>VXAD01011333.1:80418-359309 GCA_013399195.1 Dicrurus megarhynchus | reverse complement strand
CTCCTCCTCCTCCTCCCTGTCAAATCTGGGTCAGAAGTGTGTGTGTGTGCGTGTCTGTGCGCATGGCTGGCAAGGAAGGAAGTGGGGAGTCTTTCTGTTAACCCCAACAAGCAATTCTTTCCTTTCAAGAGAGGACTTCTCTTCATCAGTTGCACACCATACTGAGTCTTTGAGCAAGTGCCAAATTTGTACTAAAGCGCTGAAATAGTCCAATTTGCTTTTTTTAGGTTGATTTCTTCTTCTTTTGTTTTTCTTTGGCTTTTCTTTTGCTTCTTGCTCTGTCTTAAGTTAGGACAGTGTTGTATCTTAGACAATCCCTTGAAAAACCTGATATACCAGCAGCTGATGAGATTAGACATATATTTTTGGTTCTGCTTTTGCTTTTTAAAGGAAACTGTAGGTGCTGTTCTCAGGTGAAAAAAAAGAGAGAGAGAGACATAAGAAATTTAGAGAAAAAAAATATTTTATGGTCTTGGATTTTCATATGTGCGTGTTTATGGTACTAATAAGTATAATCTTGGACTATTGTGAGCAAAAAGCATGTTCCAGAATGAAGTCCTGCACCCTCCAAATGACTTGGTCTGTAAGGAACCTTTACTTTTAGTTTACACTTCAAGTGGCAGCATAAACAACATAAAAAAGGCTTCTCCAAAATTCACGGCAACTGGAAATGTTACCTCCTCGCTGAGCATAATTAAGTTACCACCAACTGGGTCCAGTTCTGATGAACTTGTACCTTCGGGGTGGTGGAGTACTGATTTCTGATTCAAAAGGCAATTTTTTTTAAAGGACTTTTTTCTTCTGTGCACTGGCAAAAATCCTTTTATCAATGGGATGTTTGTGTAGGAAGGAAGGCTAATAGCTATGAAGAGATTTCCATATTCAAAGTGGAGTTGTAAGAACTCAAACAGTTGCAGTGCCGAGTTTCCCTCGCTGCTGCCTCTCACAACTGAAAAATTATCCTCCTGTGCTGAAATATTTTCAGTGTTGTTGTAGAGCACTCGCATTGCTTGGGCAGTTTTGTCTTCCTTGGGCAACCACAACCAGATGAGGAAGCTATCTGGGAGCTGCTCTGTGCCCTGGAAAGGAAGGTCTTGGGATTGTGCTGAAGCAAAAGCCTTCCTCTGAATTGGTTTTTTAACTGAGGTTGCCAATTTTATGTTGCTTCCCCGTAAATTCCTACTCCCAGAGGGAGATGCACTGCTGTTGTTATCACCTCTAACTTGTAAAATTAGTCCCATGCATCTTAGCTGCAGTGAGATCCCAGCCCAAGCACTCACCCAAACCCTGGTCACCACTATTTGGCAACATTGATTTTGCAGACAGTCCCTTAATCAGGCAAATTCAGCCCTCGATGCAATCAGCCAGGTGCAGAATGAACGGGGCAGGTAGGAGGAGAGACTGGGAAGGGGGGAATGCCTTTCTTTGCCTCTTGAAATCCCACTTGAAGTGTAACTTGACCTCTGCGGACCTTGTGCAAAGCAAAAAGCAAATGCCACTGAAGACTTAGGACAATACTCTGATGAGCGGTTTGGACATATGATAGTTTTATCCTGCTACATCTCTTTTATTTTTGTTCTGTTTTTCCTGTTTTGATTTCCACCTCTGCTTTGAAACATTCTTTTCTATTTTGTCTCTCTCAGAAGATTTGCTCTGAAATTATGCTTGGAGTAGCTGATCATATCCTCCATGTCAGAGAGGGTTCTTTTTTGTTTCTATTTTATGACTGTGTTGGGGTTTTTTTTTTAAGTTGAACTGCCTCTTCTTGCTAGTGTTGAATGGTAATTATAATAATAATAATAATGGTCAGCTGTTCCCAGATTAGTAAATTATGTATAATTTATTTTACACCCCCCCTTTTTTAACTTTATTTTATTCTGTTCTAATTTGGCAGTGCAGCAAATGAAGCTGTTAGGCTATTTAAAATGGATACCCCTCCCCACCTTACCTTTTTATATATATATAAATATATAGATATACATATGAAAACAAATCGCTTCTTCTTCTGCTCACACCATTTCTCTTTCTTTTATTTTAATTTTGGCCCCAGCCATGTCAACTTCTGATGTTTATTATGATGGAGTGAATTAATGGGAGTGTTGTTTTCAATCTTAATTAACTTCTGCTCTCTCATCACTCATTTTAGTTATTTAATTACACCAGTCATCTAGAGCCAATTTTTTTGAAGCACTCTGTTTGGATAAGAAGGAAAAAAAATAGACAATTGTTTTTATATCATTATTATGTACAATGTGAAAACAGATATTTGCTCCTTTTATTTTTTTTAAACTTTTAAATTTGTTCCCTGTCTTTGTGAACAAATTACTTCTGACTCTTGTGGGTTCACCTCACATTTGCTGGATGCTTGATTTCCACCATGTTATAGAGACTCTCTGGTTTAATTGTGTCACTTCGAGCTACCGGAATACTTTGTTTTAGCTCCAGGTAGGTGCCACTGTGGCAGGTGGGATTGGAGCAAATCTTGGAGGCGTGGGCTGCAAAAGGTCAGTGGGAAGGAGGCCCTTGGACTTCAGTGAGACCAAGTTTCAGTCCTGAGCTCTGTGGGAACTGCTCCTGGAGGCAGCCTGGTGTCCATGGGCACAGTGGGACAGAGCCCTTCTCCAAGACCCCCATGCTTTTCGCACCACCTCAGCCAGGGCTCAGCTGAACGAGCTGATTTTGTTCCGTACACATTCCCTTCGGAAAGACTGCGCCCCAGCCCAGCCTTCCCTCAGGCTTTGGGAATGGGTTGCTTTAGCGGACTATCCATCTCCTCTATACTGGGGATGTTGAAACCGATGCAGAAATGTTAAAAAGGAAAAACAATGGAAACATAAATTTAAAAAAAAAGGCTCTGGGGTTCCAAACCAGCAAAATACTTAATGCCCATGCTAATGATTTTTTAGGTCCAAGGATGAGCACCCATATATCCTTCAGCAGTAGAAGACCAGATTTGAAAATTGGGTTCTGTTTGTCCCGCCTGAATTTCCTGGGGAAAAAAACCCCTAAAAAAACAACAAAGCAAAACATGCATTTATAAAAATACCTTCTTGTCTTGTTTCTTTTTTTTTTTCCTGGGTTCTGTGCCCTGGAGCATGTAGGAAAACCAGGTTAGAAGAGATTAGGATGATGTTAACCTAAAAGCTCATTGAGGCCCTAATGCCAAGGTGGGCCCTGTTCCCCTCTTCCCTGGGAACCTGGCGAGCTAGGATGCTCCTGGGGAGCTGCCTGGGCTGGGGTGTACAGGCCACCTTCTCCCAAATGGGGGGAGCCACCGTGCATCTTGTGAGCTTGAGAAAGAACATCGCCAGCAGTGAGGAGAAGGGGAAAAAAAAGGAAAAAACTGAGGCACTTGCTTCTAAGCTCAATTAATAACACAGAGTATATCCTTTTTTCCATTTATTCATGCCTTATATTAGTAAAATAGGATTTTTAAGTGCATTTAACATCTTTATTTAACCGTTCCGCTATATTAATCAGGCCCCCAGAAAAGAACACTAGCTATTATTATAGCATTTAATTAGTTTTGTAACGAAATCCTCTTATTATGAATGCATATGGAAGAAATTCTTTCTTCGAAGACATTATTTCAAAGATTTGGTTACTGCAGTAGACTGTCTTTAATTAAATCATTTTTTAGAAAGTAAATTGTCTTTAACCTTTTTACAGCACATTTTCAGAGCTTTTTTTTTTTTTAATCCAAAGAGATGAGCAGTTATTGTCCCCGAAGAAGCCTCTGACATCACGTTTGTAACATCAAAAATAATTATACTCCGTGGAGACGTAGGTCTCCCTTAGCAAGAATTCATCTGCTGTGAAGGACAGCAACTGTGTGGTATCTCGGACGTTTCAGGGCATGATGTATGGGATAGGAAGTTTCTTTGTCTGCCCACTTCTCGGTAGAACCATCCCTTCCATTTTGCAAATAACTGTGTAATTCACTAGATGTGGATTCAAGTGTATCCTCAATTCACAGGGCATGGGCTGTCTGTTTAGCTTGGTTTATATTTACATTTTTTCGACTGTATCTTAACTTGTCAGTTTCCCAGATTGAAGAACATGTCAAGTTCGTTTTTTCTACTGACTGATTTCTCTACTCCCCAGTGTTTTTTGTCACTGGTTTGCTGAAACAGTATTTATATAGCTCCATTGGCTCTAAAGCTCTTACTCCTTCTAACGTTTGGATTTTACAAGTGAAATGAAAATAGAAAAGAAATAGAGACAATCAAATGCCTGGAGCTTAAAACAAAGTATGTGCAACCTACCATCTCACTTGAAATTTAATAAAAGAAATAATTATGTAAATATAACATAGAGTTATAGATTTCTATTTTGTTCATAACACATAGTGTAATATAAGTTGTATATTTTCATGTTTTGGTTTTATGTTATCATTCATGCCACAATAAATGAAAAAAAACGGGAGTTGATGTTCTCTTTAAAAAAAATACGATGTGGATTGCCACCATCCTGGGTTTTTGGTTTTGGTTTTTGGGTTTTTGTTTCTTTTGCATTCCCCTTTTTCAGTATTACTGCCCTGCAAGGCACCAATAAAACAGCAAATGTGTTCTTTACCTATCCTGTGGTCTGTTTCCCACTTATTATAGCAAAGGGCGTGCTAGCAAATTTTCCTGTCAAGAGAACAAAACAGCTGGGCTCAAGCAACAGAAAATGAGATTTAGATTCAGCTTACCAGTCTGCTCCAAGATTCATTTTCATCAACTCACAGGACAAAAAGATCACCCCATCTTTCAAATATTAGCATTAAAACAGAAGGAGAAGTTGGTCCCTGGACAACGTGGTACAGTGCAATTTCCAGTTCATTGTCAGGACAATAAACGAATGGCCGAATCCAGAGGTTTGTCCCATGCCCACCTTCCCAGGCTATGTTCTTTTGCCACAGGCTTGTTTGCCCAGAGACCAAAGCATGCTTAGGGAAATACCCAATTATAAATGCCAGTGACACAAAGCTATGAAAAAAACAGCTCTGCTCATAGTTAGTCAAAATGTCCCAACATGCTGCCTAAACAGTTCATGAAGTTTTGACAGCAGCATATGGCACACAGTGGGATGAAATGAATTTGTACCTGTTTTTGACAGTAAGTTATTCTGATGGGTGCTTACTCTCAAGTGCCTACGGCTTGACAGATGCCACTCTATAGTTCCAGATTTCCTAAAGGGAAAAGGCAATATTTGGGAAAGCAGGAGGTAGCTGGTGGAGATCCTACAAACCTGTTCCCACTTCTTCGGCTTGCCAGGTTGTCCTCTGTGCTTTTCCTGAGTAGGGTGGCTCCTGAAACTTCCCACCAGCAAACGAGAGATCTGTTCCGGCAGCTTCCTGGTGCAGCCTAGAGCACCTACAGAGCACCTGTCCAGCGGAAGTTGAAATGGGCTTGAGAAGAACCATATGATGGTGGCCAATAAAAGCCAGAATCGTTTAACCCCTCAAAATCCCTTTTTCCAATACTGTCAGCAACATATGATGAAGGGAGCACCTCTCTGGTGTTGACATTGCACACACTGCCCACCTGGACCAGAGCATGACTGAACAGGAAAGGTCTTCTCACCACCCTACACAGAGATGGAGTGACTTTTTTTTTTTTCTTTTTGATGGGGCTGGTACCTGACAGAAACAGCAATGTTCCCTAAATCTGTGGTGGAAAAATGTCAAGGAGAACCTGAGAAAATCTAAGCTGAAGATACATCTAAACTGTAATATGTGTGGGTAAGGCTGGGCTTCGCAAAACCAGGAATGACAAACCCTAAGTATGCAGCTGAAGTAAAAAAAAAAGTTTCTAGTGTCCTTAAGTGATATGGCCCAGACTTGGGAGTGGTAACAATTCTTTCCCTAGTCAAGTTGTAAAGGGTTTTTGGTTGGTTTTTTTTTTTATTTTTGTTCAAAAAGTTCTAAAACATTCCAGCAATTGCCTGTAGCAGGAAGGAAGAAAATGAGGATAATTATGACATTAAACTGTTTTAAAAAGAAAGACATGTGACAATTAGCGCATTCCTACCAAGAAAGTAACATACCGAGCTCTGTGTGTGTAGGAAAGTGAAAAGACCCCCCGCAGAAGCCATGAAAGGTTAGGGAAAGCGTATGCACCTCACGAGGAAGCTCAGTGCTGTGACTTTGGCATCAGTGAGAAAAGGGTGCATGGGAGCTTTTCAATAAGCTCTCAGTTAATAAATATTCAGCAATACTGTAGGAAAGCAATGTGGGAGAAGAGCAGGCAGCGTCTGTCAGGCCAGCCAGTGGAAAACACATGCTGTAAAGGTACAGAAAATCCTGTGAACATATTTATCTAAGTAATCTGGTGCCTGAGACCAGCGAGAAAGTTGGAGTAACTAATTTCGGTCCCTGGGATGTCTGGTGGTGTTAGGGTAGCACTTACGCACTGGAATCAGAGCTTCTTGCAAGGTAACAACAAAGACAGGAAAAAGAAACAAGCACTGTAGAATCCTTGGCCTAATTCAGGAAGGCTGGTGGTGTCAGCAGCCCTGTGAGTATCAGCTGTGCCCCAGCTGCAGCACATCCCTGCTGGAGCAGCTGTGCAGGGCACAGGGGTGGCAGCCTGCCTTCCCTGCCCTGGGATGAATTTGCAAGGCGCTGCAGGAGTTCCGTGAGTGTTTTTCTCCAGTAAGTAAATTTGATCTAAGTTAATGCAGGAGAAATCCTGCAGATTCCCAAGTATCATTTGGAACTGTTGCTGTCCAACCTTCAGTCATGCAAACATTGCATTCATCATTGTGGTCATGGCCTTATGGCGTTGCTCAGGTGGGTCACGCGTTCCCACTCCCCACACACACCTACACACCTCCCACCCTCACTTGCACCACATCTGGCCTGGCCACTTGGAAATCCAGCCTTAGGAGATAGCTGTCTGTATCCAACAACCTGAGATCCTGAGAGATCTGCCAGCGCTTCGTGGTTTTGGGTGTTTTTTTGGTTTTGGGTTTTTTTTTCTGCTGGTAAACCAACAGGTGTCTGCAGCCAGGGAAGCAGGGAGAGGACCAAGTGCTCAGATAGAGTTGTCCTCCATCACAGACAGATTCTGCTCAGAGCTCTGGATGTCCAACAAACTCAGCTACACCACCACCCAGCTCCATATGACTGAAGAGGATGTGAATGGGGGATTCCCACCCACTAACCTGATCAGAGCAAACTGCTTGACATGAGAATAATAATTTATTGATTATGGGGTTTGTTATTTGCAGGTTTACAACAATTTACCTTTTAGGACACTTCTAAACTTGCTGCCAGAGGCGGCATGGAATGTTACTTTGACCAAAATTAGGCCTGCCCTTCTCCCGTTCCTTGTGGAGGCTAAGCCTTTAGGAAGAGGTTAAAGTCACACCAAAATGCTCCATTCCACAAAAAACTAAAATACTTCAAGCAGGGAGACTTTCAGTAGAGTTGGGCCTAAATGACAGTAGAATGGTACATACATAATTGAAAACCTAATTAAAAGCACAAATTTAAGGTTTAGCTAAAACTCTGCCAGCCCTTTGTGGCAATTCAAGCTGCAGTTTGAATGGCTTTTTGAGATAAGTTAGACTTGGTTTAAGTCTCGACTGTGTGTTTAGTCTTAGTTAGCAATGTCAGGAAGCAGGGAAGAGGGCTGGTGTATCCCAAATAATGTAAACTGCTGACATAGGCACAGTTGTAGCCATAAGGAGGACCATTTTTAGTGCAAATTATCACCCCTGGAAAACGCTACTGGTAATTTCAGGCAGCTGCACTGGTGCACCAGGGCCTGGGGTGGGTGTCAGCAGTACTGATGGAGCTGTGCAGAACTGAGTGTTTGTGCCTGAAGACGGGGCTCAAGCTAAGCCCTGCAAAGCCCCTCCTATCCCCCTACAAAGCATCCCCACACAGGGATTTGTGTCAGTTTAACTTCACATTATCAGCACAACTTTCACAGGCACTGAATGCCTAACCCACCAAGGATAAATCAATGCCTCCTCTTGTATTTAACAGAGATATGACTTTAATACAGTAAGTAAATCAAAGTAATTATTTAAAATTAAAATTATTTAAGAGACTTAATCTGGGAGAATGGCATGGTGGTTACAGAAGCGGCTGAGACGCGGGACTTCAGCAGCTATTCCTGACTCTGTCAGGGACTTTCTCTACAACTTCAGGAAAATTACTCAGCCCATTGCTAAGACTGCTATAATAATGCCTACTTCAAAGGGGTGTTATGAGGTTTAATTCATTAATGCCTGCAAAGCACTTTGAGATCTTTGGATTAAAAGCACTACAGTGCAAAGTATTATTAGCTACAGGAAAAGCTCTCAGACAAGCATGGCATTAAATGTCTGCAGTTTAAAAAAATAGGAAGAAAAAAATCCCCAAAGATGAGCAAATTGTGGGTGGTTTGGATTTGTTTTTTTCTCTGGCCAGGTTTCCATTAGCCAGATCAGTGCTTTGCTAAACAGAGGCCAGGGACTGTACAGCTCAGGGTCTGATTTTGTTGTCACTCCTAGAGCTCCCATATTTTTAACATAACTGTTTCGATTTGGGGCTTCTTTTGGGGGCTTCTTCTTATCAAAATCCAGATTTTCTGCATCAAAAGCCTGTTCAACTTCCCTCTAAGGATATATTTACCCACTGAGTTGAACAAGGAGAAGAAAATAATTTTCCTTTGTATTGACAACTTAAGGGGTTTTTAAAGTCAGTTTGTGCATTTACTTTCCCAATGGAAAGTCTGTTCCACTTGATTTTAAAGGGCTAAGATTTTTAATATTCATAATTATCTGGAATCCAGAGGGATTTTTTTATCACAAAATCGGGGTCTTTTTTATTACCCCTAGTAGAGCTGATCCACCTACTGCGAGTGTAATTGTAAACAGAAAATTTGGGATGGACACCCAGAAATGGACTAAATGGAGGAGGTTTTTTTAGTGACTGGCTTGCTCCCAAGTATTAATTTATTTCTGATGTTAAGTTTAAAGAGCAGACAGACAAAGGTAGCAGGTTGTTTCTGTAGGTCCAGATTTAAATCTTGTCTGATCTTCTCATTCACTTGGTACCTGTGCATCAGAGCCCCACAGGGTGGGGATGAGCAGGATTTCTCCCATCAAAACCAGGCAGCAAAGGTGAGGATACAAGAAAGGTTCCCAAAACAATCTGCTGAGGAACAGTCTTAAAGCTGTCAAATCTACCTTGTTACCTGAATTCATACAGATCTTACTTATTTTATATTCTTTATACTTTTGAAACTTCTCAAGTGGAACTTATTGACTTTAAAATAAATATACCCAACAGCCCACCCTCATCCCCCTTAATGAAAAGACAGCAACACAACAGCTTAGAATTTTATTTTTTTTTAAAGCATTTCTGACTTCAGTGAGGGAAACCTTTTAACTTCACTTTGTTTCCTGGTCCCATTGAAAGAGAAGACAGAGGAAATGAAGTATAAGTGATTCTGGCTCCCAGAGATGCTTTGTTTCACTTCTGATAGAATCTGAAACTTCACGTAGGTGGTGGGTAGAGCCATTGTAACCTGCTTTCTTCTGACTGAATGAGGAAGGTCAACATATTATCGTATCAAGGAAGAAGAAATTACATGGGCATTCCCCCCAGACAATAAAGACAATTCTGACAGCATGATCAAAACAACTGGATAACTTTTTTCTTTTCTTACAGACACACCAATGTTTAAATGACAGCTGAAAGCAGATGATGGACTAAACACATTATTCTCTGTTCCATGTACATTTTTTTAATAGAAGTATATCTTGAAGACTATATTCAAGTTGATCAAATAATAAGTCAATTTGTCAATAAAACAGATTAGGCAACCTGTCTGCTGAGATGATATCTGTCAAACAACATATTTCTGTTAACACAATCTGGAAGCAAATGCCTTCACAAAATACAATGCAAAAAAACCCTGCAATGACGCTTTTAAGTTTATTGAAACAGAGTTCTGCCTTGTTTCAGTTATAGGCATTTAGACTTTCTTTAAGTTTTAGTTGCTAGCTAACAAACCGCAGTTTGGAGAAGACTAGAAACACGTGTTAATGGCCTGGTGGGCACTGTCTGCTGCCAGGATGCAGATATATTCCAAAGTCTCTTGGCAATGTCCACTCTGTGGGCACAAGTCACCATCAGTAGGGTTGGTGCAGGGTTATTTCCATTTCTCCACTCACTGTTTTTTCTCCATCCCCCCACGTTTGTCCCTGCTGTTGCTCACTACTGTGACATGTTCAGCATCTGATGTGCCTTGTCACATCACAAGCGCTGTCACTGCGCTCGGCAGAGCCAGGCATGATGCTCTGACACATTGTGTACGCTGAGACAAAGAATCCCTGGGAGATGTTGGGCACTGATCTGGGCTCAGCAGCATAGGGGGACCTCTCAGTTTGCCCCGCATGACAAAAAACACCACAAAAAGCACTAAAAAGGAAGCAGTGACATGTACGAGTGCACAGAGTGATCAGAAACAGGTAATGTGGAGATAAACCACATTAAGACACATTGATGAAAATATGTATTGATGACTCTGCGAGAGCTTGAGTTGTCCAATTTAAGGTAAAATCAACACCGGGAAAAGGCTAGAAAACTTTCATTCTGAACATGGGGAAACTTAGATTAACCAGTCTCGGATACTGGTGGGTTTGCCAAGTGAAGTTCAAACCAGCTGGTTTAGTTTGTGTGGTTTTCTCCTGCTCCCTCCCTGTGTTAATGCCATGTCATCCTCAGGAAAAATGGTGCTGGTTCAGAAACTCAGATTCTTTCCCAGCTGGGGGGAAACTTGTGATATGCACTAATAGGCTGAAAGTTCAAATAGAACTGCCTTGGGTCTGATTCATGTTTCGTTGGGGTTTTTTTAAACAGAACTTGGGAAGTATTTTGTTGCTCAACTATCTGATGCAAAAGTTGAGGAAAACTGAAGCTACTCCAAAGTGTGAACAGGCTGTAACAGGAGGATCAACCATGGTGCCTGAAAACCAAGCAAACAAACAAAAAAAAGCTTAAATGCTGACAAATGTTTAAGGACTTTCCCACCCAAGCTTTCCTCTACAGGCTCAGGCTGCTGTTAAGAAATAATGAACTAATTTGCTATTGCTCTCAATATTGCATCAACACCCCCTGGGACAGAAGAGCTTCCATTCAGAAAAATCTTTCCAAAAGCTCCAAACATAGAAAGTATATTCTGAAAGGTATAGATTGTTAAAAAATAATAAAACTCTGCAGAAAATGTTTAAAGGCAGCAGTGGAAAGAGACGGGTATTAGAAAAAAAGAAGTCCAAAAATCCCCGTCAAAAAATTCCATCAAAACATTACTTTCTGCGGTGAAATTATTATAAAAGTCAAAGATATTCCCATAAAGTGTACTGAGGAGCTCATTCAAGTTCTTGTAGTGGAAATACCAATTTACAGAAGTGAATGGCACACCTGGTATGAACCTGCACTTCCCATTCATTTCTCCAACCCTCTGAGTTTATGTGATCACATGGTGATGTCAGGAATGCTTAATTATCAGCCCAGCTCTACAAACCTTGAAGCACGAGATAGCCAGCAATCCACTCTCATTCTGAATAGTTTGGCATGTCTCCATGTTGTAAGTAACCAGTGTTACCCCTAGCAATTGCTCTTTAAAGCAAAAACATGTGCAAAATGTCTTCATTCAGCCTAGTAGTATCATATGTCAATCAGATTCAGGATGCAGAACTGGCCAGCAATATCCTAAAAAAAAGAAATCATCTCTCATGTTTGAATCACTTTGAATTAACTTGATTCTGTCATGTTACTGGCAAGAATAGTCTCTCTTGAGCATCTGATTTTTAATTTTTTCTCTTTCTCCTTTTTTTTTTTTTTTTTTTTTTTTTGGTTGGACGGTTGGTTGGTTTTGGTCTTGGTCTTTGGATTTGTCTGCAAGTTCCAAGGATCTAATTTAAGATTTACAAGACCAACCCAGCCTGGGGCTTTGGCAAGCAATTCAACATTGTCCATAGTGCACTGAGGCTTACTGACACCATTCAAAAACTCTGCAAGTTTGTAAACCAAGCAGTAGTTCATTCTACAGAAATAACAAAGGTCTGGTTTTGTGAATGTATGCAAACAGAAATGACAGGCATTTATGATAACATGTATGACATGCATGTGCTTATATTTAAGTGACATTAGGTATTTGCTTTGTGTCTTAATGATGGCCTTGAAACTTATCAAGCTAAAGCCAGAGAAAGACAGCATTTATCAAAAACTCTATCAGATCCTCAGATGACTTCTTTTTAACAAAAAAAGTGGGGTGTGTTTACTTTTTGGCCTTAGCATCCAGGTCTTCTGCTTCCCTGGTCCAAAAAGAAATGACACTGCTGACACCTGATTCTAACAGGTGGGATATCCTGAATATCTACAGCGCAGCATAGCTGTTATTATCCTGAGATTTCCCTGAAGAGTTACTCTGTTCCCAAATCCAGTTTTTTTACTTTTTCCTTATGTCCTAGATGACTTTATTAGGATTCACAGATGTACAGAGAATAACACCAATTTTTCGGTGTTTCTTCCAGATTTGAGGAAAAGATACTGTTTTTCAGTAAGGCTCCACTAAGACCTCTTTCCCAGCAGACCAGGAAGAGCTGTATGTAACCCAGAGAGGAAAATGAGCGCTGCTGTAGTTTACAAGAAATCAGTAAATGGTTCTTTTATTAGTATGCCTTCAGCCACCGTGATGCTTTCATAACCCTTAACATAAAATGTTTGTGTGGGCTGCTCAGAGACCCTGGGCCAAGGTGTAAGTGGGGTGACTGATATGTCATGGCACTGACGTGTCAGCAGTCACCTCACCTTGTAGCCCCCATGTAAATGGGAGGGAAAGGCCAATGGCAGCACACACAGAGTGGTACAGCCCACGCAGAACTGTAAAATAAAATATCCCTGTGCTGTGAGCAGGTCAGGTGTGTGTAGTGTGCCTAAACAGGCTGCTGCAAGGAGGGTGGCATACTGACAGAAGCAAAGCTTCAAAAATTGGACTATCTGTGCAAACTGTGGTTCTCCTCAGGCCCATGCACTATTTATATTTAGTCTCCAACTACATATTATTTGCCGTTTTTCCTTTCTGGGGCCCTGGCTTAGCACAGAGACCCAGATGTACTGACTTTCACATAAATCTGAACCCAGAATTTCCCTTGTACCTCAGTGCTCTAACCATGTCTCATGGCCTCTGCTGTGACCCACGGTGATAGCCCCACCACTGAGGCAAATGTATTCCCTTCTTTTGGCAAATGTATTGCCTCCTTTTGACACACGTGGCTGTGTTATTTGCATTCTTCTCAACTGTTTGCTGCCCTCAGATCTCTGGGAGATCAGAGGGTAGGAGAAGCATCATTTTGCTGATGAATTCATAGTGAATTTCAGGTAAAAATTCTGGCTAATTTTAGGCATGCAAGTGGATAAGCCCTGAAGCCGCCTGTCAGTTAGAGCAGTTTAGGTCAGCCAAACTGCTTCCTTTGGTCTTCAGCTGCTGCCTCAAGCACCAGGCAGGTTAAGACCCAGATTCAGAAAATGGGGACTATACAGCCAGTGGCAAATCCTGCCTCTTCTGTCAAGAATAGCTCAGGTAGGTAAAGAATTCAGACACCTCTTTCTTTATTCTTCCACCTGCTGAAAATCTTTTCTTCCTACACCCCACCATGACCAAGCTCTGTAGTATGGGAGGCAGAGGTCTGGCACATAAATCCTTCTTTCACCCCTCAGCAGGCAGCAGATCAACCCCATTGGCTTTTGGTGGCATTTGCAGGGGTGGGGGAACATTATTTATCTTCAAAAGGTGACAGTTATTGAATTTGCTGTACCTGGATGCTGAGCAACTCTTTGTAATCATTACCAAAAGATGACATCACTGAAACTTATTTTTGTGTCATTATCCTCACCCAAGGTAAATATGGAATTTTACACCATTATCTCATGTAAATAATGTCACACCATTATGTGATGTAAATATGTCATCATAATTTGTCTTTACACATCATTAATATTTTATTATATGACATTATTACACCTCCAGATATCTTTTTCCATATGAATAGTAATTACTCAAAGTATTTACTGTAATTATGTCACTTGATGAAATTACAGTAATTACATCGAAAAATGATAGCCCATGACTAATGAATTAAAATAGCATGGAATTCACATTAAAAATTACATTTAAAATGTTAAGGATATGAGGCAAACTTACAAAAGCAAGGAAATTCACAATTAAGAGTTTAATCTCTAATAACATTTCAGTGTGCTACAATTTTACCTTATATGGCAGAAGAAGGAAAGGAGGGGAAAAAACCCAAAAAGAGGTATTACCTGAACAGGAATAAAGTGCAAAAGTGAACTGCTGCAAAGCATAATCTGTGTATTTTGTATAGAGTGCACAGCAAGATAGGCCAGTGCTGTACAGCAGCATTCAAATGTGTTTCATCAGGAGCAAAAAGCAAAGGACTGAAGTCAGATCTGAGGTGAGGAACTGTCACCTGGGGTGAAGTTTCTACCCGAGGACCATCAGGGAACAAATTTTTTTGATAGATCAGGAGAAAATCACTGGAGGACTTCAGTGCCAAACATAGGAGCAGGGTGGCTGGCAGGTCCCAGGAACACGTGTGAGTCTCCCAGCAGATATGGAGCTTTGATACCTAAGCTGTGCTCACAGCTGTTTTAATTCCACTTCCTTCTGCAGCAAATAAGCATTTTCACAAACCTTGGTACCCCAAGCAGCCACAGAAGGTATTGCTCCACACCCACACTGTGTCCTGGCTGCCACTTGCACCCCAGGGAGGCACAAGTCCCTCTGACAGAGAAGATTCACAACCAAATCTTTCGGATTCAGACCTTCATGACAACAAGATGATTCTTCTTCTATTCATTTGTAATTCCATTCTTACTTTCTACATGAAAACAAATCATTCTGTTGTTAAATGCTGGCGGTAACTGAGAAGCAAAGAGGAACCACCGATGCCAATTTTGCTTGTTCGCTTCCTGGCTCGGGAGTGAGCCATGAACCCACACGCGAGAGGAATTCAGGGCCGCTCACCTCCTCCTTCCACAGCTGGTGCCCTTGTTGGTCCCAGTGAGGCACAGAACCACCATGGACCTCACTCGTTTTGAAGTTGCCCCCAAGCTTCTTTCAAAGCAAGGTGCCCAAATTCTATGTTTCACCAGGCCAGGAAACCCCACTGAATTGAACCACCACCGCACAGGAGAAAAAAACTTGGTTTAGCTGAGTTATCAGACAGACGGACAGACAGACAGACTGGGCCGGGGGTCAGAAAGACAGGGAGAGAAAAGGCAAGGATAAAAGGAAATAAGGAAAGGGGGAAAGCGAGAAAGAGAAATTCTGTTTCCAGTTAGAATACCCAGTAATAATTTAATATATGGTGCCATTTTAGAAAATGTGCTATTCATATTTATGAAAGGCTTAATAGATGCAGCTGCATCCTTTAACAAATTATTATAAGGCATGGTATGAAAGGCATTAGTAAGAAATGCTTAACAGATGATGCTGTGACAAGCTGTTACAACGCGTGTTATAAGACGTCAATATTATTAAATCTATGGGCTTGGTTAGCACATGAATATAAATAATTTTTATGCATGCTACAAATTGCCATGCTTTATTAATAATGAAGTGTTTATAAATGGAACCTTACTGTAAAGCATTATTAAATGCAGCTACTCTGAGAACCTTGGAGTAATACTGTAGTAGAATTATCCTGCTGAGAAACAGACTAGAAAGGCTGCTTTATTTTACTGTCTGAGTCGACATGGGTTCAAACACACTGGGCTTTGATTCCTGAAAACCCATGTGGTAGGGGCCACCAGTAGTCACCGGTTGAAAGCTGCTGTTGTCACATTCTTTGTTACTCTGAAATCACTCTGGCCTCACTTACATGGGATTTACACCAACGTAAGCACGAGCGCCAGTGGAGTAACTCCTGATTAACCCTGCTGTAAGTGATACATGCTGTGGGCCACATTATTTTCCTTCCCAAGTGAGAGCTGGCTGAAAGGTAACTGTGTGTTGTAAGGCATTCTTCTGGGGAAAAAAAAAAAAAAGACGAAAATAAGAAAAGCAGCGTGTAGAATTGAAAGGTACAATTCCCCACATCTCAGATTCTGCCCTTCCAACAGATATTTCCCTAAAGGTTATTTCTGAATCAAAAAGAAGCATCTTTGCTGGGCTTTTTACTGCACAAAAATTTCACATTTTTCCAGAAGTTACCATGATTCAGTAACATGCAGGAGTGACTTCATTCATCTGTTCTGAGCATCATGCAGGAAAGTATTGTTGGCTTTTATTCTTTTAACAATTTCACGCCTTCATGATTGATGTTTAAGTCTCCAATACCCCATGGAATGTACTGATGTACTTACAGAGAGAGCTACCATAGAACATATGCCTTGGCCTGTGGAGATTGAAGCTCCTTTAATAAAACTACATACTGTGTGATGGCAGACAAAGCTTTTACATTCTCTGTCGCTTTCTTTTTTTCCAAGAGCATTTTAGTTAATGTTTAAAGGGCGGAGGGGCGGGGTGGGGGGGATGATGTTCAATCATCTACCTATTCTACCTTTTAAGGCTAACATTTTTTTAAATAGTTTTTCACAACCCCCAGGTTATTTTGATGGTGGGACCTGAAATATAGTGAGAGGGCCACAAATGGACAGATGTAAGGAGGTATGTAAATGTCTGTAGCTAGGAGTTTCAGTGAAGGCAAAACCACCCAACTCACCTGGTACCATGTACCATCTGGAAAAAAAAGGATGTCTGAGCAGCACTCAAGTCCTGATGCAGCAAATTGGCAATCACTCTTCTCTTCCAGCTCTGCTCCCTTTAAGGCCAGCAGCCAGAGCCAGTCTCTTCACAAGGGATGTAGACCACTTCATGCATCACCTCTGTTATCATCCAGGAATTGAAAAACAAACCAAAATATTACCTAACTTCACAAAGCTCATAAATGGTGCAGATGGTTTCATTCTAAGTTCTGGGCAAATGTTCAAATTGATTTTTTTTTCAAAGAGATACATACTTATACTGACCAAAGCCTTAGCCTTCCTTTTTTTTTTTTTCACTCCAGTGTTTCATGGCACACACAGACTAATGTAAAACAAGCATGCTGAGGGATTTGTATTTATATCTTAGCCTTGATGTCGTTGCAATCTTCTGTATCTTCATGCAATAGTTTCTGGCCTAGTTTACAGTCCCTCCTGTTATAATTCATCTGATATCACTTACTTTCTTTGTTTCCCCATTCTTCATCATTTATTTCTGAGCCAACTTTTTACTTATTCCATGACTCCTGCACCCGAAACATTATTCTTAACCTTGGATGTGGAACTGTGTCCAAAATTTTCTCTGAAGTGTAAACAGCTCTGGCATTTCATTACAAAATTTGCCATTGTGTTCCAAAACACTCCTTATTATAAACTTCAAGGTCACTCCCATCTTTCCCCTGTGAGCGTTTCAGCTCCAGGTGGAGCCTTCCCTGTCACACTGGAGCTGAGAGAGGGAGATGTTGAAACCACAGGAGTCAGCATTTCAGGAATCTCACCCAGCTTTCCAGTTTGGCAGTGGGGCTTTGCTCGAGGAAATGTGGGATTTCCACATCATGCTGCTGAATAAGAACAAAAAAGAAGGGCAAATGCCACTTGTGGGTCAGATGGCCCTCGCTTGTCCTTCCAGGCTTTCTAAGACCTACACAGGATTCCCACACGAGTGTGAGGGATAAGCAGAGACAGAAAGGAGGCACAAGTCCCACTAAATGCCTGGGCTGAAGCGAACTTGATGCAGACCCAAGGTCTGAGGCTGAGGGCAGGATGCGGCACGGAGGGGAAAATCCCTTCTGTGACCAGCCACGTGCCGCTTGCTTGCCAGCCCCTACCTGCTCTCTGTCCCCACAGGTAAAACCACAGCAACAGCAAAGCAGTCTTTGGTGCTCTTGGTGCACCCCATGAGTTTTTTCCATGCATGAGTTGATTGATAGCCTTATTACTTAGCACGTCTCTATAGCTGCAGTAAGTGTAGCCATCAGCAAAACAGCAGACAACTGTATTAAGTACATCTGGGGAAAAGTGAAAATAACACCTGGCATTTAGCACAGTTCATCAAAGGATCTCAAAATGCTCAGCAAACTTTAATAAAGACACATGATGCCCAGTGAGTCCGGAAATATTGTGACAGCCATATCAAACCCAGCCAAAGGGATAAATCAAGGCACGCTGGAGCAGCACCAGCGCAGCAGCAGAGCTGTCATCCTGGGGAGTGCATTGCTGGGGTGTCACCTCCACTCCCCCCTGCCATGAATCCTGGGAAAGCATCCCTCTGCCCAGCACTGCCCTCCAAAACCCCTGGCTGCTGGACCAGATTCAGCTGCTTTTGGTCCTCCCTATATCCCACAGGCATTTACCTGGGAGCATCAGATACCCCCACACACCTCCACTGCTGGCTCACCTTTTCCTGTGACATGATGGATAGACTGGATCACAGGAAAGCAGAGCCGACAATGAACCTGTTTAGCCTGTATTTACACACTCGGTTCATTCAGTATTTGTTTTATACGTTTCTCTATTTAGATGATGTGTGAATTCCTTGTACACTTTTTTTTCCTCCGAGTCATGCAGCGAGTGTTTGTGCATCTGTATTGTGCTCTACTTCTCCTCATGTTCACAGATTTTTATTAAAATATTTCCATAAAACAGGTTGTTACCAAAAATAAATGAACACATACAAATTAATACATAAAAACAGATGAGTTATATAGAATATTTACAAACAATGGGATAGAATTCAAAACTTCTCATAAACACAGCATACAAACAAGCATATACATACCCCATGTTTACTATCATTTATTTTAAGAGTTCCTTAGTAGTTCTGAGGTAGACTTAGGCTGACAGACAAGCTTTTCCTTCCCATTGCAGATTGAGGGGAAATCAAAAAAGATCTCAGTTAAAAGCCAAATGAGAAAAGTCTTCTTTTGTGCCCAGGTTGTGTTTCCTCAGCCTGCAGAAATAAACACACACAGTGTAAAAATTGGGCTGGACAGCAGTGCTGACATGACCAAGCCTCAGTCTTCATGTGTGGTAAATGAAGCTCAGAGCTTTGTGTGCTCTGGCCAAAATTAGGCTGTAGGTAAGTGGGAGCTCCCTGGCTCCTGACTGCTGGGCTTGCAGCCCATCTGTTTGTTATCTAAAGTATTGGAAAGCGATAAATATCTTGGTGAATAAGGAATACCCACAGGACAGCATTCAGAGAGCAGGCATGCCACAAAGCTCTGCAAAGGGAGAAAAATCCAAAAAGTTAATGACTTTCCCAACCTTCAGTCCAAAAATAAAGTTAAACAAAATAATAATAAGAAGGGGTTTGCAGTGCAAGTCTGGCTTTATTAAATCAGATCACTGAAGGCAGTGGAACCAGCTGACTTATTCAATTCATGACTATTCATGTGAGCCCGTAGTTTGCCCCACAGCCCAGTGCTGAAGTGCCTTGGTGGTGCTGAGGGCTGGCAGGTGGCCAGGGACTGTGACATCTCATGGCTGAGACTCAAGCTCGTGTTTTCACCATGGGCAGGGTCCAAGTTCCATGCTTAACCACTCTGCCAGCATTGCTGGGCTTCTCAGGTGTGAGGTGAGTAGTGTAATACTGGTATAAAAGCCAGTACAGCCTGCCTGTGGTATTGATACAGGCAAATATTGGCACTTTATATCCTTGAGCTGAAGAGGCAAAACCAGATAGTTCGCTATGATGGTTGCCTGCCTCTGCAGCACAAGATCCCTTTCTGCACACTTTGACAAACGGGAGGTTTATTAAAGCTAGGAAAGGCAGGGCTGACTTTTTCTCCATTTCCAAGAGGAGGTGGTTTTGTCAACGTTTTGCCAGAGTCCGGGAGTGTGAAATTGGCTGCTCGTGTGCAGCCTGCACAAGTACTGTAGTTTTAAAGTGAAGGCAATTAATTTTAGTTGTTGACTTAAACTGCTGTTGAGAGGTACTTCATTTCCCAACTCTTCCTCCTATAAATAGATTAAGGGTTACATGAAAGTCAAGTTGTGCTCATTTGTCCTCCCTCTAGATAGATTTACCGTGGCTGCTTATCTATCAGCTCCCCCCTCCCTTAACACAATTTGTTTCTCAAATTAATTTAGCTCACTCATTCTCATTGCTCCACAGCCAAAAAAATTGTCTCCTCTTTCCTAAAAAAAAAAAAAAAAAAAAAAAAAAAAAAAAAAAATTTCTCCCCTTTACAAAAAAAAAAAAAAAAAAAAAAAAAAGAAATAGAAACAAAACAAACCACTTTGGAACCAATATTTTCTGGAAAGGAGATTGAGCAATGTGTGTCTTGAACTTCTGATTGAGAGAGCTAAAGAAAATGTGGGATAAACATTTGTGTTAGCAGTCTGGAAGGACTACGAGGGCTGGGGAGTGGCAGCTCCATCAATGCTTCTGGAAGCTGTGTGTCCCCAGCAGCTGCACCGTAAATCCCTCTGCCTGTCCATCAGCTATTTTTTGGTAATTTTTCTCTTTATTATTAATTCATGTATTGGCTGCATTTCTTTTCCTTGCTTTCTGTTATGACCCAAGAAGGCAACCATGAGATCTACAACAGCAAAGCACAATTTTGTTTCCTATGGAAGCTTATTTGCAAGAAGGAATATTACCAGTGCTGAGGAGATTTAAAGTGTTCAGCTTGAACATACACACACACACATTCACACTAGACAAAGTTGATTGATGCACCCTAATGTGCCTGGAGAAGTTCAAGCTCCATCCTGTGGATGCAAACTAATCAGAGTGCTTGCCCATGGGCTACCTCATCCCTTCCCTGCACAACTGTTCCAGTCCCAGGACCCAGGCCATGAAACACACAGTAAATATCTTACATGAGGGTTTGGAGGACAGTCATATTTTCTGATGCCGATAAGGACATCTGGGTAAGTATGAATCACCATTCTGAAGGCAACATTTGTATTTTTCATGAAGTGCATATTTAAAGAAAAAGAATCCCTTGATCTAAAGATTCTGTGGTTGTCTTTCTGCCACTCACCTGATCTCTGATCTGGAGCTGCAAAATTAATTTACTCTTCACCATATAACACAGAGCTGAACAGAATTAGAAAAGGCCCGTGTCTTATCTCTGGAGATGCCAAATCCTTACCTGCTAACACTGCACTACAGAGATCTTGGCAAAAGGGGAGGAGAAACACAAGTAGTTATAATAGTGTGTAGCTGGAGATATCTAGGTATAATCATCTTTTCAATAATGGTATTCTGTGTAGTAGGAATTTGTGTTTATTCAAGGTACCCAGAATGTTTTGATAACCCAAAATACAGACTGATGGTTTTTAATTTGTGGAAGGACTGTACCATACAGTTCAGAGCTATCACACAGACGGATTTCCCAGTCACACTTTGATTATTTATGGTGTTAAAATTGGAGGGTTTCATATGGCTGTCCCCCATCTTGTCCACAACAGTTGTTCCCACTGCACTGCTGGCTGTACTGAGGTCTAGGTGATAAAATACAGATCTTGCTTAAATGCTCTTGAAGACAATAAATAAAAGTTGTATAAGGTAGCATGGTTTTGGGCTATTCCTTTTCTTAAAATATTTAGATGGAACAACAGGAGAATACAAAGCAGCTGATAAGTTAGTCAATGAACTGTGCACCTATACGTTCGTAATTTTGTGTTCCAGATGTAACATTAAACATTTGGTGGGAAGCTGCCCAACAGAACTCTCATGAGATACACTGGTTTCTTTACAGAGAAGTATTATACTTTAAACGGGCATTGGTTTTATCCTTTTGTTCTAAGTAGTGAAATAAGTCAAACATGTCAGGCAGCCACTACACAGCTAAAGATCCAGGTCAAAGCACAGATCCAAGTGGATGCTGAGTGTGACAACTGCTCTATGCAAAAAGAAGTGGAAAGTCTGTTTTTAAAATAAGGACTCTTCAAGATAATAAACAAATAAAACTACCATTTAGCTGTCAACTTGCATCATTTTATATCTCACCCAAAGCTCCTGTAATTGCTGCCAGTGATTCCACGCATGAATTGCACAGTGGGGCACATAAAATTGTTAAGGTGATAGGTCAGGTTACATCATTGCCACCATAGGTTTTCAGGAGCTCTCAAACCCTGTTCAGCAAAAGTGTGCATTTAAATAAGGCTTACACTGAATTTCAGAAAAGCCTACTTAACTCTTGACGGCTCAAAATTCACAGTACAGAAAATAGCATCAAAATTCAACAGGCATTTTAAAACTGATTTAGGTCACCTCCATACTTTTCGGGGGTTTGGTATACAAAGTTTCCCTATCCCTTCACTTCCCTGAGTTGGATATTGGATTATGCTGAAGTAACTATTGTTGTTTTGCTGTACCTGGGTTTAGGATTTTTTTTTTTTTAAGTTTTTACTTCAGAAAGAAAAGAAAGCACAAGAGGCTTGTCCCTTCTTTCTTTTTAAATTATCGTTGCAGTGATAAATCGAGATTCCCCATAGACCTGACATTTTGAAGTTGACCTCTGGCCTTCCCCAGCTTCTTTGCTTTGCGCAAAAGTGTGCGTTGACACCCAACTTCCACCGTCTCCTGCTGGCCCATTGCTGCTTCTCCAGCACTTGGCTTTAATGGGATGATGTTACTTTCCCTTTAAGCTTAGTCTGAACTCATTTCTTGCCCTGGGTTCAACCTATCCTCTGAGCTTCGATGCAAGGGTAATTGTTGTAGTGCTACAGTTTTACCTGTCGTGTTGAAGACTGTGTGAACAATTGGGATAACTCCACAACTGAGATAATTCTATACTCTTTATTCCTTCAGTTTTCTTCTTTCTGACTGCAACACCTGACTATTTACAAGGGCCTGGAGTGACAGGACAAGGGGAAATGGCTTCACACTGACAGAGAGTAGGTTTAAGTTTGGATATTAGGAAGGAATTCTTCCCTGTGAGGGTGGTGAGGCCCTGGTGCAGGTTTCCCACAGAAGCTGTGGCTGCCCCATTCAAGGCCGGGTCAGATGGGACTTTGAGGAACCTGGTCTAGTAGAAAGTGTCCCTGCCCATGGCAGTGAGGTTGGAACAAGATAATCTTTAAGGTCGCTTCCAACCAAGGCCATTCTATGATATCTAAAAAGGACAAACATCACCTTTGTTCCCCTCTTTTTACTGTGGTATAAGGTACAGCTCTGTTGAGGTGTAGCTGTCACTCCCAGGAGCTACATGAAAACATACCTGAGATCTCCCAAACAGGCAGCAAACACGTCTCTCACATGGCATCCTGAGTCCAAATTCATATAATGCAGTAACAAGCAAAGCAAATAAACCTCTTCAGTACATCATTCATATTTTTATGTCTCCAAAGGTTTTTTACAGCTTTGGTAAATACTGTGTTAGCAAAATCGAATTTGTTCTTCCTCTGGGCTGCACAGCAAGTGCTATTGCGATGTATAACATCAATTAATACAGTTTTCATATAGTATAAAGAAATACCCATTAGCACAATACTGAATAATATTATGTGATTTTATTAGCTTGTATTAGTAAACACAGATTGCATTAAAAGCTGTTTCAGTTTTATTTTTTAAATGTTTATATTTGAATAGAATAGCCCAAACTACAGAAGTCAGTGATTTTCTGACACTACAAAAATTAGGTGCCTGCAGATCAGCTTAATTTAAAGGCTTTCTGTCTTCTTTGAAAAGGTTAGGAAAACTGTGGCCAAAGAAGACCCTGTGAACCTACTTATTAAGATTTCAAAAGCTTTTTGACAAGTTCTCATAAGATGAGAGCATGAAATAAAATAATTTCGAATCAAGTGATAGACAAAGCTCATAAAGAAATTAAACCCACTTTAAAGTCTGACAGTCTCACTTTGTTTTAATCATTTTCTGCCACAGTTACATGTGGCTGCAGTAAAAAAAAAAAAGTGACTACTGTACGATGTTATTTCATCCAGGCTTCAGGCTTCTGTATGGAAAAGTTAATTTTAAAACTTTCCAGACTGTCTTAGAAAAAGAACTAAAAGAGAACCATCTTGCTAATGGAAAAGTTTTAGGGAAAAAAAGAAAATGAAAACAACAAGCAAACAAAACCCAACATAACAACAAAACAAATGTAATTTAAACTTAAGATTTAGACTAGCAAAGTGTCATGCACAACACAAATTCCAGGCACTGTTGTCACCCACTGTGAGACGTCTACATCTGCAAACTCTGCAGAGCAATGGCACTTGACACTGTCTCAGGATTTTGGCTGATAGAAGAAATAATGCCCTGTACATATGCTGAGATATCCAAAGACACAGAGGGAACTGGAAAGACAGCATTCATAAAAGATGCTACATGTTTTTTGTCAATATGTTGAATGAACATTTGCCCTCTGGACTATATATATTTCAATAGATAATCATCTTTTCCAAGCATTTCCATTTTGCTGTCAGTATTGTATATGACAAGTTTTTATTTCGCTCCTGATGATGATAGTGCCTCAGTCTGTGTTGCATTTCATGGGAGCAAACTGTCTGCAGCATAATGAAGACCACTCTGGCTCAGCAGACGATGGACAGATACAGCTTTTACCAGCACAGTAATTCATTAAAATATGAAGTAGATACTAATGCTGCTCTGAAAGGCAGGAAAAGCACATTTCCTTGTATTCACTATGGGCTTTTTTATTAATTTTATCTGGAAACAATGTAAAGGTATACAGATATGCACGCACACAATTACTCTCCACATAATCACAGTTTCACTGCAGGGACAATGGCCTTGGTATGGAAATCACCTTGACTAAGACAGATAAATGGTTTCTATGCCTTGAAAAGGCTTCCTTGCTTAGAGAAAATAAAAAGAAATAACACCAGCTTTTTGTTTACCAGATAGAGGCAATGCACTATAAAATCCCAGAAGCCTTTTCAAAATAAAATTATGTGAGCTTTTCTTTAACCCGTGGATGCACACATCCCTGAACTGTGATAATACTTCACATGTGTTAGAAAATAACGATATAGCATTGCATCCACTAAATTCACATTTTCCACATCGGCATTTGCACTCAGTACACCACAAGGGATTCCAGTGCTGTCAGAAATATCTAGGCCCAGTGAGATGCTATTAAATTAATCTTAAACCCTGTTTTAAACCAAGTGTCTGGCACGCCTGTTGCAGAGTGAAGCCAGGCTTATGTTCCATGCATTTGCATGGACAGATGTGCCAGGACAGCTGGGAGAAGAGATTCCATCCCACAGTGCACATGCCAGCACAGACCACAGATTCACTGGTGTAAGTGATAACACTGATATTCACCAGATTCACTGGTGTAACTTCATGCTGGCAACTTTTTCTTTTTGTTTAGGCATGCCAGCAAGACTTGAAATTCATTAAATAAGAGAAAGCACAGTTATAGATGCATTAACTCCATTTAAACTAGTAAAATTTTGATCATCCCACTAGTTATACTGTCAAAGCATTCGCAAATTAAGAAACCTATAAATGCCTAAGAGAGCACCATTTTGTGATCCTTCAGTAAGACATGGAAGCCAGCTTGTGTTATTAGAGCACCCTGAAGCCTGGCTACAACTTTTAATAATTGGTGTAAAACCCTGCTGAACCCTGCTGAGATGGAACATAATGAAATGCCAGACAATGTCACTGTGAGTCTATAGTGGAAAATACAGGCAAAACAATGTCAGTGGATGTCTGCATAGACAATGTTATGATTTGAGGAAAGGCAAAATGCTGTCAATGGGAGTCTATATGCTGTAGATAGCATTACCACAGTATGTGAATAAAGGCAAAATGATGTCAGGGCAATACACAATATGCTCAAGACAGAATATATTTAGTCTGAATAGAAAATCTGTCATGTAAAAGAACTGCATTGATTCTCATCTTCCACAGTGATGTGTTGTCATTTTTTACACTGACTGTCTTTTTTACTTAGATTTACCCTATAGTCTAATCTGAGGGGTTTTTCACATTAACACTTCCCTTACTTGCCATAAGCGAGCCGACTACCACTGACTTTTTAACCTCTGGATTATGTTATTCAAAAGAAAAACTGGTTTTATCCAAAATCTCTACTAAAAAAACCCCACCAGCTATATCCACACTAGAATTATCAGGACCAAGAATTGGATTAAAGAAATTAAACAAACTTGCCTATAAAATACATGGCTACATACACACACATGTGTACCCAGAAAGAATTCTAACCACCTGTGATCAAGGGAAGTAAAGTTATTGAGAGGAAAACAGATTAATATTTTTTAAATAAATGTGTAGTATTTCTGCCTAAAAGCTCCAGTCATGACCTTGCATGATTCACACTTCTGTAAAACGTGCCTTCATATCCAAATTAATTTAATTGGTATACATTTCAACATTTTTCTTAAGTATAAGATTATTAAACTCTGGCTCCGAGTAATTTTTTGTTTTCTCTACGGTCCTTGTAATGTCAGTCAAACCTTCATGTCCTAAATTGTCAGGTAATGTCTGTCAGGGCAGTGATGCTTCAGCTGCCAGGGGAAATGAAATGTTTCCTGTATATTTTGGGGCCAGCCTGCCCTCTTCACGATGGAGGTGAACCTCCATTTCAAAGGTTTTCTAAGCAGCCAGTTTTATTCTGACTCCAAAGAAAGATTTAGAAATTGTGGAGAAAACAGTCACAATGTTCAGACTCACCTGGTATGCTTAGGTTGGACTCCTGGACTCTCATACTTGGGGACATTTCTTGGAGGCACTGCCAGAGCACAAACTCTCCAAAGCAGCAGGAGGGCAAAGTTCTGGGGAGCTTCAAACTAGTCCTTCTCCTCCCACCCAAAATACTGAAGAATTCAAGAAGAATTAGAGTTTTAAAATCTTGGCTGGTGTGGGAGCTGGGTTCTGTGGAGTCATTCAGGTGCAAAACTGACAGCATCCCAGAAAAAACTGCCAGGAGGGGTTGAAACAATCTTGGGAACTTGGCCATTCAAGTGGGCTGCTTAAGTGGTGGGAAGACAAGTTATCAAGGAAGGAGGCCAATTTTAGACAGAGCCTTGGCTGTATTCTGTTTTTCCTGCAAATCATTTTTATTTTGGTTAGCAGAATTCTTCAGAAAAGATAAATTCTGTAGGACTCTATGCAGTGCTCCACCAATATCTTTGCAAGGATGCTCCAGCATGTTGAGAAAAAATACAAATTCAGATCCAGCCACGATAATCTTTAAGTTTTTGTGTAGACAATCTTAGTCCAAATTTTTCTTGCTTTTGCTGCTTTGCATTTCAACCTTTACATTGCAGTAGCATAGCGTTCCCATGCTTAATTTGCCTCTCATCTGGATAATGATAATGAGCTGTTATTGACTGGCATTTCCAGTTCAGTGCTGCGAACATTGGGTAGGATTCATAAAATGCTCCTCTTATGCCAGCTGAAATTAGTAGTGGTTTTGAGGCAAAAGGCCAGATTCATCAAAAGGATAATGGGCAGATATATTTTTTGTTTGTTTTTTTTAGAATTTTAATGACCGAATTGCATTGCTATTCTTTGTTTATCTATTTTTGAATTCTATCAGATAGCTTTTGTGATAACTACCTAATTTCTGTATTTATAGGAAACTGGCACAAATTGAGAAAACAGAACAATTCCATGTTTATGAAGCATGAATTCTCACAGTAAATGTCGATATAATGTGCATTAATAGGAAAAATTCTACAGTAAATCACATATATATTTAATATGTGATTCTTCTGCATGGAGCCTCCAGCTTGGCTATTTAGTAGCACAGTGCCCATCTGCAACGATGTTCCAGGAATATCCAGAAATCAAGAGGCTCCATCCATTTTGAGAGGTAAGAAGGAGTTTTGTCTGAGCTAGCTTTGCAAGGAAAGCTGATTTGGTTTAAAATACATCATGGACGTGTATATTTTTAAGGTAAGTGTGGTCCATATGTGGTGTGTTTACCAGACCATTACAGAAAATAAGGAATGGATGTCATTTCGGCAGTTTGAGAACTCCGTTTGTGGTATGTACATCTTCTGCCAGTGCCCATTTGTATCTCATGCCTAAATTTAGCATGGAATTTCCTCTCCTGGTGAATGTCTTGAAAATATGAGAAAATGTGGGGTTTTTCACACTAAAATTGTTCAGGAAACAGACCACAGAGCATATTGGATTAGGCAGCAAGAGCACTGTGTCTGCTCAGGTGCAGCATCAAGGGAAAGAGGCGTTTGACCGGTCTGTCCTTTGGAGGCTGCAGAGAAAGGTCCTTTAAAAAAAAAAAAATTAAAAATTCAGTCCAAAGCCCCACACAAATCATCTTTGTAACAGTATACTAGCATGAAAATCACAGGATTACACTGAATCACAGTGAATAGGATTGGAAAAGGCCGCAGATTATCAAGTCCAACCTATGACCCAACACCATCGTGTCAACCGGACCATGGCACTGAGTGCCACATATCGTCTTTCCTTAAACACCTCCAGGGATGGTGACTCCACCACCTCCCTGGGCAACCCGTTCCAACATCTGATCACCCTTTCTGTGAAGAAATTCCTTCTGATGTCCAACCTAAACCTGACCTGATGCAGCTTGAGGCCATTTCCTCTCATCTTGTCCCTTGTTACCTGGGAGCAGAACCTAACCCTCACCTGGCTACACTCTTCTTTCAGGTGATTGTAGAGAGTGAGAAGGTCCCTCCTGAGCCTCCTTTTCTCCAGGCTAAACACCCCCAGCTCCCTCAGCTGTTCCTCACAAGACATGCACTCCAGACCCTTCTCCATAATGTGCTGGTTCAGGACAGGCTCCTGAAAGCTGAAGTAAAAATATCAGAGAGCAGGTCATCCAGAGACTTAGACCTTCAGTTATTCATCCTTTGCCTTGATTCATTAAAGTCAGAATCTTTTCTACATGGCTTATGTGAGGCAAACCCTTAATAACCTATTTCTTCTGCTTCATGGCAATGTGGCATCTCCAGACTCTTCTTGTTCCAGATAAGGAGACAGAAATAATGTCTGGATGGCAAAAATCTCCCAGAGAATATCTACCCTGGCAAAAGCCTGGCACTTCTAGCTCATAGCACAAATGTGGCTTCTCCTGTCTGGAAATCTGTTGAAATGAAGACTGTGTCAGGCATAAAAAATATTCCACCCCTTAGGTGAAGAGATGGCAGTGCATAAGGCACCTCAGATGAAGAGACACGAGGTGTGTCACATTCTCTTCTCCTCCCTGATATGCTCCACAAAATCCTGTAGCTTTCACTGCTCTCCCCTAGACATTAAACTTCTGATGTCAACAAACATGGTGTGACAGAGAGAAGGGTCCAGAGGAAGAGTTGCGTGAACTTCGGTCCAAGTGTGATATGGAGCATTTCTTTAGAAAACATCCTCTGGGATAATTCACTGGGAAACGGTCTTTTGGATTAATCACTGCGATCTTGGATACCTCCTGCACAGAAAAATATTTGTCACAGCTGGAGTTTTATCGCAGCATTTCTATACCATCTTTGGGGAGGAAGAGCACAGGAGCAAAATCTGTGCTTGCCAAGTGTGCCAGTTTACCTTGATCAAAGAACAGCCCCAAATTGTGGTATGTAAACATGTAGCTGTCATGCTGATCCTAAAAGTCAGGAATATTGGAGATGATGATGGAAATGCTTCACTGCATGACTCTGCACAAGCCTTTTGATTTGCTTGTTCCTCGGTCTTGTCACCTGTAAAGGACACTTAATAAATTCTTTACTTTTCATCTCCTGTTTCTGGGGATAGTGAGCAAAAAATTCCAGGAATTTCGGCACAGCCAATCAAAAATTCTCAATAACTGCAAAAATTAAGCAAAGCTGATCAAAAATTCTTAATAACTGCAAAAATGCTGTGTGGGTAAACAATTCAGTCGGTGGTGGGGAACAGGCTGAACAGAAGAGCCAGGAGTCTTTCCGAAATGCCTCCTCACAGCTACATCCATCAAAGCTCACTGAAGTTGCAGGCATATGGCAATTCAGAACAAGGGTGGGTGAACATGTTTAACCTAGTTAGAAACTCTGTGGAAGACTGCAGAGTCTGAGGCATTGCTCAGCCTGCACTGAGCTCTCAGACTGCTTAGGACAGATTCAGGAAAACAAGCCTGAGAGACAAGAAAAATTGCCGGTCAAGAAAAGGTCATATTAAGCACAGCAAAAATAATTTCTTTAAAAAGATCCACCCCCCTCAAAATGTCTAACACTTACAAGGGATATTTGTTCTGCAGCAGAGACGTGCAGCTCCTAGTTAATTTGATGGTGGAGTTTCAGGGGATTCTTTTAGACTGTTTTTGTAATTAAACCTTGAAAAGAAGACAAATATGAAATAAATTCAAAGGTTCATAAAACTCCCGACTTCCTGAATGAGGCTTACCTTTTCTTAATTCAAAGTGAGTTCTTCTGCCTTCCTATGTACAGAAATGTGACTGTGAGGGATATATCAATCCACACATGTTCCTAAAACAAGGAGCTGACTTCAGTGCAATGGGAGTCTGACCCATTTAGAAGATTTTTGTGCTACTTTTCCATTAAAAAAAATTACTTCAAGATAAAATGCTCAGACTAAGTTTTAAGAAACATAAATGCTTTACTAAGGATTTGAATAATTGTAGGAAACAGTTTAGTTGTTTGGTTAATTATCCTTTTTACTCTCAGCTGTTAATGTGATGAAGTTAAGTTCACTAAGCTAACTGGGTATGACTAATAAATTGTGTTATAAATACAACAGCTTCAGAAAAAAAAACCTTCAGAGCAATTTTAACTTCTGTCATGTGTACACAGTAGTTTTTGGCAACTAATTGGTATCTACTGAGATACAGATATTGCTCTGACCAAAGACCAGTAGCAGTTATTTTGCTTTACTCTGTATGCAGCATGTCCCCGACTTCATGGAAAACTTTGGAAAACTTAGCAGTTTGATAAAATTCTGCCAGAGTGCCAAGCATATTCCTTATTTTTTTTCCGAAGTGTTTTATTCAAATGAATGTTTCATGAGTCCTCAGAGCAGTTTCCCATTTACACAAAAAGGCCCCATCCCTCTGTCCTTGCAATACCATGTGAATCCCATCTTGTCATCCATTTCCACTGCCAGAGCTGGGTTGCAGAGATGAGAATGAGACTTTCCTTTCAATCTTTGTGACATCCTGATACCTTCCCCTGACACCTGCTTAATTCTGCGTGAAAATGCTAACATTATCAGCTGTTTGTGAGGATCTGCTTTCTGAACACCAGCTCCAGCACTTTGTCTTAAACAGATCCTGAAAATAATTATTTTAGGACATATATCGGATGTGAGAGCTGCCATTCAGAAATGCAGGTTTTAACCTGATTTACCTTGACAGAGATTAGAAAGATGGGGTCCCGATCTAACAAGCTGTGGAGGCTTAACAGTGTAATACAGAATTCTCTAGTTGAAAAGAGAATAAAAGCTATAGAGCACAACTAAAAAATTTAAATATTAAGTCTCTGAAGTTTTAATTCAGACCTCTTTCAAGTGTATACACATTCATATTGCTCTTATATATACAATCAGATTCCTGTTTTTCTAAAACCCATAGTTCTTCCACTCAACTGTAGGTGCTGAATATTTTCCATGGAGCTGCCCAGCTAAGTGCCTCTTAAAATCTTCTCTCTTTTGGCAGGGACAGAAGCAACATCCAAATCTCCAGGAAGTGTCTGACTACGCAAAGCACAATTTTTCCTCCTTCTTAATTCCCATGCCCACTGCTCTTGAGCTGGTGCCTTTCAGATTCAGCAAACAAACAAGCCCTTCTTCACCAGAGGCTTCACAGGCCCGTCCTGTGCCCTGCATGAGGCCAGACCCAGTGGGGGAAAAAAATCTCTGTGTGATCACATAATTAAATATAGAATGCGACAGCAGCTTACACACAAGGTGGGGGTCTAGTTAAAGATACCAAAGCAACCTTAATTCTGGAATTTCCTAACTTTTTCCACTCCAGCCCCTACTGCGTTAGAGCTTTAGCTGCCAAAGACTCACAATTCTCCATTAAGCTTTAGTTTTAAGTGAGATTTTGGGGGTGGGACACAGACTGACATTTTTCTGGGGGTACAGACAGAGTTACACCAAAGGATTCACTGGATCATTGAAATCTCTACACAAAACCCAAGTGCTTTTGAACAAAGTGCCTGCAACAATTCTTTCAAATGGCTAAACCATGGCATTCTTCCTTAATTGCATTTTCAGAACTGTCTAAACTAGTCTAGCTGAAACTTTCCAGAAAAATTTTGCTTGAGACACCTGGCATGGAAAAATTCAGTCCAAGTAATTTAAAGCTGCAAAATTATAAGCAACCAAAAACAAAATCTTGTAATGGGAAATGTCAGGCAATTTTAGCTATTGATGATACTACCACCTCTGTCTATTACAATGTGAAAAATAAAGACAGACAAGAAGAAAAAAAGACAGACAAAATTATGAATTATAATAGGAGAAAGCTTGCTTACTGGAAGAGGTGGGTTTTAAGAGATTTTTGGATGTGAATAAAAGGACATTTTACAGATGAGGTCATGGAGACTGTTTAATGTGTTAGGAGGCACAACGAGTGAAGGCATAAAGCTGAGAGTAAGTAAGGGGAGGAAAAGAGTAAGATAAGGCTGTTGGAGGGGGTTCTGAGAAGACAGACGGAAGACAAAAGGTACAATAGCACCAAAAAAACAGTATCAGAGTTCCACTGTTGTGATCATTAAGTGAAAAAGCCATGGAACAGCATCTGGCTCTACTTGGTATCCTCTGGTACTTTGTTGACAGGTAGGTGGATGAGACTATGCCTCCTTAAGAGATATCCTATTTAAATGTAGCTGCTTGTAAATATCAAGGGGAGGGACAGCCTGAACCCACTTCTCATAAGTCATTGCTGCTGCTTATTTGTAAATACAATTTTTTCCAAGGTCCTTATTCCTACTAGTTGCTGATTCCAGTGGAATCCAGCAAGAAGCAGAAAATATCTCAAAGGCAGAATCTGACTTCCAGATTGTTTTTTAGACCCCAGTGCCCAATTCTGAATTCCTTCATTTCTTTGGGACCTTTTCAAGATCTATTCACTGCAGAGTCCATGCAAGCTGTCACTCTAAGTCTTTCTTGACTTGGAAGGGTCCAGTCCTTCAGCTCTTGAGAAGTGGTCTTTATTCATTCAAGAAGTCCTTTCGACTGAGGTCAGTCATGCTCAATTTTGTGACAAAAGATCTCAAGAACTAGCCTTTATTCTCCTTTGTTTTCCAAATATAAGGGCTTCAGACTTAACTGAATATTGAATCTGCTGCTAGTTTTCATGATGAAGTATCGGCTCTTAACTGTTCTACCTGCACCTCTGGGCCAGGTGCTTTGAGCTACCCATCACTTACAGAAAACATTTTTCTCCAGTAACATGCTAAGATCATATTTATTTGGGAGCTGCTTGGAAATCTGTCATTACGGTGCTTGTGACAGCTTGACAAGGCCTGTTGCCATGGAAAAGATTTGTGATGTTGTATAAATATATTCCTAGGTCAGAAGTTCTATGTGTTTTTTGGACATGGATGTTAAAGGGAAAAAGAATGACTAAACATTTTAAAAAGCAGAATAATAAAAAATAACAACAATAACTAACATTTGATACCATATTTCTGCCCAGTAATGAAACAAACAATTTCTCAAAGCTTTTAATTTATGCCGTAGCAATCCTGCTAGCAATGAAAGTTCATTTATTTCCAAGGTTCACCCCCATCCTTAAAATAGTCTTATTACCAGTCATTTTGCAATATTGATGGCTCCTCTATTAATAGACTAGCAGACAAGGCAGCTATTATTCTTGCCCTCTATCTGTTATTCCATTAGGTAAGGCTGACAGTCTCTGACTGCTTGCAGCTCTATAACCTACCCTGTGCTCAAGCCACTCACTAAAACTCATCTTCACATGTTGTTTTTGGTGAAAATTGTGACTAGACAGAGACAACAAAATCATGGAGAAAAGTATGAGAGAAAGCTCAATATAGGTTTGCCTCCAAAACAGCAGTATTTTTTTTACTCAGACAGGACTGAGGAAATGTCGGCACAACGATGTGGGAAGTCATTAGAGGCTGTCTCTGCTGTGTGTCCCTGCTGATGACTGATGCCCTGTGTTTAAGTCCCAGCTATACCCTCATGCTCACACAGGAACAATCTTTCCAGCCCTTTTTGATGGCTGTAACAAAGCATCACTTATGCTTCTCATAAGGGGATTTTTAAGCATGGGCTAGTTCAGGCTATGCTGAGCCAAAGCCACCTGTGGGCATGAGCTTCCTTTCTTGGGTGCAGGCAATAGACTCCAGTCTCCTGTATGTTTGAATCCAGGATGATGCTCTTCATGCCTGACTCAGGAGCACACAGTAAACTAGAAAAAGCTTTGACCAGGTTTCCTCATCTTCTGCCTTTCCCACCAGGAAGCTTGTCCAGCTGTAAAAAGAGCCAGGGAAAGGTGGTGTTCTATGGTGCATTGGCCAAAAGCAGATGTCCTGTAACTAGTTTTCTTAGTCATCTCCCAGGACATAAGTGGTTTGCAAAAATAAAATTAAAATCTTTAAAAAAAAATCACGAAGAATCACAAATCCTCCAAATTTGCTCCTATCCATAGACTATGGATAGGAGCAAATTTGTTGATTAGCCAGTTCTTTTTCCACCACAGGGACTCTCTCTGTTCTGTTTCTTCCATAAGGCTTTTGGCTTCTGTTTGGGTTTTTTTGTTTGTTTCCTTAATTATATCCCATCAAACTCTGAAGCACTGTTTTTGAGATCCTTAAACATCAAAATACCATATATTTTTATTTAAAGTTCCCTGCCACTTTATCCCAATTTTTAATTTCTAACTTAAAGGAAGAGGGAAATGTCTCGAAGTAGAAAAATGAGAATTGATCTATAGTTTGAATCCAAGCCACAAATATGCCATGAGAATATAGACACATGCACATAGTGCCATCAAGAAAAATATCCCAACCCTCCCACACTTTTTACACTTTACAACATATTAAAAATTATTTCTGGACATAGCGAAATATGTTTAAATTAAAAAAAAACCCTAGAAAGTTGCAAGTACCTCTAGAATTTTCTAGTCACAGGCACAGAATTAAACTCGCTTTTTTTCAGAAAAACGTCCATGACAGTTCAGTAACTTAACCTTGATTTTCAGAAGCTGTGGTCTAGCAAAAAGAATGCAAATCGAAGAGATGGAATTAGCTTGCTACTACCTGCTCTAGTAGGAAGGACAGCATGGATATAATCAGAATTAAGATACCATTGGGCAAACCAAGTCCACATCAGATGCCAGTATGCTGTGGAGTGCTAAAGGATCATAATTTTACTGCACATTTCACACATTTGGTGTAGTGACAGCTGCGCTGGTCACCAGCTCAGGAACATCCTTAGGGGCTGTTTTAGACAAGAATGAATGGGAGCCTTGGCTGGATAGCACCAATGACCATGAATATGGAATGTGCCATGCACGTATGCACACATGCATTAAAAGCTGGAAATAGAAGTGCCATTAAATCTGTCCAAATACTCTGGGAAACTGAGATATGGGATGATGTACTCTATCACTAGCAGAGCTGCAGATGGGATGTGAGGATGTGGCTCATGATCTTGTGGCATATGCAGCAAGGCAAAGGTTTCAGTCCTCTTCGGAGAGGTGTTGTTATATACAACACTGTTCAGCAAATACACTGGAAACCTCTCCTGGTAATTTATCTTTCAGCTTGGGATCCATGAAAGCTTTTAAGCACAAGATTCTAAATAAGGAACCAAAAAATGTTGCTGTTTCTCACCGTAATTGTAAACTGAAAATAAGCACTTATACAACCTAGCCCAAATATTTAGTTAAAGAACAAGTTTATAACTAAGGAAACCTTAAAACGTGCTTGAATTATTATATACACTACTTAAACAGTTAAACTGTCAGCTTAGACTTTTGTATATCTACCTCATTAGCCTACCTCCAGCACCTGTGGTAAGTGCATCTACATTTTTAAATTTTGTATTTTTCCATGCTTTATGCATCCTGTAAAATGCCTTGAGAACTTTATGAGGGATGTTGCATTAAAATGTGTGATTATAAATATGATTTAAATATCTGAAACATTACAGAGTGATTATTGTTCAATAAGGCAGCATGCATAAAAGGGTTATCTGCATGCTGTGCTTAGGTTTCCACAATATAATGTAATGAATTGTTCAATATAGTTTGTATGCTATTTGTCTCTGTTTCTTCTCATACTCCAGAGATGCCTGATATGCAGGGCTCTAACAAGGCTATCATAAATTGTTGAACAATAAACAGCCCTTGGGATTTTGAGATAGTATGTGGCTAGTATGTAATCCATCTCGAGGAACTTGATTTAGTGCCACAAAGGAACATCCTTGACAATGCTCAGCATTGTTTTAAACTGCTGCTAAATCAATTACTACGTGTGGGAAATGGCACACCTCTTCTGCTCCCTGCTCCACACCAGTGGCCTGGCTACCCAAGGAGAGATTTAGGGAGCCACGCTACCTAGGCAGATGGGTTCCCTGGAAATTGCTGAACGAATCCAGCTTTAAACACTGATAAGTAAGGCCTCCTAAAATCAGCACTAAGCTTCACAACTCAAATACCATTTGGCTGGATTGTCTTAGCTGTGCCTACCCAAAAATGCTTCCTTTCAGATAGGCACTGTGTCATGGAAGAACAACAGCAACAACTCACTAATAGCATTTGGTGCCTACACAAAGATTGTGGTGTTTGGAATGTGCTGCATATATCCACTAATTTTCCCTTGCAACATCCCAGTGAGTTGGAGGTGTGTTTCTACCCCTTTTCAGGGATGAGAGGCACCAATTACTCAGGCAGTGCAAGGCAGCAGTAGGGGGTCTCGTGGGCCAAAGATGAATGGTAGCGTCTTGAATATAAGGGATGTTACAAAGAGTGACCCAAACAGTTAAACAAGACCAAGACCATTTTTATTTCTTTAATGTTTTCATCTACTCCTCTGCTGAGGCAATTGCTGGAGACATTGAAGGGAAAAGGAGATGGGCACTTCATGTACCTAAGCTGTAACCTTGCCCTGCAGCTTTAGAGACATAAATAAGGATTCCTAGGCAGTATTTTCTATATCCCAGGAGACGGCACAGGAAGAATATTGAGAGGCAGTTATTACAACAATGATGTTCTGACATGCTTCAGGAGCTATGAGAGTCTCAGAAATGTCACTCTCATTGTGAGAAAATAAGACTAGAGGGAGGGAATCCTGAGATCAAGACAGAAGATGGCAAATTGTGCAGGATTCATTACTGACAGCCACATGATCTAGTTTCCCAAGGACTAATATACTTTCACGATCTGTACGTTATAGATATCATATCTTTGCCAGGGGGACAGTGCAAGCCTGCCTTCAAATTCAGCACTCCCTCCAGGTTTTGGAGTTCTGCTCACCTCTCTTTTACTTGTGTCCTTAGGGGACTGTGGAGTGATGGGTCACCTCTTTTCCTCACTAACACCCTTATGTCCCACTGTGTCAGACCTCTCACCAAGTGAATCTGATCAGGTATTGATCTTTAATCTATGGCATAGCTGGGAATGGCAGCCAGCTGTAGCTGTGAAGAAGAACAACAACTGGCAGACACTCTGGTTGGTGTTGGCACTGGCCCTCACTTACGAGATCCAGATTCCTGGGAACCAAATGTTCCTGTGATTCTGGCTTTCTGCTGCCAATAAAGCTCATGATACAAAGCTAATTGCCTTTTAACTTTTCCTGGAAATCTGAAAGGGAAATGGATAGGTTGCCTTTATTTATATACTGATATGCCAAGACTCTGCATTAAGATAAGGGGAAAAATATATACAGCAGTAACTATAAAAAAGGCAAAGTTTACCCATCTTCACTACGAAGTGGTTTCAGAGGCATGTAAGTAGCTTTTATTTCATATAAGCTTAACAGGACTCTAAGAGTTCTTTTGGCCTCTCTTATCACTGTGAATAGCACCAGCCAGACTTCATTTCAGAAGAGTCTTTGTGTAGGTTCTTTCACAGAAGGACTTCATCTGGAATTTGGTCCCTGGTACGTCAAAACTGTGGCCAGTCAGCACCCAGAAAATGGGAACTAAATCCTGTGTAAGAAGAATGATTTTTATTTTCATTGACCTGTGTGTAAAGGATACGTTTATGACTGAAGAATACCTTAATTCTTCTTTGCCTGTTTCTTCGTAGCCAGTCTACTCCAATCAGCTGACAGCTGACAGTAACAGCAGTAACATTTACATCTTCTATAGATTAGAGGAATTCTTTCAGCCGTAGAAAAGTTGCTTTAGGTTTGGCTATTTAGATTGACTTTTGCTAAAAATAACAAACATGAGGACTATTTAATTTTGAATACTCTTTAAAGAATTTCAAGGAGAATAGTTGTGGAAATAAAAAATCCCTGTAGGATAGAAGGAATTAAGATGAAAATTGTTTTGGAACATTTGTGGCAAAAGCCAAACAAGCTACTACCAAAATTTGGTGGATGAAAAAGCCCATTTTCCTGTGAAGTGGTTCCTCCTTCTATGGGCCAGAAACTGTTTTTACCCATGTAACCGAGAGCAGTTTTATGGCATTTTCTGGAACAAGAAGGAAAGCACTTGAGTTGTGGAAGAACAGATATGTTTTCAATCTGTTCTCCTGAAGTGGTTGCACAAGGCCTGTTGACCAGATTGAGAGGACATGGGAAGTTAGAGCTGGGGCAGACCTGGGAGTCTTCAAATGTTTCCAGTTCCTCCCTCCCCTACTGTTCCCATGCTATTACTGACTTCGCTCTTTCAAAAGCAACACAGAGAAACAGAATCTGCACACTGTGGTCCTGAAGGGGTTAAAGTCCCACCATTCCATCATTCTTGATGGGTCCTTTTATTTTCTTCTAGTTCATCTTTTCCTCAAAAGAGGATGCGCATTATTTTTACCTTAGGTGTATCTGCTTCACTTGTTTTACTTTTCAGACAGTTACCTGGCTGTAAGCCAGCACTGCAAAATCAAACCCTGCCATTTATTTTAGCATTTGCTTTTATTATCCTTTCCTGAATTTCATATTTTTTCATTTCGTATTACTTTATGCCATGATTCCTTTTTTTTTTTACTTTTTCTTTGTTAGTTTTGTTTGGTTTCTGTCACTCACTGTTTGGTAGCTCAACTATCAGAGCAGAATGAAAAAGCTACACAGTAGCTCAAGTTATAGCTACATTACTGTCACTTCCCTACCACTGAAAACTGTAAGCAGCAACCAGAAAACCAGCAGATCTGAGTTAAGTCAGCAATGCAGACTCCAGTTCTTTGAGCTATGCCAAGTCACAAGAAATTTGGACTTGCAGATACAAGAGGCATTGGACTTTTTGTAAAAAAAAAAAAATACTCTGTTTATTGAAGATGAAAGCAATACAATAACAATGAGAATAAGCATGGACATGATGAAAAGCAAACAAAAGCAGCCCAAGTTTCAGCCTGAGTGCAATATACACATTGATTCTTTTTATTCCTTAAAAGAGCAAAAAAGTATTCATAACAGCTGGTCTCAACCCAAAAGTTTGTTTGGATCACTGAATCATGCCCTCATACTCTTTAGGACTATACACAGCCGTCACTGAAATGATCCTGGAAAAATCCCCATCTACTGCTAAGAATTTTTTTCCTTGCTGCTAAACATATTTTGCTGTTAAAGATGTACAGGGAAATGAAAAACTGGTGGAGAAACAAAGGCCAATTTTCTAAAAATGGACACTTAAAATTAGTTTTTTACACTTCTAAGAAGCAGCCTGATTTTTCACAAGAGCTGGGCCTCTGTCAGCTTCCAGTGCGCTTTGCGGGAAAAGCAGGGAGCTGTGGACCCTCTGAAAACCTGCTGGGTGCCTATGTGTTCCTTGGACAGCTGTATTCCCATATTCTTGCTGCTGCTTGCTTGTGTGCTGGTCTGAGGATTAATGGGAAATACAAGGTAAAACTTCCACTTGAAAAATTTTTGTCTCAGCTTTTCCCATGGTCCAGCTGCCCACATGAATTCTGCCCTGCTTTGTAACATGGGCCTGTACCTGCCAGAAGATACAGAGACCAGCCCAGGGTAACTGCAGGGTGTTGCATACAGTTTCCATCAGGAAATAGGGGCACCCTTTCTAGGAATGTTTTGATTGTCTGATATCCTCAAGTTTTCCCTTAATTCTCCTCAGTTTCCCATTATTTTTCCTGTCTTTCCAAGATGCTTTCTTCTCCCAAGTTGTTGGAATTCTCTTTGCAAGTGTATAGCACATACAGCACCTGCCTTTCAGACCCTCTTCCCGACCATACAATATCCCACTTGCATGGAAGCAATGAAACCTATGAATGGTATGACTTTGTTTGGGCCTTTCAAGATTTAAACCCTTTCTCTGGGATAATTTTCCCTTCTTACGAATGCTAAGAAAGCCACTAACTTCAACCACGTGCACTGCAGCTTTCCCTGAGAGAAACCAAAAGGTGCCGCGCTGACCGATTCCTTGCCCGAGCCTGGCCGGCGGCAATGTGATCCTATGCCCGCAGAGCTGACAGTGGGCTCTGGGGCTTTGAGTTCCCGGATCCACAGGGGCTGAGTGGAAGCTCCGCAGGGAGCTGCGTGGCAAACGGCTTCTTACAGCAAGCAACGCCAGTGGATGTTACAGAGCGACGGCAGAGGCAAGAAGGAGAGAGTCAGACTGCTTGTGGCTATAAACCCAAGCTTTATTTCTTGTCCCTCGAGGGACAGAGGAAACGCGACACAGGCGANAAGCGGAGTCCTGGGCAGGGAAGTTCACCCACTGGGTGTCACTCGCCTTAAATGGAAAGGGCTGGACCACCGCCACAAAAAGGGTTTGGGTGGTTGGAACAAAAGGGTGGGAGGTAAAGAGCTGTCTCCAACCCACTCTGGCAAAAAGGTACTTGTAAGATTTAACAGCCAGTATATGTCTGTATGTGTGCCATTCCACTCCCTCTCTCTCTCTGGGCTATTAACTCCTAACCAGGAAAACCTGCCTCTGGACAGTTTTGTAAGCAGAAAAGGACAATGCTTTCTGTCCTGTGCTTCCTGACCTTATGTGCCAGTGTAATATGCAGAAGTATGTCAAATGCCATTTAATCTTCATAATCCAAGCAGATTATGCTCATAACTTCACCTCTATCTGCTCACAGCATTATCTCCTTTCAAAAATGCCACACAGATTTTTTCAGTCAAGATTCACCCTTTACAAGAAAGACTTATTTTTAGTGACCAGATCTCTACTGCATCCCACCTGCACCGGGGCAGGCCAAAGCACTGTATAGATTTCCACATTCCTTGTCTGCTCTTCCCAAAGTGCAACATGGTAATTATGTTTGCCATTCTGAACTTGCATTTCTGAAATCGGGGGTAGCTGAAAGCAGCAGTGGGGAAACGGTAATTAGTGTCCTGATTATTGTTTTCACAAAGTAGAAAGTTTATGCCTTGTCTTTCAAAATAGATGTCTCAGTGGCCTGTTTTAATTAAGGAGGCACATAACTCCAGAAGAGGGGCAGGAAAGCAGCAAAAGGAAGAAGGAGAAGGGGTTTCCCCCTTCAGTGTCATTGGTTTTTTGCAAATTATTGCTAGCCATGCTTCCACAACAAAATTAACAGTCCTGTTTAAGAACATTTTTGGGGTAATATGGAAAACATTTGTCATTGAGTTCAACTGCAGCCGATCCAAGTTCTCAAAGCCCTCGAATCCTATTCTTTTTGGCTTTCTCATGTACTTAATCCTTGCTGTGAACTGAATGAGGCAATGATCCTACAGAAAATAATGTATTATCACATAACTGCAGATTGCATTATATGGTATATTCATTATGAGGGCTAAACTGCAGTTAGACAGCCTTAATTCTGGCATCTCCCAACTTATTGATGACTTAACATCTTTTCTGATGGCCTTTGAATGAAGTTTGCAGTGGCAGCTAATATAACTAATGAATAATTTTGATGCAATTCTTACAACTTTCCATTGGTATCTCATGCAGAATTTCGCAGCTGTGTCCTTCATAGACAATGAGGATAGAAATTTGCCTGTCTGCATGTTGAAGTTGCTGAGTTTTCATCAATATTTTTTAGAATTCTGATTACTTTGGACAGCTCTGTCACTGCAATTCTTTCACTGTGATTCAGTAACAAGCTGCATCATTCAAAATAAGAGCTGGGTAACTAATTTGTGTGGACCAAAGTTGGAATAAGCCCTGCATGGACTTGACAGATATACATGCTTTTTTTTTTTTTTTTGCAGATACTTATATCTGCCTACACACACTTTTATCTCTTTTATTGTCACTGCTATTTGATGGTTTATTGCACCATATCTAGTGCTGAAACACTGAGCTCTGAATCAGTTTAAAAGCTGCTCTGTTCTTATGAATAATTATCATTTTAATAAAAAGCTCATGTCCCATTTTCAAAGCACAAAAAGTGACAGGGATTTCAATTTAGGCATGTTCAGAAGTTCTTGGGGTTTGGATCTATGTATAACCTCAGATATAAAGGTCATCCTACTGACCTCAAGGTTTCTAAAGGGAAGTAACTCTAGATGTAATATTTAGAAATCACACCAAGGGACCCTATTTTGAGATCATAGCACTACCATTCACTTCTTGACCCTGTAGTAAAAGAATACAATATACACTGTTAATACTCTACGATGTAGGATAATAAGGTGCACACGTATGATGCATGAAGTAAAATATCTCAGCTATGTAGCTGTTAAATTAAATTTTGTTCTCCCAAATCTATTGTCCCCTACTCACACAATTATTAAAAGGAAAAGAAGTGAAAACATCAGGAGAGAGTGTTAAATGTTCATGTTATATTAAGTTAAAACTGCGCTATTTGTAGGTTATAGTAGATAATGTTATAGAAGACAATAATCTCACCACCTGCTGGAGAAAGTAATTAGAGGAGAGTAGTATTAAAGAGCTGTTTTTCTTTGCCACACCATTTTCATTGATACATGATGATACATTAGACTGTGAGACAGTTTACTTTGAATGGAATATAAAATAAACACACAAAATTTCAAATTCCTTTGGTTTCAGGCACAGCAAAATTTGAAGAAATTCCAACTAGATACACTTTGCAGCAGTTTAAAGGATTATCTAGCAGAAACTTAAGAAGCCTTGAAATAGGTTAAATATGACGTAAAAGTCTTGGTTTCAATATTTGACTAGTTATACTAGTATTATCCTACCTTTAGAATAATTTTGCCTGTAGACCAACCCCAGTGACAAAATTGGTTTTCACAGCATTCCCACTATTACTTGTGAGACAAGTTTCCAGAGGTTTAAAAATTAATTCATAGCAGCGTTACTGCAGGTTAGGAATGAATTTAGAATGTCCCTTTTCTGTACTCCTTCCTCAGACATTTTTAACATTGAAATTAGTGGTATTGCCAATGAATTGGAGAAGTTTTCCTTGGTGCAAAATATGGAAAAAGGAGAGAACAGTCAGAGGCAAGGGGGAAACCCCAAGCTCTTCTTGACACCAGTTGCTGTGCTAGGTATTGGAGGGATATATCCAGGGATCTAGGACACCAAAGCTCAAGCTCTGAATTCAGCCCTCAAAAGTGTTGCTAGCAGGAGCTGTGGCAGCATCTTGCAAATACAGATGTATTTTAAATTTAAAAAGAACTTAAACAAACCCAACATAACTTTTTTGTGAACTAGAAATATCAATGTCTCTTAGTTACTCTGTGTATGCAACCTTCTTTAAGAAATCTCTGCTAAGTAAGTCCATGAAGAAGACTGGGAGTCTGTGGTTGCCATGCTGCTATTACCATGTAAGGTAGCAAATTCTAATAATCCTTTTTGAAGGAATTTAGATCCACTTACTTTTATTTAAATCATCTGTGGCTGGTAGTTTACTAGTTGTAATTTTGTTCTTAATGACTGTCCAGCAATTATACATATATTTATAATTCATTTTGCATTAATTTATTCTTCAGAAATATTTTTCACAAAAATGTGGGGAAAAAGACATGAAGAAAGAGTCTTTTTACCCTTGGCTAAGAATACTAGATGTACTGTAAGGAGTACACAAGGCAGTGGATGTACACTCCTAAAGGCACCAACCACTTCCTCATTTAAATCTTCATTAAAACAACTTTGCAGAGCTCTTCCTCAGTCTTCTTTAGTACAGCTTTGCTAAGTACACAGCCCAAGCACCTGGGGCCACTCTCAGGATTTATACATGCTTTGATATGACATGGACAGGAGGGACTTCCATTCCCTAGACTTAGGACAGCTTTGGATGGTTCAGATTGCCTTTGGCACCAGTTGTCTGGCCAATGCTGCAGAGCTCAACTCAAGGGGGTTAATCGAGAAGAGATTATCTTCAAATTCCTACTTGAGAGTAGGCACACAGTGCCTTTGGGAAAAGGAATCTATACGTTGGGAAGCTGATTGCAAATGCTTTACCCCAGCTGGCACAGAAATGTTGGTAACAACATTCACTGATGCTGCTTGTTGCACTTTTGGGGACAGACACATGAATCTTTTTTTAATTGCAGAAAGAAATGTCTTATTTGTCCTCACCAGCTGAAACATGTACAGATGTCATAGGAAATGGAGAACATTTGTTGCATAGCTTATTTCTGCAATCCTTTTTCCAACATTTCTTAGCAAAGAATTCAATAGGGCTTGACTACTGATGCCCCCTACCCAAATATTTCCTCCTTTTGGATGCTGTGCTCAGCATTATATCCTTAACATTAGTTCTTGCACTGGTTCCTCTACTGTTTCTCTCAGACCTTTTGTGGTATTTCCTAGGATGTAATGAAAAGTGCATCCATTCTGCAGCTTTCCTCACTGCCAGGGAGGGCTAATTACAGGACACGCTCTGAAAATGTCTTATTAACCATTCATTTCACAGAAATGCAGACAGATGGCCTGCGAATTGTTTCAGCAGGGTCCAAATTTTGCTTTTCTCTCTGTACCTAAAGTTGCCGTGCTTGTTTTTTCATAGTTTTTCATATTGCCAGCTCTCAGGAACAGGATCTACATGGGCAGGTCAGTACTTCTTTGATCTCTAGTTCTCTGCTTTGAGCAATGGTCAATTTTCAAAGTGAGTTCCTGTCTGCTCAGAGGATATTCGCCTCTCCCGAGACCTTAGTAGACCTGTCTTGAGCATTGATGTCTGAAATATTCAACATTTCTGCTTGGACAAGTGGTCATAACATTTCTATGAAGACAAGTCATTATTAATGCAGTGTCTTCTGAAAATCAGTGCATGCTTGCTTCAATATGTGCTATCAGTAGCTATCAATAGGCTACTTTGTTTTGCAAGACAGCTGACAAACAGACAAACCTGTCCAATTAGCATTTGGGCATATCCAAGTCTCCTCAAGAACAGCAAGTACCTATTCACTATCTCCTCAGGCTCAGTGAATCCTAGGTTCCTAAAAGTGTGCTTGAGTTGAAATATAACTAGAAAATTTCATTAAGTTTCTCCACTGTGGTACTTACAGACTGCCCTTGATTTGATAATAAATCCCTTCACACCTTTGAATCTGAGTAACTTTATTTTTTGTCTCCTCAATGATTTAATATACTGGGGATTTTTTTCTCCAGGTAGTTTTAGGGAATTAGTCTACACCAAGACTTCTCTACATTTAGGGTAGAGATGGATAAACAAATAGCAAATACCCAGAAGACTCATTTTTACACAGCAGGCAAGCGTAGGAAAAATTCCATGCGCACAATCAGCATTTCAAGGTAGTGTCAAAGTATTCAAAGGTCGTTTTAGTGTGTAAGCAAGGAAGCACCCAAACCAGGCTCTCCAAGCACTGCAGTCCTTTGTCCTTCACCTGACACTACTGACTCTTTTGTTGTCCCATGTTGCTCTTCAAAGCACTCCCCAGAGGCTTTTCTTGCTGCTACCTTGTGAAGAGAAGCTGAGAAGCAGTGATGTATCTCCTCAGAGCACTGTCTCCTCAAGTCTATCATTACAAGCCAGTTCACCACACACATGGCAGACACTGTACCAGCTCCTTCTCTGAGGCTGATTCTAGCTTGTGGGTAAAAAGGATTGGATCGGCCTCTTTAGTTTGAAATTTTCCATCTCCAAGTCAAATAAGCTCCACATTGCCTCTTAAAGACTGAAAAATAAATAGCAGCAAAATGTGCTCTCCTGGATGGATTCCTTTCAGCAGGTAACTGCATAAACTAAATCTTGGCAGCAGAACTTCAAGTGAGTGAAGTATTATGGTTGATGGGCTTAAGCCTTTCTTCTGCTAATGCTGTGCAGGAAAGACTGTGACTGAAATAGGTATAATTAGTAAACCATGATTGAATTCTCAGCATCAAGAAGACAACAACTCTTTCACAGTTTCTACTTTGATGTCATCTCTCATGTGTAAAGCTGTTCTACTCGGAACCACTTGAAGGTATTTTTCTTTTGAATCGGCTGCTTTAGACTGTCTTTAATGCTAGATTATCTGTGTCAGGTTTATCACAAGCTGTCTGGATGCAGGATGATTTTTCTTTTCATGGTAAAACATAGCATTCTTCTAAACTCTGCTTCCAGTTCATGATGAAAGTGCTTCTTGGTTGAATCTTCTGTTGCTGATTTCCAAACACCCAGAATCTGGATCAACAATCTTACAATCTTCTGCATTGCTATTTTTGTTTTATTTACACTTCACAGTAACAACTTGGGTGATAATGACTTGCTACAGTCACTGTCTCTCTGCTGACAAGAGCAAAGATCTGTCATCATCTTCTATCTAGTAGCATTTTGCACTTTTGTATCTGCATGTAGTGTATTACCAGCACTTCACAAGTCCTTAGTCTCAAGCACTTGTTTTTCTTGGGTTTTTTTTTTTCTGGAAAGGACACTACTCACCTTATATGTTGCTTCCTCCACTTGGAACTTTTCTTGGTGTCTTCCTAGAAGGATCTTCTGAATCAGGGAGCTGGTTCTTTTTTTTTTTCTTTTGATGTAATAATAATACTCAAAAGACTTCTCCTGTAACTATGCTGCAGAATTGCTGATAACATATGTGATATTTCACCAGCATGCAAGTCTCCGCCAAAGCCACACCTTGAATGCTGAGGAAATCTATTCCATGATTTTATGTCTTAAAATATTATATTGGCATGTTGGTCTAAGTTTTTGAAGTGCACACTGTGCACGACTGTCCTTGGAAAGGTGCTGTTTGGTGCCACCTTATTTTCCAGTTCTCTCTACCTCTGCTTCAGAACTGCAATGAAAACTACAGAAATTTGTGCATTATGAACAAAAATTCAGGAGCATTATGGAAGTAGGAGCACTAGTAGGAGGCATACAGAGTAATTGATACTGTGGTATCCAAATTTCATCTCAGCATTCATTCTGGGAAAGCTACTCCTGCAGAAAAGTTACCACATATGAAAAAAAAGGTATGGCAAACCACACAAATACACATCCGTGAGTCAGACTGACCCCTCCTTAATGTGACCCAGCCTGGCTCATGGATGAAATTATTGGATTCCGAGTGGATATATGGATTGAAAGCAGGGAGTTAACAGGATATACTTCCTGTTTGTATCTGAGAAATATAATCTACTAATTTTCTGCTGATCATCTTTTAAAGAAAGCTTTGACATCTAATTAGTTATTTTCTTTTTAAATATCATCTTTTGTGTTTGGAGTATTACATTGTCCCTGTGAAATGCAAGAAATCTTGTGGATTTAGGAGCTTTGTGAATGAGGGAAATAATTAAATGAGGTCACTGTGTTGATGTTTTGTAGAATGACATGGAACTAACACCCACTTCTTGTTTTTTAGAGAACTAAAAAATCCTTAATCTAATTAGTTTCTTTTATCTAGCAAGCAAAGATACCTCCTCTATCGCTTTCTTGTGAATGCAATACCTTGAAGATCAGAAATGTTCCATGAGGGACTGTATTAGGCTAATTGAAACAAGGCAAGAGAACATAGAATCAATCTGTCTCTGCTGCAAGCAGGGGTTTGCACTTCAGTCTTCTGGTACTGGCAGAAAAGCAGCCCAGGTGAACATCTCCGAGCACCTCTGAATTGTTTGCTTCCATGCAAAATAAAATTTACTTGTGCACTGGAATCAGCTGACAGTGAGTTTGGATAAACTAATTCATTGTCTTTGTCATTTCGTAAAATATAAGTAGCTAAGCATTAAAATGAGGAGGAAAGAGCTGTCTATGTGAGGCCACAGAAAAGCCTGAAGGCAAATTTGCATGGAGTTTACACATAATTCTGGAAAACGAGCATCAGGCATTGCACACCCACATGAAATGAAGTCCCAGTTTTAATTTTCCATCTCCACACTTCAGGGGGGATTGCCACCAGGTGGGAGATGAAATGCACATTTCCTTACCAGGTACAGCTCCCTTCACCCTCCTCTCCCCTTGCCTCCTCTGTTTTATTCCAGTTTTTGTCCTTTTCCTTCTGTTAGTCCTTTTCATGAGCCCATTTTGAGGCAGAGGACTGGGAAAAGACAAAGTGTTGGCTTTCCCTCTCTGACCAGGGATCCAGGTATCCTCTCCCCCACAGTGGGCTGGCAGCAGGAGAGCAAAGGGATCCATCAAACCAAGGAGATAAGAGGAGCAGGCAGGGTGGGGGGTGCTAACCCTGGTGTCTCAGGGAGCTCTCCTGTGAGGATGTGCATTAGGCAAATCAAAGGGAAATAATGGTAAAAGCTTCTTCCCAGTGCTGCATTCGCTTGTGCAACTGGCATTTCCAGCATATTAAAATGATTCTGTACTGTTGTGATAAGGATTTAACAACTCTAGATTTTAGCCATGACTAGAATCTGGATGCCTTAGAATGTAATTTTTTTTTCACTGGCTTGGGAGAATCTAAAATTCCACTGCAAGCATCCACATTTAATACAAGTTTCTTTAATTAATAGTATAACTTCTAGATTTTTCTCTCTTTAAGGATAAAATTCACCTCTCCATCAAAAAAACCCCACCAAACTCCAAATTTGTTCACATTTTTGGTGCCAAGAAAACATAGATTGTGGTTGAGAGGCTAGAAGGAAGCTTGCAATGCCATCAGAGTAGAGAGATGGGTGCAGCAGCATTACAGCTCGAGATGAGGCTCATGATTCAAACATATTATCCACAGCACAATTATACACAACATCTCAAATCTGCCACTGACTTTTGCTCCCATGAGGCCATCTTTCAAACTGATGTGTTCACATGTATCATAGTAAAGGTCATGGGACAGTCACAGGGACAAAACCAGTCCACTAGACCTCCAAAGTCCAAAGCCAAGGGAAGTAACAACACTGAGTTAAAATTAAATATATATATATATATATATATATAATGAAAGCAAAGGTTTCCTGCTTCCAAGCACCCCCCTTCCACCTGCCCCATGCCTGACACCACTTGGAAGCTGGGGCAGAAAGCTCTTGGCAGTGCCGTGGAGGAGCTAGTGCTGAGGTGCAGCTGCAGACAGACAGACAGACAGACAGAGACAGACACTGCCTGGGAACCACTGCCCCGTGCTGGGAGCTGCAAAACTACTGCGACATAGAAGGATGGCTATGGAATAACAGATTCCTCCTGCTGCTCTGGTGGCTGTCACATTTCACACCATACCTCTCTCCTTTTCACAAGCACTCTGGCTGGATTAAATGGATTAAGAAATGGTTGATAAATATGAATGGAGTTGCAAGTTGATGTGGAAAAAGGTTTTCACTGTTTCTTTCTCTATGAATGAATCATGAACGGAAATTTCTTCAAGTGCATTAGAAATTAATTCCTAGAGACTCTTTTTTTTCTCCTCAGGCTGAAAAACTGAAGAGACAAATTTTGTAATGGGGCAGGGGGCGGGGGGGGGGAAGTGTTTTAATTTATCTGATAATCTCTTGCTTCAAACCCTAATTTCTAACTGCAATATTCCCTATGTCGATTATTCCAATAAAACAACATAACAATGCAATCTATTTCAACTAAAAGGATCTACTTACAGTAAAAAAACTTCAGATTTGATAGCATGCTTTTTCTGTATAAAATTATTCCATCTGATCAAGTCTCCCCAGTGCTATGCTGTATACTTACACTGGTCTAAATCTGAGAAAAAATGATGCTAAGGAATTTGGCTGCTGGGTTTTTTATTTGGGGTTTTTTTGGGTTTTTTTGGTTTTTTGGGGGGGGTTGTTTTGGTTTTTTTTTTTTTTTGCAGTAACAGGCTGCTGTCCCAAAGTTTGGAAATGTTGGTTTACACTATTCATAAACTCACAGTAGATCTTACATATGTGGATATGTACATACAAACATTTATGCATATATAAACTTCAGATCTAATTTTATATTGGAAGCACCTTACAAATTCATATTTTTTTCTGTCTAAATTCATGTGTAGGATGGCCAGTCACTGTAAATATGTTTTGTTGTGGAATCTGTTCATTTCTTTACACTGAAGGTATGCATCAATTCCTGGCTGAAAATAAAAATACCATGAACATAATCACAAACTGCAGAAAGTCCCTAGCATGTACAAAGAAACTCACATATTATGAGCAAAATCTTGGGAACTTTTGGTCTGATTTCTAAAAAGTGGGTCTTACTTCATTGTCCCATATATTAATCTGTTCAGTTGTTTGTCACCACTCCCATGTCTTTCCCCAATAAGTTTTGAACAAGTTACCTACTGTCAGCCTGATCTGTTAGAAGTCTCAAAGATCGTGAGATAGGAAAAATCGGCAGTAAAGAAGCCATCACCGACTGCCAGATCCAGTGAAAACCTCTCTTTTCTAAGCTGTGAATGGCATGGTAGAGCTAGGAAGACAAAGGGTAACACACATATAGGCCAAGTGAGCATCAAACTTGATCCAACACCCAGTGTCCTTTTGAGTGACAGGGAAAAACAGAGGTAGGAGACCTGGAGGTAACCATGGACACCACATATGCCCAGGGACAAAAAGGGAAAACACTCACGGGGTATGGGAGAGCAAAAAGATCCTTGCAGCACAGAGCACAAAGGCTTCCAGGAAGCCTGGAGGCATTTGGATAACAGGGGCAGTTTCTGAAGAGAAGGGAAGACTCCAGGTTTTGTGGGGAGGAATGCAGGAGATTGTATGCAGACCTTTGTAAACCTGGGTTTGCTGTTCCTTGGCTAACAACATTTGCCTGAAGGGAGGAGAGAGGCTACCCCTTTTTAATATGTCTAAGCTCTCTAGCTATAGTAGCTGCAGGCTTCAGTGGCAAGGAAGTATACCTCAGGATAGGTTAGTCCTGGCTGGAAACCAGCGCTTGTGGAAGCCTTACAAGAAATCCTTCCAATTGCTACGGCAGATACGAAAAAACCTGAAAATATTCAGCAATGGAAATGGTCTGACCTGTACAGGTGAGCTGGATTCACCTGTGGGATGGCCTTGTAGCCCCTCCTCAGAATAAGGTGGTCTCAGCAGCACAGACCAACAAAACCAGTTGTTAGAGACAGAGCCAACCCATTATAACCTGACACTGGGAGCCTGAGCTTCTACAGCTCTGCTTGCATAGAGAAAGCCCCGACCCCAACAGGGACATGTCTCCCATGAAACCTGCTGGCAACTACCACCTCCCCACACCAACACAGCTGGAAACAAAGGCAGCCACGGAGCCTGGAGCAGCGTCAGTCAGCGTGTGGTATCCAGTCTGAATTGGTATCAGAAGCCCAACCAGTTCTCTTCTGAGGTTTGCTCAAAACAGTTTTGGCATTAACGTTCTACCCAGGACCAAGCCACAGCAGGGATGGAAGGCGTTAGTGGTGAACACGGCCCTCGTGCGGTACATGCTGATAAAATGTAAATACAAAATTGCATTCTGACAAGAGATGTGTATGGATGTCTCTCTTCCATATGCTGCCATGCAGGCAGGATTTCAAAGTGCACAGAGCAAGTAAGCTATTTGAAGATTTGGAGTGTGCTGCTTCACACAGAGCAGCACTTCACTGAAGAGGCCAGCGGAGGAAGAGTGAGTCAGGATGTGGATTTGTGCCCCATTAGACAGCCTGCAGTGAGTCCAGCTTGGACACTAAGTGATCTCTCACATCACTGCAAGAACAGAGAGTTCAAGGCAATTCAAGAGTAGCAGCCAATACCATAGGAGAGCAGTAAACCCTCATCCTCGCTTTCTTCCTGGTAACAAGTCTGTGTCGTTATATCCTTAATGTACTTTAGATAGAGTAAGCCACAATGCAATTAGGATGTCCATATGGAGAGTCAGTGCAGCATAGCTAGTACACTGTAAATTCAGATCCTCACTCACTGAGAACTAATTATCTCGTAGACAAGCCATGTGTCAGTGAAATCCATTTATTACTGTATAGGATATTTGGTCTTTGAGGAAGGCTGGCCCAAAAGAAATGGGGGACTGAAACTATGATTGGCAAAGGAAATACATTGGTAGGAAATGCAATTTTATGCCAAGTCAGTTGATTCAAAACAATCTGGCTTGGTTTTCAAACCCACTTTCCCCCAATACTCTAATCTTGGTCAAACAAAGTAAAATAATAATAAGAAAAAAAAGAAATGTGGTTTTTTTTGTTTTCTATAGGGAAAAAAATAGACTTTTAAAGTTTGAATTAAAATTTTAATGTGGAAATTTTTCAGTGTATATGTCTCTTGTAGAAATTGGTTCTTCTGTCAAAATAAGGTTTTTATAGAAATTTTTCATTTGGTTTCACTTAAAAAACCTGACTTGTCCAAACTTGTATCTGCTATACCTTCACAGAAGTCAACAAAGTTGAACCAGAATGAACAATCATCTTACATGACATGCTTTGCAGGAATGACAGACTTTTCTTTCTCTCTGGAATCAAAATATCACTGGAAGTAAATCTGCATCACCATTGTACCTCTGTAGCAAGAATTGTCTTAAAAATTCTTATGATTTGAAAACTCAGTCAATTGTCCCAAAATAATAATAAAAAAAGAAAGAGAGAAGAAATGTTGGAAAAAATTCCATATTTCATATTTCAGTTATACTGCTCTTGAGGTAGTCAGGCTTGGGTATAGTTAATCAACCTTTGAGATGGAGATTGGGTTGTGTGTCTCTTATCTTCATTCTCTGTGATTTTAGAAAAACATATGCGTGTGTGAGGGCATCTCGTTGTTCCTCTGATGATTTATCATATCTTTGTGGGATGGTTTTGTTTCCCACTATGAAATGCAAATTGAGCATGCAGTGCTCCTGCTGTCTGTATAAAGGTTAAAAAGATGTATAGATATACATTTAATGCTATTCTTGCTACTTTAAGATCTGGCTTTGAATGATGATTCTAGCACCATAAAGATTTTTCACTGTCTATATTTTCTGATTTTAGTTGGGGGGCTTTTAATTACCTTTTTTTGAAACTTTGCAGTTTCGATTTTAAAAGCATAGCCCAGCTGCAGATAGACCAAGATTGACTTGGTTGTGACAAAAAGTGGAAGCAAAGTTATGAGTATTGAAAATCAGATGAAAAAGAGGTTTTTATATATCCTATGACCATGCTGTAGAGCATCCTGTGGACCAAGCACAGATTTTTTTGTGTATCAGCTGATCATATATATTCAATTTTTTTTCCATTCTTTTGCTTGCAGGTTCCATGCCAGTGAAATGGCATTTCTCTTTTCTCGGTCGGTTTTCATTGCTCCAGAGTGGGTTTCATACCAGTCTTGCTCTTTGCCTTCTTGACAGATAAAGATGAAAAATGCTTACCACTTTCTTTCTCTTACAAGATGCCTACTGGTAGCGTTAATCATGAATCTGTTCTTCCAGGCTTTTTTTCTCCTCTGACTCATTTTAACACTTACCAGCTTCAAGTTCTGGTTCTCCCAAAAATCTTGAGAATGCAGATAAAAATTCCTTTCTCCTAAATCTCAATCCTTTGCTTTCTAACTTGTTGTTAATATAGTATAGAGCACAGGACAAGCTAGGAAGGAAAATACATTTTCTTAGAATGGCCAGACTGTGTTCTGAGGCTGTTTTTTAGCTCACGTGCCAAAGTGTGGCAAAGACGAGCTATAGAAATGAAATCTGGATTCCACATGAACAAAAAAAAAAAACCCACCACCATCTTTTATAACAATTATTTAGCCATTTTTAAAGTTTAAGCTTGGATAAGAGAAATACACCCATTTAATTCACATACCAGCAGAATTTTGTCTCTAATGAAACCAGGTCAGTGGGAACAGCTTAAATAGAGGGGAGTTTGCATGTCTGATGCAAAGAACCATGCTTGTTGCTTTTCTCACAGCATCATAAATATTTTTTCAGAGTATAAACTTGTGTATTCATTAGCACCAGGGCCCCTTCCACATGGGGTGCTCCTTGGAAAAGTACCAAGCAAGCAGGACTATTAATTCCAATCAATATGGCACTCTGACAGAGAACAGGAAGCATCCCTAACCCAGATAACTATGCCCCTGATAAATGTCGTGAGAGCAGTGTGTCACCCGTACCTTGCCTTTCTTTATATCCATTATCCATCAGGACAGGCCATGAGGGAATGCCTGAGAACTGTGTCGTTCCCTGCAATAAGCCACAATGCTAATGAGGCATAACAAATTGAGGAAGTATCATGTATAATCCTGATCCCTCATTGACACTATTACCAGTATAGATTTCAATTCACCATTTGTTACATGCTTAATACAGACGAAGTGGGAGGGCGTAGAAGAATTACTCCTTCAGTCATTGCATTTTTTAAACAGTTGTCATCCTCCAAGACAAAACTCTCTAGTAATTCCTTCTGTTTTTGCTACTGCTATTTCTCAGCAGGATTTGCTGCTTGTTCTTGCAGGGGGTCAGCCAGACTTTGTCTTTCTCACAGTTTCAGTTTCCTACTGGGATTAAGGGTCTAACATATTTCCGTAACAAATCAGCTGAACCTAAGATAAATAAACCTATTGAACAACATGGCTCTGGTACGTGCCTGCATTTTTGGAGTCAGCTGCGAGTCTGTGTTTTATAAGGTGTTCCAGAGGGAAACTGAGGCAAATACATGGTTTTAATGAATTCTCATCAGAGTTATGGCACATTTTGTAGTTTGTGAGGCTTATTTTTTAGGATGTGAACTGTTTCTTCAGATGTGGTTTTTTCCAGTCATGCACTCTGTGATTCCTCCCAGAAATGGTACTTTGCATTACTTTGAAGAATCCCAGGGTACCTGCAGACAATGAATAATAATTTGTCACTGCAAATTTATGACAGAAAGCAGTACAGATTTATCTACAGATTGAAAATCCCAGATGTTGGTCCATGACATTGATTTTCATGCCTCCCTCTTTTTACCCCAGTAGCTCAGTGATGAGTTATTTTGGCCTGTGGAGAGACTCCCCACAGGCTGCTCTTCCCTGAAAACCTGGTCCTACTGATGGTGGATCTCAGGAAGGTGGCCTGTCCTCACACTGTGGCCAAAGGGATGGAGACAAGAGCTAGGTTTTCATACAGGTGGTGAGCAGATGCTCAGTCAGCCCACCAAAGGAGCTGCCCTCCAGGTCACTGTGTCCTCAGTAGACCCTTCCTCCTCCCTGCTCCAGGGCTGATATCCCCCTGGGCTTTCCCAGCCCCTCCGTTTTCCCTTAGGTTCCTGATTCCTTCTTTTTGGGACTCTTCTGCCTCTTATTACAGACGGAATTTGGAGGCCAGGCTGATGGCTCACCTGAGCAAACAATACCTCTTGAGCAACATTATTCAGGTCTGGGGGACCCTCACTGCCAGGAAATCTACTTCTGCCCCAGAATATTATGTAGGAACCAAACTATAATTACACTGTTCCCAGACAAGAAAATAACCTGCAAACCAAGGCACCCAACCAAAAGAATAATCTCTGGTTTAGTCCTTCATTAAAAGGCATTCACAACAGTGCAACACTAATATTCATCTGGATCACAGTCTGGTCCCTATGCATGTTTCCAGTGACACATATTAACTGCTGCTTAATCAGTAAATAGAGAACTTTTTGAAGTGGAATAGAAATGTCTGAATGCATTTTAAACTGGAAATAGGGTGAAACTTTCACAGAGATATGACAAAATAGAAGACTGATAACAGAAATAAGGTGTTTGACAATGAAGCATAAAGTTATTACTAGCACCAGATCAGGAATAATTTTATTAGTCACCTGTATTTGCTCCTCATAAATAGTGAAGCCATCTAATACCCCTATAATGACAGCCACTACACAGGAGTATTGTGATAGTCACAGTAAATGTGCTGTGTAAGAGAAAGAGCACTTGAACCTCTTTATAAAACCAGATTAGGAATTGTACTCCAGGTGTGCTTGTGTTAAGCTGTGTATAACTTTTGGGTCAGATATTCACTGTGCTGAGAAGCTTTGGGGTGAAAAATTAGTTCCTGTTCCATTCAGGATTTTATTTTCTGGACAAATGCACTGGTTTGAGAGAAAAGGTATTAAATTTGGCTCAGATATAACTATTTCCATAGAAATGTACTGAATTTGAAAGGTCTTTGATTGAAGTTCTTGACATGCTTTCAAATGATCAAGTGTCACAAAAAGTGGTTACTTTTGATCTCATTAAAGAGCTAAGTGAATGATAGTTTAAATGTAGAATAGCATTTTCATGATTTAAATTTTTATCAAGCTGTTTTAAATTGAAAGGCTGATTAATTTTAATAGGATTTCTACCATAAATGGGAAAACTGTCAAAATTTTGTTACCAATACATTTTTAACTTGAAATGCTCTAAAGTAAAAAGATACTTAATCAGGTAACTCAAGCCAAATTAGGCCAGTCTGCATTATTAGCTGCTGTCTCATTCATAAGTCTCCCTTAAATTCCTTTCCAAGCGTTTATGGACAAGCAGAGATTTTCAACATGAAATGGCAGCTTTTTGTGTAAATCCACACTACTTCATTATTCATATTAGCTATAAATTACAGCTAATTTGAAGTCCTGTTTGAAAAACTTTGTTACAAAAGCTGTCAGACATTCTTAAAAAAAAAAAAGAGAGGGGAGAAAAAACTATCTTAGATTGATGGCACTGAATTTAATCAAAAATATCTACTGCTTAATAGATAGAGACCTGAAGAAGCTGCAGAATTTTGAGACATGATTTCTCACTTGAAAAAGTTGGGTTTCTATCAGCCTGACTGTGTAAGGTTGTTCTCAACTAAGCACAATTTTGACCCAAAAATGTTAAAGGGTTGAAATAAAAATGCAAATCTAACTGGATTTGTAGCACAAAAGGTTCTTTGGAAGGCAATGAAATACTAAATATCACATTGTTTTCTGCTCATTTTTATTTACTTATTGGAGAGTTTTGCTTTTATCCTTGCTTTTCTCCTTACCTCCCTTTTCCTTATTTCAGTGTTTCCTTTTATCCTGAAAAATAACAGAAAATTCACTCTGTTTAGTATGAGTCAGTAATCCTGTACCTACTTGAAACACAAGGACCTTTCCTAATTAGAAAAGAGTGGTGTGTGTTATATTGTGCCCTGCATTTGGATAACAATAGAAAATTAATAACAAGTCATGAAAGGAAGGTAATAGGTAGCTAATATGTTTTGTTTTCTAAGATTAGGAAGTTGATCAGCTTTTTTAAAATTAATTTTATCACTGACATCCTGTAGCAATAAAGGATCAGATCTATTACACATAATTAACTATCATTTATTATTGTACCCACTGTTTGTAACTCCACAGATAATTTCCTATTCATTATGTACTATGACAGACATTCAGCAAGCATAATAATCCACATAATGTCAGTTTGTAAATACAGTTACACCACCAAGGTAAGCTGAGGGGACTGGAAACCAAAAACCCCTAAGTTTCTTCAATTTGTGGTTGAGTTTACATTACACTCAAGATTGAGCCACATAAATTGTGTGCCTCAGTTTCCTCCTCTGTTTTCTGGTAGCAACAAAGCCTGCCTTTCTGAAGGGTTTTGATAGTCTTGGATGAAAGGCTCGAAGTACAGAGTATTACCTGTTATAGCTGTGGTTTCCTAAGTCTTTGCTCTTTAATAATGCAGTGTGAGCTGGAAATTGAGAAAATTTACTTGCAAATAATAGATGTTTGCTTCAGCAGCCTTACCTCTCCTCATCTTCTTGTTTGTCATTGTAAAGGTAGCTATGAATATGCATCTTTGCTGCATTAGAGCAATAGTTACTACCCTTTCCAAAAAAGCAACAGATTACACTTCAAAGTTAACTGAAGATGGCCTATTGTTTTTCCCCTTTATATTTTCCTTTTTTAAAATTAGTTTGGGGAAACTGAGGTTGAACATAAACGTGCAGGGTCTGTGGACATGAAATTTAATGGGAGAGCAATACAAATAAAACCAGGGAAGACAGAAGTTCTCTCCCATGAACTGGAACTTCACGTTGATGTTCCAACGTTTTAGCTGTTTTAAACATGGATTTCTATAGCAAAAAGCAAAATATATTTAAAATGGCGAATAGTAAAGAGAAGACCAATTCAGTAAAGCCTACTGTATATACAGAGATCTGCTAGTTGAAAGGTAGTACAATGTCAAAAATAATTTCAAAGCAGTGCTGTGACACATACAGAATCACAGAAGGGGAGTTGGAATAAACTTCCAGAGGTCATCCGCTCCAGCATCCCAACAACTAAAATCCAGTTCCCCACAATCATGTCCAGATGGAAGATATTTAAGGATAGTGACTCCATTACCCCTCTGGACAAACTGTTCTGTGCTCAGTCACCCACACAGCAAAAAAAGAATTCCCTAATGTTAGATAGAATCTCCTGTGCGTCTTAAAATTCACAGGTTTGTTAAATCCACTCAGTTTCCAACTGAATGTTAACACCTCGTTGCTGCATTCTCCTTCTCTCTTAATTTTATTTAAAAGTAAAGATTCTCTGTGTAAGCAGGTATCTGATTTCCTTGCAGCTACTAGCAACTCCAGCACTGATTTAATTACATAATGGCGAAATAGATCACCCATTATTTAACAGAAATAGTCTACATATGGCAGGTGGAATTCATTCAGGTAAAGCTTCCAGAAGTGATACAGCTCTGGGAGAAGCAAAATGAAATATTCCCTAAAAAGATTTTTGTAGTTTTGTAGATGGGTAGGGAGTTCAGCTGGCACACAACCCTCAGAAGCCCATAAATGAGACAGGTGTGGGGTGACTCAGGAGAGCTGGTGAAAACAATTTTTGGGTTATTTCTCTGTGCAGACCCAGGGAAAAACAACCATCAAACACTCCGAAGATGTGGTTTTCCCCTTGGTCTGTCAACTCCCCATTGCGGTTTTCATGGTGTCCAGCGCTCAAGTCTTAGAACTTCAGAGAGAGGAATTTGTAACGTTACAGCCCAAAGGTGTGATACCCAAGGAGAAAAAGCATCATCCTCAGGCCATAAACCAATTTTCTTCTGCTCTGAAACATAAAGCGTGATTATCCTTGCTGTGCTTCCATGCTCTAAATTTGGCAGGTGTTCTATAAAAGTGGAAGCATGCTTTATCTTTTCTGGAGTCTTAAGAGTAGATTTACAGGTCACCATGTGAAGGTGAACAACTGGCATTAACATTCATGAGAGGTTTGGGTGTGACTTCAGCTCAGTGGGCAAAAAAGGTTTCTCTTGTTTCAGCTTCTTAATTTAAGCACATTTCTATATTATTTGGCTAAGGGAGGTACATACTGTAAGCCAATCACAAATATTTGAAGGCAGCACAATACCTAAGTTAAGTCTGGCACATAAATATTTTTGACCTGGTTTTAGTCCATACTGGGACCAATTTACAGCAATAAAACAAGGTAAAGGTTTGAAAGTGGGTGCAGAGAACTTTACAGTCTGTGCACCCATTGACAATTTTTATTCTGTTCTCATACCCTCAAAATAATGTATATCTAAACATATCTTACTTTTTTTTGTCAGCACCTTTGTAACACAGCTTTTTTAAAAGCTAGCCAGCTTCAGCACAGGTTTTCCTTGAAGTCCTAAAAAACAAAAAACAAGATAGGTAGAAGAATGTGAATGATTTAAAAATGAGATGCTTTCATCTCTTGAAACATTTCAAACATGCTGAAAAATAGATTGCAACACTAAAAAAAAAAATATTTAAAATTTTTTAAAATAAGTTCATTTTCTTTGCGCTTGAATTACTCTGCAAAACCTGAGACCTACATGTCCTTAAAGTACTTGCATTGTAATTTCTTGCTTACATACTTTCAAAAGAAATCCCATTTTCACTTAAAGTGTGTCAAGTAAACATTTATTTATCTATTTTACCTGAAAGAACTAGAGCAGGCAGTAAGTAGAATAAAAACACCTGCAAATATTTCAGACTGCTACTCTTCTTAATTAAATTTGAAATATTCACCAAGAACTTGTCAAAATGTCCCATTCAGCATTACTGTCCAGCTCTGGCTCTATTTTAAAGAATAAGATTTTCAAATTTCCTGCTCTTCTTTAACCTCTGTTTTCAGAGTCTTTCTGTTTTCACATAAAGATCGCAGCATAAAGATTGCAGCATCAGTCATTCATTGATTTGTGGCACAACTTCTGCTGTGGAAGATGCATATTTCATTTTTAATTATTTTTTCATATATATAGATATTTGTATATATGTAAATATATACACTTAGCTACCACTTTGAAATGGTACATGTCTTTTTCCAAGACTCTGAAAGCAAACTAAATTAGTAAAGGGGGCTCTGAAAAGAGGATGGTTAACAACCGCAGCAGATGGGAATTTGGAAAATCAGGATTTTTGGTGGCTTCAATTCAGACTTTGATTTTACTATTGGAGCGGTTGTGGCATGTTTTGATTTTGCTTTGTGTCCTTAAATGTGCAGAAGGAAGTGTGGCAGGGACGGGTTCCTGAGGTGCTGGACAACAAAGGATAGGTGCTTGAGAATCAGGGACACGATAACTTGGGCAAGGGACTGGTGACATTTTGCCAGTTTGATTTTAACACCTGGCACATCTGTGGCATCACCAAACAGCCTATAATTTAACTAAAACACCATAAAGATATTCAGTGTCACAAAAGCAACATTTTATTTAACCTTCCTGTAACAACTTCAAGAACAGTAATCTGTTAGAGTAGGCTGCATGTCTGGCACATGATAGTGGATGAGAATGAGTAATCAAATCTTAAATATGTATTTGTAGCAATATTTCCTCAAAGTTTTTGCAAATATAGCTAAAAAGTATGTGATGGGAAGAAATAGAGACAGAGAAAGCAAAATAAAATTCCATTGTCAACTTGGAGCTGAAAGAAGTTTCCCAGTACATCAACAGGTTTTTCTTTTGTTGCTACACATCACTGTATGTCAATGCAAGTAAAACCAAAGCCCCAGTACCCCAAATCTAGGTAAAATCAGATTCCACAATAATTAGTACACAAGGTTTAAATAGGCAACTTATTGTATTTTATTTTGAATTTATTTTTTCTGATTGTCTGGGGTTTACTATGTCTTTAAAATCTACTTGATATATTCTTCTGCAAAGTAAGAAGGAGCAAATGATATCTATGCCTCAATTCTGTAAGTACAGGAGCCCAAAGAAAATTAAGAACTTCGGGAGAGGACTTTTTATGGTGCTGAAATCCACACTTTGTGGATTTTTGGCAGATTTCCTAAATTTCCTCCTGTGTTGCTCAGATGTATCTCGGTGCTGTTTGCTGCAGTTAATTCAGACATCACCTCTTCAACCTCATCCCTACATGTCTCCAAAATCCATGAATCCTCAAGAAGAGACCTTCAAGTGCCTACAAGGGGGCATACCCATATTCCCTGGCATTGAACATGGCCAATGGATGTGTCAGGGGAGAGAGTGAATTACCTTTGCCTTCACAGAAAACATTGGAGAGGCTCCATCAGGAATACAGGACACGTCTTTTGGCCATCAAAGTCTGCAAATATGAACTGAAGTACAAGAAAGAAAGACAGGAAGAGGAGGGAAATGAAAAGCACACCACATGAACAAAGATTAAGATCTTAATTCTTTCTGCATTGCAAAATGATTCTGTGAGGGTGATGACTTCTTTCTTCCTGCATCTGAGGATAAACACTAGGAGGGAGAAGAGCTCATTAGGTAAATGATAAAACTTACACAGTGAAAAGTTGCTTTAGTCTGGCCTGAATAATTTTGGGCTGAAAATGAGAAGAGATTATGAACTCTCAGCAGTGGGACTCTGGGCACATTTTTGAAACCGTTCATGGAAACTGATTGCCTACTCTTTCAGACAAGCCAGTTAATTGAGCCTGAGGTTCTTCAGCCTTTGGCCCTCTGTTACATATATACTTTATTCTGATGGTGAGAGAACTAAGATGAAAAAAAATAAGACAAAAGCATTGCATTTCTAAATGTGTAAATATGTATCATTCTTCTTTCTCAGATTCATAATGCAAAGGCAAAATCATGTCACAGTTTTGAAGGGTGAAAGGAGCTCTAAGACTACCTTTTTTGTCATGCTTTCCTCCAACTACTCTTGTGCTCAATAACATGAGTTTGGCTAAATCTGCCTATTACCTGGGGTGAAGAAAGGAGATCAGCTCTTGCACCATCTCACACTGGTTGGCTGGCATGAGGTTGTTCTTTCCCAGACTTTTCCAGCACTTTGGCTTAGATCTCTACAGGTCTAAGATCTCTACAGATTGAACTGTTGTGCAAAAGTAACCCATTCTTCATAGTGATGACTGGATTTCTCCATGACATTAAAATGCATATCATCTGGGACACAACATTTTCTGTGTTTAAAATTAGTGCCAAGTTTATGGCTGTACAAGGCTGGCTGATGTGAATTTATCTGCTGAGGAACTGATGAAGAAAATGTGTTGGTGGTCACAGCCAGGGCTGGTATTCTGGTTTCTTTCCTAGGTTTTTCTGGGACTCACTAGGGTGCCCTCTGGCATGCCTAGGTACATTCGCCTTCATGTCTGTAAAATGGATTTGTACTTATCCACCTCACATCCTGTTTCAATACAAAACCTTTAATATCTGTGAAGTTTGTACTACAGCAGAGTAATGTAGTACATGCACTTGTGATAATGGGGAATAACCCTATAATGGGTTAGGGTTTATTTTAATTAGAAGAAATCCAAAAGAACAATAGTGAATCAAGCCACTTTTAAAATTTACTATTAACTTACTAATTTAACTAAGACTAGAATTTGCCCCAGTGTCAGATTCTAGAATATTAATAAATAATGATATAAATAGCAACCACAGAATTAAGCAATTAATGAGTTCTTTTTACCACATGAAAGGCCCTGATACAGACCCTTTAGCTCTTGCTAATGAGAAAACCAGACAGTTTCTCCCACAGGCAGTCTGTCGGCTTTCTTCAGGCATTTCATGAATTTTGGTCAGAGCAACCATGATATACAGTAGGTGCACAGTATGGCAGATTCTCTCCTCGGTACAGAAGGATGCCTAGAGCCAGACCAAGGCTGGCCACCAGTCCAAAACTTTGCTTCACAGTTTATCAAACTTAGGTAAAAAGGACAAACTCACAGAGTCTTTGGAAACATCATTTTTCAGCACTTTAAGTTGGTTTATATGAGACTTTCCTTCTTTTCCACATGAATCCACTTTATGAGAACAGACGTGAGCAGAAGAAAGCCAATTATTTGACAACTTAAAAGGTGAGGGGAGTTAAAACAGTTGCTAAACAATAATGAAACTAATGCTGAATAGCATTCAATTAATATTTATAACATGCAGCAATATTAACAGCAGAATTAACTTATTTTTGTACGTCTGACAGCTCTCTAGTTGATTAAGAATTGCATTATGATATTTTGCATATTTCCCATGCAAATACAGTGTTATTTGCAGAATTATTTTTATCCTTAATTGAGGCTTTGTTTGGAAATCACTGTTTTCTCCTGTACTGAAGCTGTAAAGAAGTAAATGATCTTATTAGGGATGTGATTTTTTTCCCTATCACCTTCTCACAAAAATTTATATTTTATATGCTATATATTGCTAGGGTCCTCTGAAGCATAGTGTATACCACAATACAGGAACTCTTGCTCAGAGATTGGTGGGAAGTCTTCCCATAGCTGTAGCCACAAGAACAGTTGTAACTTGAGAGAGCTTCTGAGCTCCTTCAAGCATGGAAAACTTGTTTGTTTTATGGCACTTCAGAAATACATACAAAAGGTGGTCCTTGCCTCAGACGACCACAGTACTGCCCCTTCCACTTTTACTATGCTAATTTAAGGAATAGTTTCGGTAAAACCAGCCAGAACCCCCTGACTTTCTGCAGGGAATTACTCAGTTAATACTATTTTGTAACAATACTTTGATCTTTAGTAATGCTCCTTCTCGTCTATTTTTATCTGACGGTAACTAGCATTTTCTAAAGCATCTGTCTGATTTAACCATTGCTGTTAGAGATCCCAAGTTTTTTTTTTTTTAATTTACATATCATGTATACCTAAAAGTGCAAATTACAGTCTAGTCAGGTTTGTGGAAAGAAGCAGTCAAGGGGATGCCTAAGTTCCACGGGAAATCATGGGATCCGGTGTTCGGCCTCATTTCCATTAGACATCTATTGCATCTTTACACAGCTAAGAACTTTATTAAACCTGATTTTAAGCAGCTTTTTAAAGAGATGAAGGAAAGGGAAGAAGAGAAAGGGGTTGAAGCACCCACCTAAGCTACTCATAATCTACACAGAGTGTTGTGAGCATTCCACAACATAATCAGCTTCCCAGTAACATATGTGCCAGACCAGTAGCTCGCCACACACAGTGTGATGAACATTTGGCAGCCTGATGCCGTAAGGATGGTGTGGCCAAGTCCGAACAGCCTTTCTGCACCACTGCTTATCAGTACAATTTTGCACATTTCACTTCCCACAGTGAATAATTTTCATCCCTTTTTGGTCAGACTTGGGCTACTTTCTGGTTTCAGTTTTAAAACCATGTAGGGATTTGACTGAGTTATTGGGTTAAGACAATGGCAGCCAAAACCTAAATGAAATATGGCTGTAATGGCAAGAACAACTAAGAATAATAACTTACTTCATCCAAAATATAATTTCAGAGGAGGAGTGGAAGCCTCCATGACATAAGTAATTTCAAATTTCCCTGGCAAAAGCATGAGGTAATAAATAGGTTCAATCCAGTACTGATTCACGATGATGAGACAGTAAACTTTTCTTTCTCCCACTCTAATGATTCTCTGCTAAAGGTCTGCACTGCTCTAAGAGAGAAAACAGGATAAAGGTGAAGGGAGACAGAGTGAACAGAGAAGGAGGGAGTTTGCTGGTGGTTTTAAATATTTTTCCACTTTCATCATGATCTTTTCACTTACATCCAGCCCTGCTTCCAACAAGAAGGAAACAAAAAGGATGAATGTGGCAATGAGAACTTATCTCCGTCTCTACTTTCTTACTTTTCTCCTTGGATGAAATTCAGATGCCAGGCTGTGAAAAAAAAAAAAAACAACATCTTCCTGTTGCCAGTTTTTCATGCACTCCAGAGACAGCCAGGGTGGCATGTTTTGGATCTGTATCTGTATAGTCATGCTCTTTTGGCATTCCTTTTCTTCCAAATAATTTACATTATTTTAGATTCTGTAGAAACAATAACTATCAAGTTATTCAGAACTGTCTATTAAAGAATAATAATCAGATTTTCTATAAATCACAGTAAAAAAGCTGTAAGGGAAAAAAAGAAAATCACTCAGTTCACCCTGGCAGACAAGTATAAACTCAAAAGAGCTGAATTCATGCCTTTCTCTGTAAGAAACTTCATTTATGACGTTGGATAGACTATAGCCTCTCTCCATCTCTGCTCCCAGACTGCAGGATAGGAATACTATGGACATTTCCCTTCTTGATTGCAGTGGGCTGGGTTAGGGGAAACCTTATGAGAAATCATAAACACTTTCTGCAGGACAAAAAACACCATGATAAAAAATGTACTCAGAATTGTGAGGCAATAGGAAACTACTGTAATGAAGAAATATAAGTGCCAAATTAAATTACTGGTCTGGGCTGTAACAGTCTTAGTTGTGAAGTCTCTTAAAGCATTTGAGAACACAATATGCACAGCCTTGACTTGGACTAAGTGTAGTGCTGCTTTATACTTGCAATATGGATGGAGTGACTTTTTGTATGTATACCCACATGTAATTTAATATACGATTTAGTGAACAGCTCCCCAGCATCCCACAGTTTAATTTTCCTCAATATATAAATAAATTTTTTAAATTGTTTTCTTCTGACAGTTGTGTGCACTCCTCTTCCCTACAGACAAAAAAAAGTTAAGCTGAACAATAGAGAAAAATGTGGAGGTCAAATTCTGAGAAGCAATACATGGCACACTTCAGACAGGATTTTCAGAGGTGAGAGGCCAGGCTGTCCACAAACACAGCAGGAGGACAAAGCTGGTTACAACACCCCTCTTTCTTCTCTTCCCAGTATCCCAGACCAGCTACAGCAGGAATTGTTTTGTGGCAAGCCAGGAAGCAGGCAGTAACGCACCTTTCCACCTCACAGCCCTGCAGTGAAGCAGGCACAACTGGCCCCCCTCTTCCAAAGAAAGGGGCTAGAGGAGACTGGCTTAACACAGGGAAGGAGGAGGAGGGGTTATCTCTGTTTAGCACTTAGACTGGGTAAGGGGGTGAAGCCCTTTCCAGTCAAGCATACTGACATTTAGGCTATTCTCTTTGATAGATATATAAAAACGCATGTATCTCAACGCTTATTGAGAGATGCTGTTTCACAGTTACTTTTATTATTCCCTCACTAGCTTTAAACTGCTCACAAATGTGCCCCTGATAAATAGGCAGGATCTGTTCTCAGAAGTGGGAGCATGGGCTCAAATCCCTTAAGAATAAGAACAAAAAATGAAAATAAGTTTCTCACACCATGACTGAGTACTCTCATTCCTGACCCAGGAAGTGGAAGAGGGAAGGGGGAAAGCATCTCCTTTACTGGCATTTGATGAGAGCACAGCCTTCATGGCTGCGCTCTTCACCCAGCTCTCCTCTCCAGCCACTTGCTGGGAATATCTGCCTGCACACACCGCCAGCACATGCTCTGATCTGAATTTGGGAATGACATAGATACAAAGCATGTCAGCCCAGTACAATCTCAGGAGTCCCTGTGCCAGAGCAAAAGCTGGATTTGGAGATCTGAAGCTCAATGGTGAGAAAGGAGGTGCCTCCAGGACTCCCTGGTACCTAAGAGAGGGCTTGGTAAATGTTAAAATCTTACTGAGGGGATTTAAGTGCCCAGGCAGTTCCTGTGAACAGCTGTGTCAGTGAGATGTGCCTGTATCCCATGCTGTAACAAGACTTGCTGGAGAGGTAATCAGCTGGTGCTTCCTCCTTCCCTTTTCCCTCACCCAGGTGGCACCTGACTGCAGAGTTTTGGTGCCTGCAGGGTAATATAAGTTCCTCTGCCAGGTCACCAGCACAGACCCCTCCTCCAGAGACTTGGGAACTGGGGATCTGCAGGATTTTACACCGTTGTGGCTGGGGCTGCATCTTATCCTCCTAACTGGAGACATGCAGGCCTCCCCTGTCTGCCAGCTGCATCCCCTAATCCTCTTTTTTTGTTTCCTCTACCAAAGAGGAGCCAGGCTGGGCAGATGTCTGCGGAGGTAGCAGAGGATGGGGTCTGTCACTTCCCTACACTCCTGCAGGTCAGTGTCACGGCAGTCATGAGAGCCCTAAACACACCCACATTTAGTGGTTTGACTACTACTTAAGGAATCCTATTGATTTAGATTCTCTGTTTATTCAGGTTCAATATAGTTGTGGTATCTTTAATAGGTGAAACGGCTTGCATGAGGCCAAAACTGAGTTTACAGATCACACCTGAGAAAAAAAATCCCTCAGGACTTTTAGTTTTTCTTTCTCCCACAGGCAGGGGCTTGTTGCTGGGTGAGAGCAGTGGCTTGGGGGACAGCCATGAGAAAGTCCTTCGCGCCTTAACAGAAAGTCCTGGAAATGTGAAGAGACTCCCAGCACCTCCTGCCCAGCCCCACAGGACTGCATCTCGCTGGAGCACCAAGGCTGACGCTGCTCCATATTTATGGGACTGACCCATATTTAAACTTTTGGGGTTTCCTCATCCTGCTGCAGCTTGAGGTTAATGTGGGCTTCTTCCTTCTTCTGAGAGGATGCAGCATGGGATGCGACTGCCAAGGAGCAATAACAAGTATGGGAGAAATTTTAGCTTCAAGAAATTGAAGAAAGCACTTAGTTCCCTCTTTGGTCATGTTTTGAATGTGAAATGAAAGAGGCAGCCTCCTGATTTAAATTGTTTAAGAAAAAAAGAGAAATAGTAAGAAAAGTGCACTGTGTATACAAAAAAAAAAAGTCTAAAATTTGCCTGAATGTAAGTATGCAAACGAGTTCAGAGTTTTCCAAATATGGACTCAGTGCGAGTCAGAGGGGCATGAGCCAGGTCTCATGAGTAAACAAAATAAAAATACCAGAGGGAATGTTTTAATAGCTCCTTTTAATTCCCAGTTCAAATAGATTCCTTGCTTCATTTGTTCAAGTGAAGCCATGTCGATTTGGTGGCTGATAGCAGTTTGTCTTACTGAATACACCAGGGCCTGATCCCAGGCTGTATTACTATGAGTGTAGACCAGCAAAATTTCCTGGCTCCAGGAGGGTTACAGGGAGCCTGCACACCAACTAGCAAAAGAACCAGAACCATTATTCCCAATAGGCTGTTTTGGAAATAAACATTTTAACTACTGGAAAATAACTGCGCCTCTCACCACTGTGAAAGGTTTTGCTAGCACCATGCAGTTCTTGTATGCTGAACTTTCCCAGAAAAGTATATTAATCTGCCAGCTAAAGGAGTTCCAAAAAGGAATGCTGACAAGGTGCTGAACATAGATTTGGGATGCCCACGTTCAGCTTCTGGCCTGGCTCTATCGCTGGACCACAACAATTCCAGACCTGTCTTTACCCAGCATGGTGTCTCAGTTTCCACACTCAGACACTGGAGATGATGCAACTATGTAAAATGGTTGGGGATCTACTAGTAGGAGCAAATTTTAGCAACAGTGGTGAAACCGATGAACTGCTGCCTTCTAGAAATCGCTCTGCTGTTGGATCACCAGATGTCTGTGTGCAGGTCAATGAACTTTGCTGGTCCTCAGTGCAATCTCCTGCCAGTTGGACACATACGTTTTACCCACTGTGCAGAGGACTAGTAATAACAAATTACATTTTCAAAGTCCCTCGGAGGTATTAAGTACTGAAAGTGATCATTCAAATCACCACAAAGGGTCAGAAAGTTAACCACAGGCATCTAAAATTCGAGGTTCTCATTGATTCTCATTGAAATTACTGCCCTTTTTCTTAACTTAAATGAATTCTAGTGACCAAAACCTGACTGAAAAACTATTACTTGTGAATGGTAAAACCACCTACAGTTTTTCAACCTGATACCTCTCTTTTATCCGTGACTGGTTGACTAACTTTCATTTTCAGTTAAATTACTCCAGGGAGCTATTATTTCTACCTGGCTTTATGCCTACTGACCAGTTGTACAGAGAGACATTTAGTTAGTAAACTCAGTGCCATTTCTTTGAGGTTTGTGAAGAAGGATATGTAGAAAAGAAGAAAAATGGCCCAGTGCCATGCACTACTGCTCAAAACTCATAAATAACATCTTCACCAGGACCTATAATTTAAAGAGGAAGGTTAGCTATAGCAGTATGAATTATATTTTGTCTCCATCCCACTCTAATATCCTTTGCTCCTCAGGCACCTCTTCACCAGGTGAACAGGCAGGTTTGTAATGGGAGGAGGACTCTGGCTGAGATCCGGGTTTTACCTCCAGAGCTGGATGAATGTGATCAATTTATCCCTTTCCTGCACTGATTTGTCTGCTGGCAAATCACCAAGCAATTCCCAGCTAAGAAAATGTTGCTATAAGATGATATATAGGGTGAAATGGAGAGCAGTTCCTTCCTCAATATAGCTGCAGATGATGTAGTCAATGATAGGCCTTTCAGGTGGAAAATAAAATTCAGCCATCTAGAAGAAGCTTCCACCTTGTTTATACCTCCTGAATGGACACATTTTATTTGCATGGCAAATGAAAGCTACTTAGATGCAGTTGTGTCTTGTAGAAGGCAGAGCTTCATTTTTTAATGCATCCTGAAAGAGATCTTACATGGAAAATTTTACCTGTGTATTCATAGCAAGGAGCTTCTGTGTTATAAAGACAAGGGTAGAAACAGCACATGTGAGTAAGTCCAGGTACCTTGGATCACTTCAAAAATAGGATTCAAACTTGGCATTAGTCCCTCCAACTTGTGAGTGCCCTGATCTCAGGGGGATTCAGCTCCTTGATGGTAGTGCTGGGGAGAGCAAAGTGTCTTCAATGAGATTTGCTCAACAAGCAGCAGATCTAAACCAGCCAGTAAAAAAATGTGGCCTTAAGCCTCTGCCACCTCTGCAATGACTCTAGGTGTTGGGGGAAAAGTATTGGTGTATATTCAAGGATCAAATGCTAGTTTTGAGGGCTTCAGTTGTGGTTCTCAGCCTGTGACTGGTCATGTAGGCTCACAGTTGGGCTAAAAATCCCTTGTCTTCAACCTCCTCCTGGCTGAAGTCTTCTGAAAAAAGCTCCCAAATTTGCTGAGGGTACAGATGAATAAGTAGATTTGACTTTCTGGGAAGTTTGTTTAGCTTAGGACTGCTGACCTCAGCCACGGTTATTTTAAGAATGGGCACAAGGTGGGCAAAGTCAGGCAGATAACATATTTTGTCTTCCTTCTGGAAAGCTCAGAAGCCAATCCATTCCTTAGCAGGGCCTGCTGTTACATTTTCAAGTGGTTGTGGCTTTGCACATTTCTTTACTACAGAACAAATCTAATCCAGCAAGAACCACAGGTTCTGCAGAGAACACTGGAAGAAAGGTGAGGGAATGATTTGACCTCAAACCAGGAAAAGAAATATTTCAGGATGTTTCTGGCAGGAATGACAATGAAAAGAATATCTCAAGAACCTGAAACTGCCTTTTGCAGGGATCTCTGTTTACGTTTTCTCTGTTTTCTTTTCCCAATGACTGGACAAATGGACATCCACCCCACTGTCTGCCTGAAGATTTGATCGTAGCAAACACAGTGGAAGTCGCATTTCATTCCCAGATGCCAGATGCTGCTGAACATGCACAAAAGAAAGCTAGGATGGAAGATTCATGAGGACATGAGTCACTAATTTCTTTCAGTCCTCATTTCAATTACTTCCTGCCCCTTAACAGGAAAATAACTACCACAGAGTAAATGCAGGAACATCCATGAACAGAGAAAGCTTGGAAGACCACAAATATTATTTAAGAAATATGTGCTGATTTAAAGAAATTACATATTATTTCTTGTATATTTGCTTATAGTACATCATAAAGGAAAATTCTATGTCAGCTTGCTAATTCAACTCAGTTCAATTACCTTTATTTGCACGGTGCCCCAGTAAATCCTGCACCACATTCCTTTTTCCAGACCCACTCCACTGGTGCTGACAAGGGAAGAAATGGTTCTTTGCTGTCTCTACCATGAGGAATTCCTCACAGAGCTGAGGATTAAATGTGACTCTTTCAAACACATTGCCCTTTCTTTAAATTGATGTTACTTAAACAAAGCTATCTTTTCCTATCACAATATTTATGCTTGCTACTGGCTCTTCTCTCTCCAAGTTACTTTCTAGTACGAGGTGGTGATCAGAAAGGAGGAAAGTCTATGTTTTAAGGTTCTTTTATTTATGAAAGAGAATGGAAGAAAGATGAAGTAGCATTAATTCATCTTACAATGTTTTCATAGCAGAAAAAAGAGTTGGCAAAAAGTGTATTATATAAGCTCAGTCAGCCAGCTCCCAGGGTTGTACTGTTATTTGCCCTAGGCCAATTATATTTTACATGATCAACACACCCAATAATTAAATAATTAATTGGTTTCTTTTGGAAACTCTATAAAACGTCATGGACCAGAGAATATTTATCTAGCCTCTGTGATTCCTGCTGAAGAAACATCTGGTTCTTTTTCCTGCAATCAACATGAAACCTGAAGGGGCCCGAATTCAAAAGCAATTATATTTTATGTCATTTATGTACATTACAGGCTGACAAATTAAACTTGTTGGAATATGTGATCCCACCCTCCCTGTCCAATTTATGTTGATTGCATTTTCGGACAGCCATGGAAAGAGCTGCTGCAGCTTGATAAAAGTTGTTGATCCATCAACTCCTGTAACTTCTCCCCAGAGTTTACAATAACAAAATAGTTGTTCTAACATAAAAGCTGCTGCTAGACTCTGCTTCCCTTCTACAAGGATTATTGCCAGGGAAAATCCCAGCAAATGTCTCTTTATATGTACCTTGTAGCAGGTCCTTCAAGCGCTCTCAACCTTCATCTCATTTTGAAAGAGAAACTTGTTTCCTTTAAATACAGCTATTACTTTGAAAACAATAGAAGACTTCCATGAAAAGAATCCACAGATACAGATTCTGGATGGTTTAACTTTCCACTTCTCATAGAAGGTCCCTGTTGATATTGAATCTTTGCTATTTCACAGTGGTATCTCTAATGTTGTTCATAAGCAATAAGGCAGGTATATTTGAGCACATTGATGCCATTTTTCTGCTATTGTAGCAGAGCTGGAAAGTTACCCTAGGTAGGACACCCTGTGATACCTCTTATGTCATTGTGAGAGGTGTTGGTTATTTAGCAAATGGGAACATTTCTTGTGAGCTTTTTTTGAATCAAAATCCTCTCCCTGGACTATGATGGGAAGCTTAAATAGCACCATGACAATGCTCTCAGTAATGTCTCATGTATGTGGATATAATGTCAGGCTGCTACAGGTACTGCCTTTGGGAAGAATAGAAAACTAAATGCACTTAAGTCTTCTATAAGCACTGTCATGTATGAAAAAAGACAAGTTTGGCCTTCCCCAATTCTAACAGTTGATCTAAAAATGCATAAGAGTTAATAACAATAAAAAGTAATAACACGTGTTGGGACAGCTATTGGGATTACTCCACCATCACTTTGCACTTTTCTCCCAGTCATCAAAAACTAACTTAAAAATTTCATCTGCCTTCAACAATGTGCTGAGATACGAAACAATGCAGCCAGGGCTTGTCACCTTGTAAAAGGGGATGCGTCTGGGGAGAATTGGGAAAAACCACCTGATGAGTCACTTTATGAGTCTTACAAGTCAGTTCCAGGATGGATGATTACATTTGTCAATATAATACTCATTTTCAGTTTCTGTTGTGTCATTTTTGCCTTCTAGTACCTTCTGCTATACTATAGAGAGGTTGCAGTGTTAGGGAAGATGTGGAGGTAGATAATTGCATTCAGATAAAACCATAAGTCAGTTTCTTAGCTTTGGAAAGTATGTAAGGATTTCTTGTCTACCTTTCTTCTCCATGTATATACACAGATCACTCACATTTACTGAGAAATCCCCATTATTTTGCTGCACCTAACCTTCAGCAATGCAAATTACATGCAGATGAGTGATCTGAAGTTAGGCCTCAGCTGGAAAAAAATGCCTGGCTTGCTTGCTTCAGCCTCCTGCCCTTTCTCAGATGCTCTGATGATGCCACTGCTACCGCCTCTTCCCTCCCTCCCAGGATACTCATCACCTCCTTTCCACTCCTGCCAGATCTGTGGTCTGCTTTGGCACATCCAGAGCTGAGCCAGACCCAATGCACCCACCCAGACCTTGCTGACACCCTCAAAGAGGCTGGGATGAGCCAGTACCCCATTCCCCTGGGGAGCTGTGCCAGACTGGGGTCCTGCCCCACGCCCCCACTGCAGTGTGCTCACGCTTCCCTTCTGAGCTGCCTCACCACTTGGAAAACACTTTGCCAGGGAGTTATTGGAGATGAGACTTGGCCAAGGATCTCAGCCATCTCCGCCTACTTGCAGCTGCAGGACTATACATCAGCTCCCAGCATCATATAGCTAGACCACAGTGCTCCTTGTTTCCAGCCTTTAAACTGTACTAAAAGGCAGCTAAAAATACCTTAAATACTTTCCTAATGTTCCTTTTCCACATAAACAACTTCTGTGGGAGGAAGTGGCTTGCACATTTTTGTCTGGTGGGGTGGTTCATACTAAGAAAATATTTAAGAACGTCTATATGAGACCATACTAACTGATGAACAAATCAACTGCCAAATCTGTGCTAAAAAGAAGAAAACTAGGTAGGCCTGTTCTGCTGAAGTTCTGAAAGGTTCTTGAACTCTACAAGTGACTTTTAGGCCATCCTATAACAGGAAAACTTTCAGGCGAGGTAACTGCACAGGTAAGAGCTCACAAAACCATTACCTCTTGAGAGTTTCAGCACCCACTGCTTACATCTGTTAGCAGGGACTCATGGCATCTCAGCACCTTTCAAAATCAGGCCCAAAGTAACTCAAGTTGGTGTTCAAAAAGCAGAAATAATTTCTGCAGTTTTTTACTTAAACAAACACCAGTTTCCCAAGTAAGCTTTGTAAGCACAAGACAAATGAGGCACTCTTTTGAGAATTTGCAGCAATAGTAACAAAGGCAACTTACCTAGGCAGGGCACTAAGCCAACATTCCTACCACCTATGGAATATTCCTTATCTCACCCTTAGGCCATATGTTTCAGCCAGTCCCTGTTAATATTGAAAGACTACAAAATAATTGCAGCAAATGTTTAAAACAATGCTGGACTTCATGTTACAGTCAGTAACATTTCCTGTAACCACTCTGTATCAGCCAGAATTCTTGTTGATGTTAATTCTTAATATAGGCAAACCACCAGATCCTTCACTGAAATCAATGGCCACGTGTGTCCAGATTTTAATGGGATGAAGTGTCTTTTCAAAGTATATTCAGAGAGGGTGATTTTTTTTTTTTTTTTTATCTAGGACCTCAACTTTAGAGGGTTGAGAGAATACTTATCTATTCTGCTATATTTAGCTCATCAGGTACAGTCATTATTCTGGAAGACAGTCAGGCCTATTTCACCCTGCCCATTTGCAGGGTAAGCTCTTCCAGAACAGCTCTGCCAGGCAACTTGTCCACATTCCCTGGTAGTTGTTCCGAGTGACTGAAAATCTCAGTCCTCTGGTGGTTCTTGGGAATCCATTGGAAACAAACAGGTCCTTTGTTCCTGATCTCACTGGACACTCAGGTGCAGCTCAGCTGGCAGCAATCAGGCAATGTGGTAGAAGCAGACATACACTCAATTAATTTTAGCACCTCAGGAGGGATTCTCAGACTAAACCTTTGAACCAGAGTGGCAATTTAGGTGGGGAAAGCTTGTCCTAGTCATGCCTGTATTGCACCTTTTCTACACAGGGAACACAAATCTCCACAAAACACAAAGCCATTCCCAATAATGTCTCCTTCCACAGCAGCTTGAACTATATGGTTCATTTTTATCCCCCAAATCATTCCTGTTGCTAAAAAAATCGTGGTGTATTTATTCTAACACCTATCAAATGTAAAAGAAACCAGGAAGATCTATTATCCTGTTCTGCAAACCAAGAACTTAAGAGATATAGTAAGGCTCTAGACAAACAGTTTCTTCCTGATTCAGATGTGTTTTAACAACACACCTTGGGTGCTCTCAAACACACCAAACCCAGAAGCTACCACTGGCTGACCAGTTGTTCACACTTCTTATGGCATTTAAGTTCAGTCACACTATCTGAAACCACTTCTTAAAGCTCTGTACTGAAATTTGCCTACTCCAATTTAAGAAGTGCTCACAGAAATTAATGAGGGCAGTAATACCAAAAAAGAGAAAGAGCAAACAGGCAATCTGTTACAGTACACTGTTCTTTCCTAAATTAGTGTCTGTCCATGGCATAATGGCAGACTTTTGATAGGATTTAGCTACTTGTATCTTGCCTCATTGCCTCTGTGAATGATGGAGTCTCTATCCACAAAATATCCTGTTGGCTACTAGTTCTTGCAGTTTAAATGCACACAGGTTGACTTTGTTTTTCACAGCAAATCTGCTCCATATTTGAAATTCTGCTTTAGACTTTCCTGGGACTTCAAGTTTTCACAGCAACAAACAGCCAAGCCTTCTACAGGATCGAGTCCTGAAGGAGACCTCCTCACCCTGCAGATGGGGGTTTGAACTGGGATGGCATTTTGGAGCATTCCTCTTGGATTAAGCTTTCTCATATAATCCTTGGAAAAGTCAAGAAAAAAACTCTTGACTTTTCCCCAAACACCCCATAGCTCAGTGGTAAGGGGTGAATACCAAGGCTTTCGTAAGTTCCGATTTAATTCTCCCCTCTGCTTGGGAAGGTTTGAACCCACACCTTCCACTGTGAATTCTCTAAGCAGGGGACTATGTTGTATACACAAGGAGGGCTGTTGCAAACTTCTTTTGAAGCACTTCCAGTGTGCTTGGACTAATGAAGCATTCACTGGCCCTGAGAGAATACAAGTGAGGGAATAAGCATTACTCCATTGCCTCATGATGAGGACATTCCAAAGGGAGGAGACCTAAGTTTTGTTCCTGCTCTAATGGCTATTTAATGTTGTATCATTAGATTATATCATATTATATCAATACTCTTTATATTACATATCCACATATATATTCAAAGAAAATGGAAAACAGTCATTTAAGTGGGGACTGGGACCCAGATTTCTTCCTCTAACATCCTTTTCAGAGGGTGACATCATTACTGGCCTATGAAGTCATTCTTTCACTTTCTCTGGACAATTAGCAGCCCACATTAAACATTTTTGATAGCAGGACTTCAGGCTCTGCTGTAACCTGGTAGCGAGAGTTCCAAGGGTTGAGTGCCTCCAGGTCAAGGTGTTTTCACCTCCCTGGCTCCTCAGCAGTGCCTGCTCTGTGAGCTGACCTTGGCACTTCCCATCCTCAAACACCTCCTCTCCTCCCATGGTGTGTCGACATAACACAGAACTACAGATGCCATTATATTGAGTAAGTGTTGGATGTTATGTTGCCTGGGCCCTTTTCTGCATCCAACTCAAAGCTACCTGCTAAAGGCCAGTCTATTAAGCCAAGCAGAGTCCTAAATTCTGGACCAGACTTCCTTCTTTTTCTTTGATTTCCCAATTTAAGCAGATCTGTGTCTAGCTAATAAGCAGATGGGTGAGTTCAGAGGAAAACTGAAGTGATAATGTTGCTAGGAGTTTCAAAATTATTTCATAGTGGTTGCAGTGTTTTAGGGAGGGGTATTTGTAATCATGCAGTTTATGATTCATGATTGATGTTATGAGGTTGTTAGGCTGAAAACTGTCCAGTCTTTGCCCTAGCATGGACATTTACAGATGGTAAGCCAGGAACAACTGGATATCAATAGGGAGAGGCCTTTGGACAGTGGATAGTTACTAAGAGCAGAACAAAGATATCAAGTAGCAAGTGTGGCTTTAAAATAAATGCTTCACAGGACAAAGGCCATGGACATAAAAGTTAACAGAATAAAACCAGACCTTCAAGTCAAGAATGCAAGACTAAAGGTCTTCTATCAGTGAATAAGGCACTACCACAAAAAACAAAGGTACAGCAGCAGCGTTAACTTCAGCTTAAAGAATATCCTGTTGTTATGTTGCAGGAGAGAGGTGGTGAAGCACAAGCATGGGTGTATTTCTTGAGCTACTGAAAACAGAGTTAGGTGATGCACATGACTGTTCTGCAAAATCTGCAGGTTTTGCTTCCCTGCTCCTACTTTGCTTTGCTTGAGGGAGTCTATCACAGCAGGTTCATGCCTTTTGGAGGTTCTGGGATGTGTAGTGTGTAAGCGATTGGGATGGCGGTGTAGGGCACCACAACAGGCGTACAAATGGTGTAGAAGCCAGATTGTTGATGCCTATTCTCAGAAGAAAAGCAGTAGAGTATGCTTCTGCTTGAGAATCTAGCCAGGAGAACCAAAGCCAGAAGCCAGGACTGAATATTGGTCACTCTCTGAAAACTTAAAACTTCTGTGGGTCTGGCCACCAGGACTCTTCAAACAGGCAATATAACTTCCTTTAAAAACTGTGAAAATGAGATCTTGAATGAACTGGAAGTAGGGCATGGGCTACTTGTGCTTCCCTCAACTTTGATACACACATTTTTCTATTTCTTTTCTTGGCTTTGTGAGAGCTATGAATCAGCCCTGCTATGAATACAGTCTAACAAAGACGTGTCTGTGTCTTATTGGGGGGGGGGAAGAACATGTCTTCCCACATCCCTCATGGTTAATGTTAACAAAACTGCCTAATGCCAATAAAAAATCTATACATAGACAGACACACAGATATACAGACATCTTTTGTAATTGAAAATTTTTACGTAAAACTTCAACTTAACAAATCCACTGCAAAAAGATCTCCATCCATTGTTCATCATGGACTGCTGTATCTTGCTTATCTTCCAAAACGTAAAAAAGATCTTAAAATAGCAAACTATTTCTATGCTTAGAGTATAATATTCTTCTTCACTCCAGCAAACGTTGATTATAGAACATTTTTCATTACATATTGGCTGAGTTAGACTTTGTGATACTGCCCCTGACACCTGTAAATCAAAGGAAAGATACGCAGGGCTCTGCTGCTCTGACACCTCATCTCTGTCACATTTTCACCTGCTCATTGTGTGAACACCAGCTGGGTGCTGCCAACGCAGCTGGGCTCAAACTCAGTGCTAATCTGAGCCAGGCACAGATCCTGCCTCCTTTCAGCAGTGTTTGGTCTCCTGGTTCTGGGTCACTCCTCCAGTCCTGATCCTACACTCAGGCCACACTGCAGGGATTTCAGTTTTGGGCTGAGCATGGATTGTCCTTGGATCTGCATCCCTTTATACAATTTATTTCTAATACCATGGGAAAGATATATTTCAGTAAGTGTATCATGAACCAAACTCTTCTTTGCTTTGGAAATTACTTTTAAATATCATTATTCACTTTCATCTAATCAATCTATTTATAAACTAAAAATTATAGAATGAAGCACCTATATAAAATAGCTCTTTTTAATTGGGTAGAAACCAGACCTGACCTGAAGTCACTGTAGCCAGGAGCCTTTCTTTCTTAGTGAGTGCACCCTGGATGAATCTTGCGAGAAATTTGACAAGTACCTTACCTCTCAGACACACGTGCATGCACACATATACACACACACATAAACCCCCATGTAATGTATTTGAAATACAAATTTGATGCTGCTTTAGGCTACAGGACTCATAACCCTAAAACCTTAAGAAAAGGGAGTTTGACATTCTGCCCCCTGACCAGCCTACGGATATTTTTTTATTACAGAGAAATTTTACCAGACCCTCGGCCAAAATAATTTTACGTACATTCTTTTTAAGGATTTGCTGTGTTTATTTCACGAGGCTGATAAACCCTGCTTTCAAGAACCTCCCTACTGTCTTCTTTCACCTCGCTCATCTGAAAGTCAGGACTGACATAGGGCCACATCTCTCAATGCCTCTGCCTATACTCTGGTCATGTATGAACAGTCTTTAATTTCTTCATGCAGAAAGGAAAAAAACTTGTCTCAAGTACAGAAAGACTCTTGAATGCAGAAACATCTGTCTACCAGAATTTAAATCAAGAACAAAGCTCACTTATTATAAGTTTCACCAACACCAGCAGCAAGCATATACTGTGTTTCCTGTCATGATGACCTTTATCTTTGAGTAAGAGAGCAGCAAAACAAGAAAAGAACAAATGCAAAGTTCCTAGAGGAGAGCACAGCTTGTCCTGCCTCTGCAACACATTACAAGACAAGCAAGAATAAAAAGCCTTAAAGAAAGACATCACAAAAGCAGATGCCAGGGCAAAAGCAGATAAAGCTAAAGGAAGGAAACAGAATCATTCAACCTACCACATCCTCTGAAACAACAGTTTCCTTGTTCCACAGCAGTTTTGGGATTTCCAGGAAGTTTAATGCCATTGTTTGTGGTAAACATCAACCTGGGCACAGCTTGGTACCAGTAAAGGATTTGTTGTTCCAGCGATTGTTGCTATTGTTTAGAAAAACAAATGTGGACGAGATGAAACAGGTCCTGGGTCTGTGCTGTCACTGAAACAGAAGACTACTGTTGAAGGGAGGGAAATAAAGGAAAACACAGAGACACAAAAAGCCACAAAACTGTAACAATAATCCCAAAGACACTGGCAATAAAAGGAGAAGCAGACAGGAGAACAAGTCCCAGAAATAAATTAATCAAATTTAGAATTTTCCTCTTCTACCAATTTTTGGTGGTGCTTTTTTACTGGTAGCTTTTTTTCCACCGGAGAGTGCTCCACATTAAGCCTGACATTCAGCGTATTGTTGTAATATTGTTCTCTAAAACAGAGAAAAGCAATTCAGTAACAAAAAGCTGTCATTATCTCAGTTAGGAGACAGCGTATCACCCCTCTTGACGAAAGGCAAGAAGCTGAAACAGAGAGCCTAGCAAGGCATGCCCTGCTGTGGTTAATTCTTCTTTAGTTACCAATAGCATAAGCCTTTGTGTGCAATGATATACATGATCTACAGAAACTCTCTACAAGGCCACCTAATCCTATGTCGGGTTGCCCATTTTCAAGATTAGAGCTCAAGTTCAACGCTCCTTCATGAAAGCTCTCTCCGTTCCAAGTCTGGAAGAAGTCATGCTGAAGTTGTCACCAAATACTCCTCTCAGGCCTGTATAAACTCACTACAACCTACCCCATTTACAGCAGAACCTGACTTCATTTATCTCCTGAAGCAATTAATACAAACTTTTTCCTGCTGGGGGTGGGAGGGGTATGTGCAAAACAAAGTTCCCAAGTAACCTGATTTCCAAGAGTACCAGCTTGAAATCAGTCTTTGCCAGAATCTCTTCAGCATTTCTGAAAAAAATAAGCTATAATTTTAGGTATCAAATTGCGAATTTCAGACACTAAGTTCATGATGCCTTTCTTCTGGACCTTCAGCCAGTGAAATACTGAATTCTACCATCAATTATCACTCTGCAGGCCCTTGGTCTTGTGGAGGCATTTAACTGAACTGCATGTGCAGAACATCTTAAGTGTGCACTACTGGGGAATTTCAAATTTCCTTACATTTTGCAGATAACTCCAGGCGCAGCCAGTCTCTAAGTTTAGGTAGAACAGGTTCCTATGGAAAACTTGAAAGCAATAGATTTACATTCAGCTAGGAAAAAAAAAGCCCATGTACTGTGATAGAGTTCATTTTTCACACCTACTCAATGTCAACACCTGCTTAGCTGTAGGTTTTTGAAAAAGCAATGACTTACTCTACCATTGCTGTAGAAGTACTTTATTTCTACATACATGACTTATTTTAATTTTATTTCACATTATTCAACATAAGCTTTTTCTAGTATTTATCTATAATGTATTGTGGGTAGAAAGAGAATCTCTGATGAACACATAGCAGTGAGTTCTAGAGAGGCAGATAATTTCCTTCACTTACTAATAGTTTTCTTTTCTCTTGGCTGCAGACTTTCATAACTAGCACCATGCCAAACATTCGAAGATTGGATTATGGCCTGTCGTACTTGATTATTTTTGTCAGCATGCTGACCCAGGGTGCCCTTTTCTTGTGTTGTTCCTTCTGTTTCCATTTTTTATGTCATCCAGCTTTTCATCTTGTCAATCAGCTTTTGACTTCCTGATTAAAGTGTCTGTCACACGAGCAGCCTGGTCTCCAGTCAGTTGTTTAATTTGTTCCTCATGGCATCCAATTGAGTTATTCATCTGGCCCAGCTGTTCCCAAGTGCTTCCAGCATCACTTTTTCATGTGTTTGGGTTTAACCTCTATATCTATGTACAACAGTGTGAATTGTTCCCTTCATTCTGTTGACTGTGGATTGCTTTGCCTCTGTCTAATGCCTTGACATTGCTAGGAAGGCTGCTACTGTATTCTGTGGCTTAACCAGCTGAGAGAAAAGCACTATTTCACCCTGGTGTTATGGGAACAAGTACAACTAAACACACTACTTCTCAAGTATTATAGCAGGCCCAATCTTTAACAATTAGGAACACGTAATGGAAAACTCTGCTCTCAGGGATCTGAATCCACCCAAAAAATAATGTTGATGACGCTTGGCAGGAGGAGAGAAATGTTACTTTGCCAGGAATTTTTAGCATTCACTTGAAATCAGTTCGCTTCATTATCATGAGGGATGTTTGCTCAGTGCCAAGTCTAGGCCTGGTATAACCCAGCCATAACTCTCAGTGACTTATGTGGGAGTTGCACAAGCTCACAGCAGGGCTAAATTTAGTGATCTGACTGAAGTCGTACAGGCATCCTGTTGGAACAATGGAATTTAAATCAATTCAGTGTCATCACAGTAAAATGCTCAAATCTTGTTGTGTTGCCTTAATTGCTGCTTTTCAGTGAGAATTAGGCAAGAAGGATCAGCATTAAATTCTGACTCTACTCCATTATTTCTTTCCCCTCTGGAATAATAACTGTTGTGCCTCAGTTTCCTGACTGGACGTAACAATGCACACATTACATCGGGATGAAGGAATGATTGTTTATTAAATAAGTTGAAGCTGAAAAATGCTGAGTATCATTATTTATGATTAGTAGAAGCTAATCTAACTGAGAAGAATGCTGGACTGGTTTTGAATTATGTATTACAGGGGAGGAAGATGTTGTCTGATAAAAAACTTCCATCTTTTTATGGAAGTCAAGTGAAGTCCATGCCATAGGGCACATGTTGATTGTTTTAGGGTTTGGGAAGAATGTCTCCTTCTTCTCAATTCCTCTATTGTTCCATCTTTTCGCCCTGTCTTCTACTGCATCACAAAGTATTGCCATCTGCTACTGTCAGGATGACTCAATTACCCTTCTCATATAAGAAATGCTCTGCTTTAGTGCAAATTTATATTGCATTTACAGAAGATTTATCTGATAAAAGTATAGAGCAAAAAATTTCATCTCAAGCTGAGTAGATTTTCAGCAGACTGCAGCCTTTTTTCCTGTTGTGCTAACACCAGTTTCTCCACAGACACGCCAGAATTCAAAGTGCTGATTCCATAGCATTGTGAGTTTTTAGCAGAGTTTTATATACCAGAAGAATTTTATTAAACCAATATTAACTCAGTCAGGTCCCTGCTGGATGCCTGTCCACATCATAAGAGCTGCCAGCTTGACTGGCACTCACTGGCATCCATGTAGAAACTCTCAGTGGGGAAGCCAAGCCCTGAATGGACCTGGGTCCTGAAGTGCCCCTTCATCCCTACAGGTGGTCCTGGAGCTCAGGAGTGAGGTACTTTCTTGGAGCAGTACTATACCTATTCTGGGGCTAAACAAATTACTTCAGCTTTCACCACCTTCAGACCAAAGCTTTTCAAGATTCTTACTTTCTCCTTTTCTTATTCTCTCTCCTTTTTTCTTTTTTCTCGAATAAACAACCTAAAGTTTTGTTTGCTTGTTAAGAAAACTTTCCGATTGTAATTTTGCATTTATTTGGAAAACAAAGGTGTACAAAAGATCTGGAAGTATCTCCAGCAGCATTTGGGGCTTGAAGCCATGATGCATCTAAAAGATTCCTGCTTTCTTCTTACTTTCTCACTGACCCTGTAGAGACATCCAAAGGACCTTTCTGACAGGATGCAATCTGGCTTTAATAGTACAAAATGGCTTCCATTCTACTAGAGATTTGTTTGAGAAGGACTGGTCCTGAAAAACACTGCTGTGAAATGCATGTTATTTGGAAAGAATTTGTATGCGAAGTGCATTTTATTTGGCATGAGTTTATATTTTCTAACCTTGCAATTTTTTAGGACAGGTTAAAAAATATGACAGAACAGGGTGAATATGTGGACTCGGCCTAGTAAGTTTGCACTTTCTGTCAGTATCTCAGTCTCTCCTGTGTGGAAAAGTCAAAAAAGGAAGAGATGGTTATGAAAAATAAGCTTCAGCCCGTGGCCACATGCAATGCACCCATTCACAATAGGCTGTGCATATAGTTAGGACTGCTGGACTTGCTTGGAAACTTTGCCCTAAGTCCTGAATTTAGTTGTCTTGTACATTTTCCATGTAGCTCGACTCCTTGGTTAGTCAAGAAAATAATTGCAGGATGTCTCAAACCTGCCCTTCCCCCAGCAGCTTGTATCATAAAATAACTCCAGGCGCAATATGTTATGCAAGTCTGTGATCATCCCTCTAATTTCTTATAAAAGATATGACCTCGTTACCAATGAAGATATTTTTAAAGTACTGATCATCTGAGTTAAAACCTCATGGAGAGAAATGCAAAATGCATTCTTATCTCTCTTAAAACCCAACTCCACATTGCTTGCACTCAATTCAAATTCCATGTAGTTGTCTTTCCAACCAGAACCAACTACACTACTTCTGAAAATGCACAAAATACAAGCTGAAATTTTGTGGTGCAGCCAAATTCTTGAGAGGTTATGCTACAATATTTGAGGGTGTACTGACTTTACTAACACCTGAGAATGAAATTTGTCTGCCAGCCACAGATTTTTCAGGCTAATTCTAAAAATTTGAACAGTATAAAGTATAAATCAGGGTGAGTTATTCAACTGCATTTCAGGATCGTAAGCTGAGCAGGTTATGCAGGAGAATGTAGTTGTCAGAGTGTGACACCTTTTGGTTTGTGTATTATTCACTGTACTTCTGATCAGTCAGGAAGCCATTTTATTCCCAATGCTCAATATGGACTGTAATAGGTGTATAATCAACACTTTTCCACGGACGTTTTACATTTATTCTCTTTTTTTTTCTTTTCTTTCCTTTTTTTTTTGTCATCTTCAGCCTGAAAGAAAGGTTTCTTCAGGTAAAGCTCTACGTATATATTTTGCTCTTTATGAACCTAACAGGAGAGTGTCTATGCTCCAAGAAGACAGAAGATTTGCAGCCCCCTCATGCCTTTTACCTTTGATGTTTTCAAGAAGTGACTGAAATATCAATATGTTTACTGAACACAGAGGAAAAAGTACTTTGCCCAGGGTGAAGTAACTGGATTTAGGATGGCTTACAAGAACCTCCCCTATGGAAGAGGACGAGCTTCAGGGCACATATAAATATGCAACATATACATGTAGTCATCCTCCCAGACAGAAATGTTTGTGTTTAACAAGCACATTTCAAATGCAACCTGGTTTAGCTTCTGCTCCACTAACAACTCCTGCAATTAAGCTAAGCTGATAGCAAATTAACTCGTTTTTTTTTCATCTTGAAGGAGCTACCATAGGCAGGTATTTAACCCTTTTTGTGACCTTGGGCCATCAGCATGCCTAACATGGGGGAGACTGTAATTGTAAATCCTCATAGATACAGTTTTTCTTCTGTTATATTAGGAGGTGACAAAATGAAGCAGCATGATTGAATATTGAAAAGGCTGGAAAACTTTATGGGTATCGCTACTACTAATAGTCACCTTATGTTTAAGTGAAATCTTTGCATGGGAGGATCTAAAAACTTCCCAATATGCATATAAGGATAATTTCACTTATCACTGAACTTCTCTGAGGCAGCCCTAGTGTGTGAAAGGAAGACTCCATCAGACACACAGCCAGCCCAGCACTCAGTGACAATCCTTAGTTCTACTCTATAACCTGTACATCAGGCCATATGCTGTGATGGGGAGGTGATACTGTATGGTCTTCCCCAGGTTATAAGCCTCTAGTTGTCACCAGGGTTGTCATCAAAAGGTATTTTATTCTCCTTTGTTCTTCCTGAGTATAGGCATCTTGTTGTCAATTTTTCTAAAGCTATAAAGAATGAGTATTTATATACATATATATATATATAAAAAAATTATTAATTTACTTCCATCTTCAGTACATTCAGTTTCAACATATCATCCCATACCTACCTATACCAAATGCTGGACTAGGTGATATTTTCATGCACTCTCATTTCCATTTAAAATCCTACTGGAAAATGGTGAAATATCCTTTTCTTACGTGTATGAATAGAGCCTTTAATGTTCGAGTTTAAATGAATGGTGTAGTTTTTGGCTAGGTGTCAAAGACTTAACAGAACTTGTACTATAGTCTTCTCACAGGAAAAAAACAAATATTTTTACACTGAGGTATTTGGAAACAGGTGTGCCGAACTATTACAGAATGTTACAACTCTTGGAGGCAGCCCTCCAAGAAATTAAGGTCTGAAAATATATGGCAATACTATCACATTGATAAAATTTCTACTGCCAAATCCCACTGGACAGGAGGAAATCCCACTGACTGGAGCACAAGGAGAAGATGTGATCACATTATGTCCGGGCATGAAGCAGCCAGAGTTGCTGCTAACAAGTCTGGAAGGAAAACAATAGAAAAGTTTCATTTGAGGTGTGGTTTGGAACAAGAAATCAGCACTGACCGCTCCCACTCCCAGAGCCACCACCCCGCCTGGAGCAAAAAAACGCCCTCCTGGCCACATTCAGTGAAGTGTCTGATGGAGCCATCACTGCTTATTTAGTATGTAGCTACACAGATCTACAAACTGAGCAGCAACTGGTTTTGCTGATTCTCCTCTTTACTAAAGCACCCCATCCACATTCCTGTTGCACCATATCTCCATCTCCTTTCCATTCTCTGCTGAAAATCCACTCTTCCATTCTTCTCTTTCTCGGTTATGACCTAAGTCAAACTCTTTCATAGAAGTTGCAAAGCCAAGATTTCACTTCCACCTACTGATTTCTAAAAAATACCCAGAAACAACAGCAAGCATTTCAAAGTTGTTATAGGTCCACAAAAAAAGGAATCCAGCTTTCAAACCAACCCCCTGAAATATTCTCCTGCTTTTACAAAAATTTGTGTCTCCAGGAACATCTGCATAACAAATCTTTACCAGGATGTCTTAACTTCCTTTGCACTTTTGCACTTTGAGACATATTGTCAGAAACTAATTGGTCTCGTTCATCAGTTCTGATTTACCTTCTACCTCGAGACAAGGTGACCCCATCTCTCCACCCCACAAATCCACCACTTTATGTGTGCAGTGCTTCCATGTGGCATAGAGAGGAATTCCACCCTGACTCTCTCCACTTTCGGGTTATGGCCCTATCATTATTTTAGTATCTGTAGCTACACATTTTATTACTGCTCACAAAATTATTCCTCTCCGTTTTCAAATCCAACCGCTCTGTTTGACTCCATGCCCTCCCACGGCAGTGAATCCCAGAGACAATTCTCCGCCTTTGCCAAGGCTGCAACGGAATGTCTAATGTTGAAGGATGAAAACATATTATCCGATCTTTGATGTTTAAAGAGAGAGGAGAGACCTCAAGACCTTTCTGCATATTATACAGTGTAACACATTTGTATGCTCTCAGCAGAGCTGGCATGTCTTATTCAAGGTCAGCTCTGCTCCACACTCTGGTCAAGTAACCTCCCTCCCCAGGTTTTCATAATTCAGCTGCAAACCAAGTTGCTAAAGTGGGAAGCTGGGCTAAAGCAAATGAGCAAATAGAAACAAATCCTAATACTTTGTCCTGCTGCTGTGTTTCTCTGAAAAGATGAACTTAATAGCACCCTACATGCATGGACCAAAAAGAGTGGCTGGAAAGGTGGGGCAATGCCCTTGGCGCCAGGAAAAACAGACTCAGAAATGCACACACACTCACATAAGATGGGGTAAGAAGTAATTTTACTTTACAATCTAAGACTGCATCATCTGCCACTTGAAACACCTAACAGACAGAAAAAATAAACATTTCAGAAGTAACCATGATCCTCTTTGGGTTTGTCAAGGGAAAGGATGTTCCCACCCAAGACTGGTGAGATTTCCTGATCTTATTATGTCTTCTAATGGGGCAGAGTCTTCCTAATCGTTACTTTATATTGTGAATTCTTATCAGATGTTGTTGAAAGGAAAGTATATTTTTCTTGAGAAGACTATCCTTTATTTCTAAAAGAAACCAAAACATAAGACCACTGTCATTCTTTTTGGTGCGAACCAAATGGCTTTAGACATTATTTCTTTAAAATCAAAATAATAAAAAGGAAATTTTAGCTCTTCATCAAATGATATTCTGCTACTGTGTTTGGCAGTTCCTCTCTTTGAATCTGCCACTCCAGTCAACCTCACATTCAGCTGGAAAAATGCACACCAGGTCTAGATTGCCCATTGATTTTGTTGTTAGTGTTCACAGAATCACAGAATATTCTGAGTTGGATGAGACTCACATGGATCATCAAAGCCTAACTCTTGGCCCTGGACAGGACAGCCTCAATAATCATACCAAGTGATCAATTATGTGATGAATTATTAATTTCTTTTGTGTTATTGGGGGGATGGACAGTGACAATGAAAACTCAGTACCAACCCTAATGATAAAACATAATTACCACATTGTATTACTGCATTCCATATGTATAATATGTATACAGACACAAATACACAGTCACACAAAAATTCTGTTGCACCAGTTCTTTAGCAATCCTTGTTGTATGTAAATGTAAGTCATTATAATCCCCATACAAAATTAATTACAGTCAGAAATTCCCACATTCGTATTTTCAGAGGGTAACTAGATAGGATTTTAATTTGGCTCTACTGTCTTTTCAAAATAAAAGCTCCTTCCCTAACATTTATGAGGCTTCTAAGATTAATTGCATTCATCTTTATCAAGTCTTGAAACTGGCTGATATATTTAAATGAGCTAAAATTAAAAGGTTTGAGGCAACTGAAGTCTCTTCAATAAACTGAAGAAAATTTTCCAAAAGACTATGGAAGCAGTGTTGACCAAATCTGTAAGGAAGAAAGATTTTAAACTAATGAGTTGCCAAGTGGATTCTTTTCTTAATTATTCTTCCTTCCAAAGAATTAGTGAGTAAAAGGCTTAAAGAAGATGAATTGAAATTTGAATGCTACCCAGTCTATAAATAAGATTTAAATTAGTCTTTCATTTGGCCCGTGACAATTCTATTATATATCCTGCCATATTCTACTGTCTTTGTCTCACCTTTCTGTGGCTCTCCACTCCCAAGAGATATGATTTTGACTGCTGGAGGAGACTTGGAACATGTTTCAGCCTATAAAAAAAGATGAAGTACATTGGTACTTTTCTCCGCTTGTTTTTTTTGGGGGGAGGTTTTCTGGGGGTTTGGTTTGTTTTGTTTGTTGGTTTGGTTTTTGGGGAGGGTTTTATTATTGTTTTTGGTTTTCATGGTTAAATGCTGTAAGTATTTTAAGGTTTACCCTTGGAAATGGTAGTCAGGGGTGGTGGGTTCAGCTCTGAGCTCTGTCACAGCCTCAGGAGGCAGAAGCAAGGAACCAGACTGAGTGGAGGTGGCTGTTCTCCCCAGGGCTTAACCCCTCTGAAACAGGCACCATCAAGCTGTGATTTGTGGATCCCTGAGGCTCAGAGAAAGACAAATATACTGTCAGGTTGTACCAAAAGCAGCACCATCACTGGAAAATTGCTGGAGGACTCTCTGATCAGAGACAGACTGTCATGTAGGCCAGTGAAAAGACACTTGTCCAGCAAAAGAAAATACCCTCTTGTGGAATGGCCTTCTATGCCTGAATACAGCTTTAATTTTTCTGCATCTGAATTCCTAGCCAGAAAAGAAATGGACTAGTGGAAATGCTGGGGATGTTTCTCACCTTGTCTTCTCTGTTTATTTTATAAAACAATAATCTCACAGATTCTTTCTACAGAGTTACTTCTGTCTCTGCAGGCAATGTTGCTCTTTTATCTGCTGTTAGAGGAGCATTGAAACAGTGATAACTGGTGAGCTTCTACTCCCTTCAGGGCTCAGCTCTCCAAAGCATAATCCATGGGTCTGAGTGGGGAGAGAAGCTTTGGCCCACACCACGTATGGGAACTCTGGGCTCAGGTTGTGACAAGATGCAACAATTTAAAATAAATGCAAGACTTTGAGACACTCAGAGCCCCTTTCTTCATTATCCCAGACTTTTCTCCAAAGTGAATCCAGGACTGGAACACAGCTGGGCCTAGAGGGCCAAGATTTACAGGTCTTTATTAATCCACTCATTAGAGGCCAAGAACTAACATCTGCTTTATCTCAGAGCTCAATATTGCTATTGTCTACCACACAGTGTGGTCGATAGATGTGCCCAGGAAATTCATCTGGTGCCATAGAACCAGGTGATATTAAAAAATAGCTTTCATTTAGATCTGTGACAAATTCACATCAGAGCTGAGTTTCTCTAATGGCTGAAATGAGGAGGTACAAGCTATGGCAGCTCTAGGCAGATTCTTATTTTGACAGAAGCAATGACTCACTGTGTGACCATGGACAAATCGTTCAATTTTCTTATGCTTTAGTCAACAAAACTATAAAATTATTAAAAGACAAAAAAAGAAAAAAACATAAAGTCCCCAGATTTTACTGAAAAACAAATCCTCCTCTGAGCTCAGCTGGTGAATAAATGACAAAAACAACAAGATGAAACATGGGTGTAACCCACAGCTTTGCCAAATATACCACAAAAATATGGAGAGGTAGAGAGGAAGAAAAGGCAGGGGGAAAAAAAGAACAGCAGGCACACTGAAATGCCTCAAAGCACATGAAATCATATGAACAGAAACAAGTCCAACAAAAGAGAGTATGGATGCCCACAGGGTGGTGAGTAAGAGGATGCATTCCAAAGAAAAACAGCAGTCAAATGATCTAATGCTCTTTTCATCACAAGCAGCCTTTAAAACTAGATAGTGGTTGTCTCATCCTTTCATGGGGTACAGTGTGAGAACTATTTAAATGTGTCTGGAAACAATGCCAATTAGGCTTTTTCCCAGTTAATGCAGAGGGGTTTGTCCAGTGGAAGACACATGGGTGTCCAGAAGCCACCAATGCCAATCAGTGATGGTGCCCTATTTGACTCTACTCTGTGACACCTTCTTTGCCAGGGCCACGTGAAGAAACCAGGGGAGCTTAAGCATCACTCACACTGAGCGGGTCCTTGGAAAGAAAGCAGGAGGAGGATGCCTCAGTCCTGGCTGCAGCAGCCGAGTGGCTGTAATGGACTGAGAACATGAAACAAGCAGGGAAACAATGAATAGCGGAAAAGTCAAAGTTAGGCCTGCAGCAGAAGAGAGGCTACAAAGGTATCTTCAAAGGGTTTTCTGGAGGATAAAAAAAAAGGAGCAGACAACATACATATTAATGAACCAGAAACAATATTGAAAAACAACCTATTATCCTTACTCAGATCAAAAGAACATGAAGATTAACACCTCAGACATCAGACCCCTGCAACAGGAGAGTGCGTTTAGCAGCAAGCCTGCTTCTCCCATCTTCCTTTGTTTTTGTGACTAGGACCAGGCAAAGAGGGGGCAGATTTGTTGTGAGGAGCAAGTGAGACTACAGCTGCATAGTGGAAGGTTAAAAAAAAAAGGCATTAAAACTGAGAAAAGACTCAGTAAAATCTGGATGAGCATGGGAAGAAAGTGAAAATTAAAATTATATGGGCTCCAGTGCAAAGACAAAATTTACTGACTTGCCTTGCTTGAGGGGAGTGCTGGAGCACTCAGCGAAAGATGTGGAATTATTTGCACACTCCTCACTAAACTGCCAAAGGGCTTCCTGGTGGCTGCCAATCTCCTGTCCCATCTTCCCACCCCAGAGCCCTCTTCTCCTACAAGCCCGTGAGGCTTCCAGGCTTTGCAAGAGAAAGAGTCCCACAGTGCTCATCCCTGCAAAGGCATTTTTGTCTCAAAATCAGAGCCATTCTCTTCTGGGGATTGTATCCACTTGCAATGGGAATGACTCCATGATCTGACAAGTTTTTTTCCATATTTAATTTCTTTGATAGATAAAACAGCAATCTGACCAAATTACATTTTCTCTTAGCAATTTTCCACAGCACAAACTTATTTAGGGACTCCTACTTGGTGTAGGTAACTATTCCTGCACATTATGATAATGAAACAAGAGCTACTCTAGAAGGGGTTACAGTAAAGGAAATGTACTTTTATGATGGCAACAGAGACACAGATTCATTCTCCACCACAGACTTCACAACAAAAATCCTTTCTAGACACCTATCACCGGCTAGCACCTAACATTTGCTCATGGCATTGAACTTCACATCATCTCCTTTCTCATTTTCTGCACTCATGTTCATACATGCACTGATGAAGAAATATAAAGTTAGAATTAAGCACATTTTTCATAGCAACTATGATGCTTCATAAATTATACAATCTGAAAACAAACTTAGGTTTGCCACAAATGGGACTGAACTGCCTTCCTGAGTCCAACGCAAGTTTTGCTGCTGATGGCAAAGATTTTCACTTTCTTTCATATGCAGGATTGATTTGGTATGAGGTAGTTGTCTTATTTTTGCTACAGCCATTTTCATCATTCCAGACATTTAAAAGACTACCCAGACTTTTCCCAGCTTTGATAGGAAAACAGTCACTGGTCAGAAGGTAGAACATAGGAAATTTCACAGGAGAACATAAGAGATTTGAGGAAGAACTTTTTCAAGATGAAAGCAAACAGCTATTGGAGCAACTGGCCAGGCAAACTGGGGGGCCTCCATCTTCTGAGATATTAAAAACTCTTTTGGGCACACCCCTGAGCCCAAACAGAAGTGTTTGAAGCAGGACACTAGACTAGATGAACTCTGGAGGTCACTTCCACTCCAAACTGTTGTGTGGATTTGCATGCAGGAAGTTTGGTAACTTACCACATAACTGCACTGTGTGGATTCCATCTCTGCCCCTACTAGTCTTCAGACATTACCAAAAACAATGCTAAATACTAAGAATAAAGCCAGAACTGATGAATAAAATTAGAACCACTTGCAGGAAGATGCAGACTTTGGTCCAAAATGCTGTTTTGCATAGCAGAAATGCTGTTGTGCTAAAAGACTCATCATTTAACTAGATCCTCGTTACATTTTACTGAAACTTCACATGGGTGGTGTGAAACCCACTCCAAACTTTTCTTTTTGCACAACAATAAGGTCATAAAAAGCTTTGGTTTACCATCAAGAAAGTGGACCACGTTCTGGTTTGAGCTCTACCTTTTTCAGCATCAGTTGCAATCAAATTTCACAGACAGGGAGAGACAGGACCCGTTCCAGTGCTCTTCAGTCTTGCAAAGCTTCTTCCTCTTCAGACTGAGTGGGAAGTTTTTGCATGAACAGACTGATGTCTGACATTTCTAATAATTCTTGGTTAGGCCAGATTTGAAATACCAAAGCCCTTTTCATAGTATTTTTGTATTTCTATTTCAAATTTTCCCCCTCTCCAGATTTTCTTACCTTCTTTTTCCATATATTCACCCTCTGCCTCACTTGTAAGAAAAAGGAAGGTAAGAAAGGAAGATGTAGAAACTTGCATTTCTGTGTAGGTGGGAGGAATTAGCAAACAGTTTTTTAAATTTCCATTCCTGCTGCAATCAGGACTGTTTTAGTTTTATACACAAAATCAGCAGAACCCATTTCCCAGTCTTTCCTATACCAGTAAGTAGGTTTCAGGTGCCTCCTGAAAGCCACTCAAACCACTTAAGTTTTCATTAATTAACCCATCAAAAATTACTACTTATTCAATACTACTTATACTTATTATTTTTGCCAAGCAAAAATATATAGCAAGTGGTTAAGTGTATGATGGAAAATAATGAAAAAAGGTTTACGCAAATGAGTCACAACAGATCATTGTTTCCTAAGGTCTGAGACATATCCCCTTATGGGGAACGAAGAGCTAACAATGGGTCACAGAAGATGAGTAATTTACAATGGGTGCGCATTTAACAACGTGGTAATTTAGCAGGAGAAGAATAAATTTTTTTTTCTTAATGCAGCAGGGCTTGGTTTTCAAAAGTTTGGGAAACAAAGTGGTACATCATGGTCTGAGGCAGTATGTTGCTACCAGCCCATGGTACAGGGAGGCTGTTTCTGTAGGAATTTCAGGAAATTTTTGTACCTAATGGAGGTTCCCATGATCACTGAATAATAGGACAAAAACAGAGAACCCCACTTCTCTGACAAAATATGCAGTTATTTTCTGAGCTACCTGTGAACTGAGAAAAAAAAAAAAGACAGAGTTTTAAAAGACATCTGGGAGGCATGAATTCTTAACATTCTAAATGGAATAGAAATTCTTCCCAGACTTCAGTACATCCATCACTCAAGTGATGCAGCTCAGTTAAAAAGTCCAACCGCAATTCCTCTGACTCCCAGACTGTGGTATCAGAATGGGCCCAGAGGTTAAATGAGCCAGCCCTTACAGCTCATGCTTGAAACTCAACTGCTCTGAAATTCCTCCTTAAAGGCTGCATTCAAGCAGGAGCTCAGACCCACTAGAGAAGGGCTGTTTCTATCCTGTAATTCAGGAAAGCACCATTGCTCTTCAGTGCAAGCTGTACTTCTGTATAAAATATGTTGTAGTCTCCTGACATTAGTCAGGAGTCAGAGTTTTCAGCTGTCTCATTAGGATGGATTTTTGAGAACACCCATCCACAAATCAACAAAAAAAATTGTCAGGTTTTCAACACAGCCAAGAAAACAGTGCAAAATTTTCGAACAAATAAGGCCAAAAGCCTCACAAGGGCTGGAGGCAAAAGAGTTCTGATGAAAATTGTGGGTCCACTTGTGGGCATCAACCCTCGACAGTCTGACACTCCAGTGCATTAAGAACACTCCCTCTTTTGTCTCTCCCATCTATCAGCTTCCAGCCTCACTAGCAAATACCATAAGCTTGAACTTTAAAAAATTAAAGTTAACACTTACTTACACTTATCAAGTTCTGTGTCAGATATGTGTAGGCACTAAGGCATAACACAGACTTCATTCCTCCTACTACCACGAAAAGAGATCCTTCTAGTCTTTATTGTTATCCTAAGCCAAGTGGAATTTTCAAAGCTCCTAAGCCATTTATGGTCTAGTGTCATGGTTCCACACTGGCCAAACGCTAGGCACCCTCAGAAGCCGTTCACTCACCTTCTCCTGCTACAGTCGGGCAGAGAAGGAAAAAAAGAATTAATGAAAGGCTCATGAGTTGAGATAAGGATTGGGAGGAAAACACTCTAAGGGCAAAACAGGTTCAAATTTAAAGGTATAAGGAAAATTTATTGTTAACATAGTCAGAGAAGAATAATGAGAATTAAAATAAGCCTTTAAAAACACCTCCTCCCCCTCTCCAGCCCCTCCCTCTTTCCCACCAACAACACAGGGAGACAGGGCATGGGGGTTTTGGTCAGTTCGTCACCCAAAATCTTCAGTTCACTCAGGGAAAGGAGTCTTTCTTGTGCTATGCCATGAGTCACTCCCACAGGCAAAACAGTCTTCCCAAAACTGCTGTGGTGTGGGTCACTCATCCACGGAGTGCAGTCTTTTAAGGATAGGCTGCTCTAGTTTGGAAGCAAGGGCTCTTTCTCTGTCTCAGGAAGGAGGGGCCCTTTCTCTCTACACGGGTCTCCCACTGGATCCACCTGCTCTGGCATGAGCACTTATCCCACGGGCTGCAAGTGGATCTCTGCATCCCCCATGGACTTCATGGATTACAGGGGGACAGTTTGTTTCACCATGTTCCTCACCACGGCTTGCAGAGAAATTTCGGCTCCGATGCTTGGAGCACCTCCTCCCTCTCCTTCTCCACTGACCTTGGTGCCGCCATGTTATTCTCTCTTACATGTCCTTCTTCCTCCCTCTTCTCTATCTAGAAGAAAAACTACTGCCCATTGCCAACGAGTTCCACTAATTCAAAGATTCTTGCAGCATCCTGCAGCACAGAGAAGTTGATTTAGTCTAGGTTCCACATCAGGGAATCACTTGCCATGTTTGTGCTGCTGGCCACACCGCCCCGCCACCACTGCCTGGGTGGCGGCGGCCGCTGCGGCACTGGCACTACTTAATGCCTCTCTTCATGCAAGGCAGCGGGAAGGAGAAGCCGCCACCGCCACCCCTGCCCTTCCACCTGCAGCATGGCTGGCTAGGGGAGGCCAGGCAGGCAGGGCTCACTGTGAGCCATGCTGACATGGCAGAGGCCGCTGCACCTCACCCCTCCCTGGGGACAACTGCACATGCGCTGTTCAGATTGCCTTCTTAAATATGTCATCACAGAGGCATTACCAACTTCTCTAATTGGGCCAGCAGCGTGTCCATCTTCAGAGCCATCAGGGATTGGCTCTGCCGGACATGGTGGAAGCTTCCAGCAGCTTCTCACAGAAGTCACCTCTGTGCCCGCCCCCTGCCCCCCCACTACCAAAAACCAGGCCATGTAAAACCAATACATCTAGGAAATGTAAAGGCCAAATTGTGTCGGCCATTTCTATCTAAAGAGAACAGCTAATCAACTCTTAGTCGAATTTAGTCCAATGTAACAGTTGCAAAATATGTTCTATTGGCTGTTACTGCTCTCTGGGGATCTGCCATGTGGTCCATGTTTTGATGTTTTTTCTTTCAGCTATGAAATACTTCACTAAAAGTTAACTTTCAATTAAAAAATAGAGACACGTAACTTAGGTCAGGGACTGGACTGGGATTAAGAAGACTGGAGTTCTGTTCTTGGTTGCACAACTGACCTCCTGTGTGGTCTAGGACAAGACACCTTCTCTTTGTCTGGTTTATTTTGCTCTGCTTTTGCTGCCTTTTGCCTAGTTGAATAAAGAACCTTCAGTGAGGTAAGTCATGTCTGACCAACTTAACTGCTTCCTACAATAAAATGAGTGGAACTGTGGAAAAGTACAGAGGAGTACATGTCATTTACCTTGACTTTAGTAAGACTTTAAGCACTGTCTTCTATAGTACACTTGTATTCAAGTTGAAATCCCACAGCTAGAAAGCGTGGACAACTTGCTGACTAAAAAAATTGGTTGGATATTCAAGGCTCAGGAGATTATAAGCAATGGGTCATACTCTGACTGAATGCCTGCAATGGGACCTGGACTGTTTAATAACTTTATTAATGTCATGTTGGACTGACAGAGCAGATGCTATGTACCTGCAAACTAAGTCTCATTCAGCTCATTTCATTGCACATACATTGAATATGCGAGCAGGTCACACCACACTTGAGAAATCACCCGCACCTGGATAGAGTTGAGAGACCTTGCTCTGCCATGAACCCCTGTGCCCTCACTATCTCTCTACAAGTTATTCAGAGAAGTAGCTCTAAATCCTTCCTGAGAGCTGTTCTGTGTTATTAAAAAGCTGAAGTATTACAGAGTGCTTAAATAATCACTGTGCCAAAGAAAAGGAGCAAGCTATGGAGAAAAAGGCTTTTTAGCCAGGTGGCCGAGGGAGCTGCATTCCACAACCTGCTCCAGACAGCCTCTAAGAGAAGAGGGAAGAGCCACACACACAGAGCTGATACCCAGGTGAAGCAGGAGTGCTTGCAGGACACAGAGGTTCACATCAGGTGTGGAAGGAAACTTGACTTGTCTGCTGTGTTGTGGGCACAAAGATGCCCTTGCAAAAGAGCCTTTTGCACCTGCAAAACCCTGTTTTTCTGTTCCTGTGCTAAGGGCATACAATATGCTGGGGGGGGTCACTTTTCAAGTAATAGTCATGTATATATATATAGCATTCCCCATACCAGCTGCTAGGTAAAAAGCTGTCACCTCTGAAAACCTGGCAAATCCCAGTCCTTTATTTCCTTTACTTTTTCTCCTCATACTTTAAAATGAACATTTTTGTTTTGGATGAAATGGAATGTATGTTTGCATTTTACACTAAATAAATGTTTTCAGATTTCCATTTTGGCAAGAAAAACAAAAAATGAAGTTCCATTTGGTTTGACTCTAACTTATTTTTTCCCTCCCTCTTTTTTAGTTTCGGCACTCTAGCTGAAAAAACACAATTATTCTCACAGCCTTAGTCACACGTTTTCCAGGCAGTGCCTGAAATGTTTCCTTTCAAATCTTTGCAAGCATTTTATAGGTTGTCATTTCACTGCTGCTTCAAGAACAAGAGACTGCAATACTTCCAAGTGAACAGCTTCGATGACTTTCTTGACTGATGCAAATGTGTTACACTGTTGACAAATACTAACCATGAGAGCTGACTTGGCTATAGCTGTTCGCTGTAACTGGTATTTCCCCTGAAAATTCTCCCCCCACCCATCAAACAGAGCATTCTGTTTTAACAAGTTAGAGTTTAATACATTTTTTTGTATGCCTTATCTTTTACCTAGACAAATAATAACTAATTAGTTTGCAAGAACCATAATTTGTGACTTAAATGGCTATAAATTGTTCCCTGATGAGAAGCCAGGCACTGAGTCCATGTGGAGGCCAGTATATTTCCTACCATTAAAACACACTGAAACACATGGACAGGGTAACATGGACATTTCATCTATAACTCTACATATCTTAATTTCAGAGAAGAAACAGTGAATTCTTTTGATGCCCCAAGCATGCCAGTGTTTAAGAGACACAGTGTTTGGACAATGCCACTAATGTGCTTTAACTTGATCAGCCCTGAGGCGATCAGGCAGTTGGAATAGATGATCCCTGTAGGTCCCTTCCAACTGAAATAGACCATTCCACTTATTTCCTTAAGCACTGCCAACAGCTATAGCCTGCAAAGAGCCATGGAGTTCCTGGCCTGGGGAATTTGCAATCTAAATTAACACATGACAAAACACGCAAAGAGATGCAGTGGATTGCAGAGACGAAAAGCTCAAACGGTACAAAATGCAATTCTGCCCCTGCCCGCCAGCCAAATTATTGCTGTGGAAAATGCATCTATACTTATGGACCCAAGTCCTGAACCAGCTCCTTAAAATACACAGATTAATAAAAAGATAACGGTAGCAATTTGGTCACTGTGGTTTAGCTGCCACGGTTAGTGCTAGCAGGCTTCAAGAGGGAGCAAATCTGGTGAATCCTAACTATGACTCCATGTTCAAAAATGGTTCTCAGCCACAACAAAATTACTACAAGGGAAAGAATTAGAACAACAAATAAAACTTTTTAGAACTACTAATCCACATGGATTAACAGCCATAACTCAATTTTAGAGAGATGACTGGATTTTCATAACACATGCAGACACACACAAAATAGACATCAGGATATTTGGGCTCAGTTAAATATTTAAATAAGATCAAAATAAAATTAAAATAGTTTTTGTATTTCATATTTGTATTTTTAATTGACTGGAAAATGGAAATAAGACATTGAAATACTGTGTTAATATCTGTGCTATCTCCACTGGCTACACAAAGATTTGCTTCTGATTTTAAAGTTTCTCAGCTCAAGACGATGTAGATTTTCTTGGCAACAGCTGCTGTGTAAAATATTCTGAGATAGAATTTTTTATCATAATTAATAATAGATGAAAATTTCTGCGTTTTTGATGTTCTAAACTCTATGCTGTTTGATTTACGATGTCTTTATAGTTGTTTTTCTAGTAATTCTATGCCTCTTTCTGTTGGTATAAGGCTGGTAGTCTCTTTTATTTCCCTAGTGGAGTTGGTACGGTACTCTTTTCTTCCTTCTCTCGCCTTCTTTTTCTGCAAATATATTTCATAAAGTTCCCCTTTCTTCCATAATGAGACTGATTCCTACGTTCTCTAAGTTTGTTGCTGTGGAATTTTTTTTCTTTCTATTTTTTCTTTTTTTTTTTAAACTCTGCACAGGGCAGTAATAAAACCGTGGTGGGGGCTATTGCAGCGAGGAGCATGTTCTGCCCATATTCTCTGTAATGAATATTTCAAACCAGAAGGTGACTGAAGGGGTTCAGTTTGGTTTGGGGCTTGAGGTTTTTTGGCTTGCACTGTGATTCTTTCCTTTGGTGTTGGGATTTTAGGGATGTGTGTCTTGCAGAATTTACTGGATAAGGCTCCCCAATTGGCATTTTTTGAGAAGTTGGATACAGGTGCCTACAGGTATTACCAGGTGAGCAGTCCCAGCTCTTGTGACAGTTGAACTGTCATAGCTGGGCTTCTATTGATAGCTGCAGTCAAAGGTATAAAAGAGGTTCAGGAAATTTTTTCAGGAAATGTTTACACCTCAAAGGGAAGTGTTTGGAATAAGCCTGTCCAGTTGTTGATATGTGAGAATAATTAAAAAACAAAGGAATCAGGAGATTTTCTTCAAAACTGTATTGATAGGACAAGTAGTAATGGGCTCAAACTGAAAGAGGGGAAATTTAGGTTAAAAATTCTTCCCTGTGAGGGTGGTGAGACCCTGGCACAGGTTGCCCAGAGAAGCTGTGGATGCCCCATCCCTGGAAGTGGTCAAGGCCAGGTTGGATGGGGTTGGAGCAACCTGGTCTTGTGGAAGGTGTCCCTGCCCATGGCAGAGTGGGGGTGGAAAGAGGTGATCTTTAAGGTCTCTTCTATCCCCATTCTATTATGCTATGATTCTAGGAATAAAGCAGCTTCAGGGAAAACTGTTGGATAGTTGATGGGATTGGGAGGCTCTGACTTACTGCAAACCAGGCTCAGACAAGCTCAGCCCACTGAGGACAGCCTGGGCAGGGTGGGTATTCATAAATGCAGGTAATTTTTTTTATTTATAAATAACCAAAACCCCCTCCAAATAATCTCCAAACAAAAATAAAAAGTACCCTCTGTGGTTCTTTGTCAGCATTATTGCAGCATGGAAGTTCATGAAATTTCACCAGAGAAGCCACTGCTGCAAGTGCAAGGCAGAAGGAAGAAATCCCATCTTTTCTCCTGCACTGCCTGTTTCCCTGCTCCAGTGCCCAGCAACTTTAAAAGGCCATGTCCATCCGTAATCTGTAACACCCTTTAAGCGGCGTTTGTGCATCATGACTGTCAATTACCTCAGAAGCATCTGCAGCAGCATCACTGTTTGGACAGCTGGTTCTTAGTATATATCCTTACAGAAGAATAAGCGTTGCCCCTTATATCATTCAGCTTCTGTGGTCTGGGTTTTCTTTTTTTCCATAAAAACTATATATTTGTCTATACTGCAATGTGCCATATGGGTGCACTCATGGTAGTGTGGCTTTTTCTACTGACTGCATTTTTATTTGTAACACTGCACTTTCCATTAAAGACTTTGGCAAAGGCAAAGGAGAATCATAGTTTAAATATAATAATATTAATTTACCATCCTTCCTTTCGTCCTTTTTTTTTTTTAATTATAAATTAACAGACAACTGCTAGTGCAGAGACACTAATTTCTTCTTCAATAATCCCAGGAGATAATAATCTGGCATTCCTCAGTAAATTGGGCCTTCTAAAAGCTATGTCTTGGTGGTCCATGATTGTCTTTCTAGAACCAGGCTGTTCTCAGGCAGCATTGTTTCCTCTGTTCTGTGCGAAATAAGGAAAGATGAGGAAATCCATCAAATGCATGTGGCAGTCTGAAGCATCAGGAACTAATTGAGGCAATTAAATACTCTGGGCAAGGATTGGGCCTCACCCTTTGTGGCAGGGGAAATACAGTCATGCATCAAAACAAATTACTTTGTCTGAATGTGGTAAGAGAAAATTCATTTTATACCCGACCACCGCCTCTGGTGTAAAAATAGCCTAATATTTCTAACAGTGGTGAGTTTGGCAAAGTCTGATTCGAGCAGGCAGGAAAGGAGGATTTAAAAATAGGTACTAAGTATTCGCTACTCTCACAGACCTGCTGCACTAATGCCCAACACTTCCCACACTCTTACTTTTTTCGATCATCTAAGGCCTGAGGACCAAACTGGGCCTTATACGTCTTTATGCAGTTATGTGCAGCCTGCTGGAGAATACAAACAGCACCAATCCATCAAAACGACCCTGATTACCAAGGTAGGAAAGACCACGGATGAAGCGGATCGTGTTTGTGAATCCTCCTAGAGATGACCCCTAATTTCATGGTGTAATAATAGCAGCAACAATAATACATACTAATAATGACAAATGATCACTTCTACAAAAATAAAGAGAACAAGCAACAAAAATTATATGTATCCTTACACCAAAATACAGCAAAAATTAAGTATATTAAACCATTGACTACTGCAGCTGACCACAAATTATAGGTGTCTTGCAAAAGAAAGTAATTGTTTCTTAATAGTCCCAGCAATGCAATAACTTTCTAACACTGATTCTTAAAGTCTGAATAAGCAGTGTACAAGCACTGTACAGACCCATAGCTGCCCCAGGGGTATTTTAAACCTGATAAATGTGTTTATTATGGGTAAGTACTTGAGGCACACAAAGGCTTAAAAGTGGCTCACCAATCCAAAAAACTTGTGAGCCTCTGGCTTAGGAGAAGAACAAAGAGAACAACCTTGTTGAAATGACAGGAACATATGCAGAAAAATAATTCCCATAACAGAGTTTGGTCGGGTTAGTAGGATGTCCAAACACCCCCAGGTTTTTAATAACCATAAAAAAACAGAATTTCATTTTGTGTTTTACTTGGAAATGTACCTTCTTGGCAGTTGCAAATCCATTGATACCATTTATTCAGCAAAACATTTGCTTATTACGGATTCAGAAGGCAGGTCAAAGATTCACTTGGCAATCCTCTGTGTGCATTAGCTAACCTCAACCTTCCCTCAAAATCGCTCCGCTTACAAGTTCAGATGAGATAACCACCTACAAAAGTGTGATGGATGCCAGAAGAATTCCAGAGATCCTCACTTAGTCATAAATGTTTTGAATGTAAATTTTAATCAGAGTTAATAATATTGAGAGCATAATTCTAACAGTCCAACAGTTTATGGATAAAAATTGCAGGGTTTATCAATAAATGTGAAAGTTCTATTTGTTCTATTACACCACCTGAGACCATTTTTCCATGAAATAGATTTCTTTTATGTGTCCATTAACATAAGATTGGAAGGCAACTCTTGAGTCATCAAGGCCAAATAACCATCCAACTATAATTAACAATCACATCACACTATCTCTTACACAGAGATAGACTTAATTGCGTTTTACAAGCAGTTCCATTTTTACTCCCGCTGCATCCCTGAAGATGCTGCTCAAAACTTCAATAATTTAATGTTTGAGGACTTTCTTTTGTCTTCTAACTTCCTGAAGCTTTCCTGACTGGTTAAATGCAGTTAATCTTTTATTCTGGCCCTGAGTTTAACTTCACTGGTTAATTGTTCTGATGCTGTAAGTACAGAAATTATAGAAAGACCACACAACAAAAACATGCAGTCCAAAGAGCATCTACAAAGCTCTCCATCCCTCTCCCTTTTAAATACCAATGAAGAGGAGAACATAGAAGGAAGGAGTATAGTCACTCAATCAGTTCAATCATTCTCGTGCTATTTCTGTGGTGCCCTTCATGCAGAATGATCACAAGGAACTTCACTTTAAAACTAAATTCAAATGCTTACCAAATTGCAACAGAAGGAAAGCAGAATAAAACAAATTAGTCTAGTCAAGACTAAGGCTTAAAAATGCCGAGGGCCCTATTGACTATAAAAAGCTTGCAGTGTCTGTGTGCATGTATGCACTTCGAAGCAAAGACAGAAATGATATACCTACATGAAAAAAGAAGGAATTAGCAATCCATGTTGCTTCAGGAAGATTGTGCACTTCATTCTTGAGTCACAAAGAAAACTTGCCTTAAAATTGACCCACATTGAAGAATTCGAGACCTTCTGAGGCTACCATCCAGATTAACATAGGTAACAAGGCTGGCCTGGAATAGCTAAAATCTCACAAATTCAATTATGATTCAGCGCATGGGCATGTGTTTCTGCATGGATTTAGTGTGGGGCCTTATCCATCGGGAGAGAAAAGCATGGCACAGCAATCCTTGTGCTCATAAATACTGGAAACATGCAAAGTGCAAATTAGCTAGAATTGGCAGGATCCATATCTGTTACAACATCAGATGAAAAGGCTGCAACTACTGGCAATTTTATGGATCATGCTGCACTAACCTTTTGTTAATGTTTTGCTAGGGAGGTAGAGAAAATAGTTGTAAAACTTCCCTGTAAAAGTGTAGACTTGTATCTTAACAGAAGGACAGGGAAGAAAATCAAGGAAGGAAGTAATGCAACCAGCCACAGACAAGCAAGCTGCTAAAAGAACATTGTGGGCACAATCACACACAACCATTTCTTTCCTTGTCATCCCACCATTCTGAGCTGTTTCCATGCTGGAAAATAATAGATAAAGAGGTTAAAAAGCTCTGAGAGGTGGTTGGAGAAGGATAAGCTCTGGGGAAAGTAGAGTGTGAGCTGATGTGACTGTCCCAACAGTGGAATGGGAGGGAAGCAGCCTGGGTGGCTGAAGAATCAAATCTTGAAGAGATCAGGAGATGTGAGAGGAGAACACACTTTGGTGCTGTAAGGGGGAAAGCTATTTCTCTTTAGGTCCAGTATTTAAGATAACTGGACTAGGTAAGGTAGAAGACCAACAAGACCATAGAATCACTGAGCCACAGAATGGCCTGGGTTGGAAAGTACCTCAGAGATCACCTAGTTCCAAACTTTGACTAGACCAGGTTGCTCAGAGCCACATACAACCTGTGGCACCCACAACTTCTCTGGGCAACCTGTTCCATCACCTTCACAGGAGAGAATTTCTTCCCAATATCCAATCTAAACCTACTCTCTGTCAGTTTGAAGCCATTCCCCCTTGTCCTGTCCCTCCAGGCCTGTGTAAATAGTCTCTCTCCATCCTTCCTAAAGGCTCCTTTCAGGTACTGCACCCCTGGCCCATGTGGACACAGCCACCATGCTGTGACCACATCAGGAACAAAGTTGATTAAAGGACATTAAAGCAAACTATGGGCCAGGGCTCTTTTTAATAATGAAATGAGAGCATCTCTTAATAAAATTTAAAATAGTAATTTAAAAAATCTTAGGCAGAAAAACCCAACCATGGAATAGCTTTTCAGCTATAAAATCGTACCACTGATTTTCCTCAGCAGGTTGACTTGGTAGAACAGTCCTTCCTGAGGTAAGATAACCCAAGGGAAAAAATACTGTTAAAATGTAATTTAAAATGCCATCAGAAGGCATTTTGAAAAAGTTCTCTATGTTGCTGGGTGGTCATGGGAAAGTAGTGTCTCTAAATAGTTATTTCTCCTGGACAAAAAGAAGTATTTTTGTAAACTTTTAAAAAAATTTTGCCTGTAATATTTTTTGGGTTTGCTAGTTCAAAGAAATTGTAGAATTTAGAGATTTAAAGGACAGGAAAAACTAAAATTAAAAAATAATATAATTAGGTTTTTTCATCTATTGAAAGAATGTATCCAGGCTTGCTGCTACCTTAAAATCCTGAACAGTGTCTATGGAAATTTTCAGTGTTTCTTGTCACTGAAAAAAATCATATTTTGAAAAAAAAAGTTGAAAACAACATGTTTAAAGAACGACATTAAGCAGATTTCATCCCTGCCACTAATTTACAGCACAAGTAGTAAATAGTTAATAAAGGCAAGCTGGTTACTCAAAAATGTAACATGCCTTAACATGAATTGGTACATTTTAGGATTTTTGATGAAAACTCAACTGACTGAATAATATAGGCCACACAAAGTGGTTCTTGAATCAAAATATAGAAGGTACAAATGAAGTTGAACATATATCTGTGTAAATGTATAGTTATATTTATAAAGATGCCCATCTGGATTTAAAGCCTTTAATTAACAGAAAGATTACAACACCTCTAACTTCATCACTTCAGTGCTCATGAAGTAGAATTTACACCTCGTGAAGAACAGGCATAGAAGAGTTCTTGTCTGAGAAACAAAAATTTTCGTGAAATCATGGTGTAATGAATTAAAAGCTCTGGTCATAAATCTGGAGGGGAAATTAGTGTGGTAATACAGAATAAATTAATAAATTTCAAGGCAATGTATTATTTGTACATGTAATTGTCAGTCAGGAGAGATACTCTGTACAAACTTCCAGTGGTAGAAAATCACTGCTAGCACACCTTGGCTACATCAGATTCTCATAATTGAAGAATGAAACATTTTTTGAGCACGAGGTTCCTGCTTCCATCTCACTGCATCAAAATTTTCTGAAAACATACTGCTTCATATTTATTAAAAATAAATCATCAGCTTTACTTCTTTCTCATGTTATAGATATACACATGATAATACTTTGTTCTCTCCCACATCCAAATCTTCCCGCTCAATGACATAACCATTTAGCAGGGTGTCTACTCATTCTTAAATGGAAGACACAGTGTACTTTTTTCAGCTGTATTACATTTCACAAGAAGTGCTGAACTATTTTGAACTACGACATTGTTTGGAAACATATTCCATCCTTTTATAGAAACATCTTCAGCTAGAGCCACATCTATAACTATTATACAAGATGAATAAAAAGCACATCTTCACAAAAATTTTCCAAGTGCAAGTGTCCCACTCCCCATACTTACAACTTGTTGGAAATCAGCAACTCTAAGTTTTCCCAAACCTCATTTATTTAAAAATAAAGGTTACACCCAGGACCAAGTCCTATGGTGAAATCAGCAATGTAAACAGGATGGAAAAACCAGTTATCCTCACATATGGAGCGTTATAAAAGGCATGTGACATATGGAATCTGTATTTCAGTTAGGCCACAGCTTTGCTCTAACACTTTCTTTTACTCTTTAACCTCCTAGGAAAATGGTTTTCAGTCAAGGAGATGGAGATCAAAAAGAAAATCGTTGATAGGTTTGTTGAATCTGAAGCCTTCTCGGGACAGGATGTTTGGACCCAAGAAAGATGTGTTAAATAACAAATATGTAGCATGTGTGGAGGATAAATGCTTGGAATAAAAAGCAAGCAAAAACTTAGAAAAACTTTATTATGGGAAACTCCAGGTTCTTTAATAATCTGTATATTCATGAGAGTAGGAAAAGATGAAAACTAAAATTTTTGTCGGATGGGAAAACTGTTTCTGCCCGTCTTTGACCTCTCAGTGTAAAACTGCTTAGCACTTTTGTTTACAGTACAAATATTTCTGGATATGGTATCCATCTGTTATGTATTAGTGAAATATTTCTGATATTCAGCATTCTTTTAAACAGCAGTATTACAATTTCATCGTGAAAGGTTAATAGCTAAGTAATAGTCTGACAGGTTTACAGTGAATGGTACTTCTGGAAAGAGTATTTGCTGTTTAGCATTTCTTAAGGAGAGCTGTTAAAATTTCAACCAAAGGGTTCTTGAAACTTCAGTATGATGTATCATATGTGGGGTGATTACACAGAGTATTACTCTTAAAATGTTTTTTCAAGGAAATTTGACTATTTTTAACACTTAACTAAAGACTTTAAATGGTAATTTTGAGTTCATCATAGTTATCCTTAAAGATAACTTGGTATCAGTTTTTGAAATGTTCCTTGTCTTAGCTACATATTGATTGAGGGTGTTTATTTGCATAGTAAATTTTAAAGTTATAACCTCCTTACAGTAATGGAAGAGATGCTGTAATCTTAAGAAGTCAAAAACCACACAGAACAAGAAAGGAAAAATCCCAAACTGAAGACCTCCAGGAAATGTTTGCAAAAACCAGCAAATGGGTCCCATTTCCATTCAAATTCCTTTCTAGCTGCATGCAATTACTGCGCTGAAGGTGTTCTTGCCAGGCTTTCCATCTCATGTGCATTAATGACTGGGAAGCTGTTTTCCCAGATGTGTACACCTGGAGGAAAGCTACCCAGATGTGAGTCACTAACCCCTGGCTCAGGGCTGAATCACAAACTCAGATGCTTCAGAGCCTTTTTGTCAGGATAAGGTCCCAGGGGCTTGCCTCTAGCTTGATGTTTATTCTGAGGTCCTTATAAGATCTTTAAATACTTGGCTTGTTGTCATTATCAACAGATTTTAGCTCAGCTGACCTTTTCCAAAGGAGTCTCTCCCAATATCCCTGGTGATGCCTGGCTGTAACCTTTTGATTCCCCAGGGGCAAGAAAAAGGAGAGATGATCCCAGATGCCTTTTATTCTTGTTTACTGTGAGGGTGACTGAGCACTGGCACAGGTTGCCCAGGAAGGTTATGGAGGCTCCATCCTTGTATATATTCAAAATCTGACTGGCTATGGTCCTGGCCAACCAGCTCCACCCTACCTGAGCAGGAGAATTCTAGCTTGGAGTTGGGACAATGCTAATTGCAGAGCTTTTCTGCTTTAAGAAAGAGAAGAAGAGAGAAGGAGCTCAGAGAAATACTTCCCATTCACCCTCTCCAGCCAAGAGCACTGCTCCCTGTCTTCCTGAACATGCTGGAGCAGTGCAGAACAGCTGCTTGTATCCACCACAGGGCACCTGTAGGCACAAGAAAGTAAGCTGGGTAGCATCTGCGCAGGTACATGGACATCTCAAACCCAGCGTGTTAAGGACAGCAGGAAAAGGTTATAAATACTTCACTGCCACTTCTGCTCTAGGGCCAGGGTAAGGACTGCCAGACAGAGGCTGTAAGTGGAGCTGCAGAGAGGACTGCAGGTGAAGAAGAGAAAGATCCCCAGCACTGGTCTGTCAAAATATCTCTGTGCCTTTGCTTCCAGTGCTTAGTTGTATCATAGAAATTGCAGATACTGAGTTGCCTTTTCTCCATCAGTACTGCAAAAGAGTCCAGCAGAGCTGCCCATCATTACCTCGCCAAATTTCTTCCCAAAGGAGTACCTTTTCTCCAGTTTCAGGTTCAACTGAAAATGACGCTACTGTTTAAAGGTTTCCTGAGAAGCTTTGGTTGAGGAGAGACTCCCCGCAAGCAGGCCTGTCTTTATGCAAAACAGCAGTCACTTACTTTTCACAAGTTCTTCAGCAAAATGTTGGCAAGGCTGGCGAACGAATGGGAAATCTCACATGCAGGATTTACAATTTTAAACTAAAGAGAAACCTTGGTTTAAATGTACATAATTTTAACCTGAAAATAAAATAAGCCGCTATGGCAAAAAGAAGAGCTTGCAGATAGACTGCAATAAATAAATCTTATGTACAGAGAAGCTTGTCTGAATAAAAAATATTCTGAAGTTCACCACTAGATTTGGGACCAACACAGCTTCACATGGATGCAAAAAAGAGGCAAAATGAACCTCTTGCTGTTGTACAATCAAGGCAACAGACCTATTTCACACAAAGAACCAGCTAATCACCTAGACTGCAAACCCAATGTGACAGACTCACATATCCACTGTGAAAAGTTGTCCCTGTGTGTCTTGGGATGTCTTTATGATGCTGTACCCCCTATCGCCTGCTCTATGCCAGACATGAATCCTGTAGCTTTAAGCTGGGTCCAGGAGAGGGGGGAGAGAAGCCAGGCAAATTCTTCAGTGTGGTTTGTGTTCAAGGACTGACACACATTCCCCTGTGTTCTCATCACTGCAGAGCCAAGGGAGCACCTTCCTGCTTTTCCCCAGCTTTTGGCTCTGTTTCTCAGGAGAGAGGCAGAGAGTTAAAATTCTTTGCTTCTTAGCTAGCCTGTTAGCTGAGGCAAGAAGTTTTTTCCTGGGACTGTGGCTTCTCCTTCTTCTCCTGGAACTGTTCAGCTCCAGTCTGAAACACTATCACTGGGAGGCCCCACACTGCGGCCCAGAGTGGCCCACACTGCACCCCAGCTCCAGAGAGAGCAGAGCCCCACCTACAGAAAGGACTCTGAATCAACCAGGTTTTTCTCCACAACAAGGAGGTTTATTATCTAATATTATTTTTTCTTCTCTCGTGCCTGAGTGCACCCTGCTTGTTAAATAAACAGCTTTTTTTTTCACTTTCCTCCAAGAAATTTCTTTCCAAACCTGGTGTGGGAGGGGCTGCTGAAACCTGCCTTCTGTGGAGGAGACGTTCATTTCAGATGTTTCCTCCCAATTTGTCTCAAACCAAGACAATGTGCTTCACTGAATAGGTTGGCTGAATACATACGGAACTCATTGGGAAAGAAAACTGTAGCTGCAAACAAATGTATTGTCTGTCCCATCGTGTATGGTTGAGCATAAGATGTATCACAAAAATTAAGAAAAAATATTGAAAAATACTAAAAATATTACAGCTGCCCTCTATATAGCCATGAACCTGACAAAAGGCAGTAAAGAATAACTACCTTCAGCACTATGGGAAACAGTTTTGACTTCTGTCAGAAGCACTCTTCAAAAGGGCATTACATCCACCAGACTCTTTTTCATCACTACTCCAATTCCAGTTTCCCCTTTCTGCCCAAAATACGTGTGAAAGGTATTGTCAGTAAGCTCCTTTCAGCCTTAGGGCTTGACAAAGAAGTTTGGGTGGTGGCACAAAGCAGGGGTGGATCTACACATGGCTGGAGCCATTCAGCTCAGAAAAGAAAGTGCTGTGAAGAGCTACAAAATAACATCTTTACTGAAGACATTTATTCCCCCACTCACTGGGGCCTCTGAAGCCACAGGGAATGTTTGGGTCTCTGCTAAGCCTGGAGGTCAGGTATTCAGGAATACCTTCAATGAGGTTGAGGAGTCTGAATGTTTGAGACCATCCCCTGGGGGACTCTTGAATCACCTCTTTCCAGACTGGGTTACTATCAGTAACTTCAGTGTTGTAAGTGAAGATGAAAAAAATGAGACTGAAAATGAAAATAGCACTGTACTTTCTCCTTATCCACCTGACAAGTTCTGCCAAGTGTGTTCTGTCACCTTCAACTGACTCCTGTCACCTTCAGTTGGTTTCTAATGCCTATTTAATGCTTTGGTCTCAGTCTTTAAAGGTATGAGTCCCATGCATGTAACTGAAGTCTGACCTCTGAACCAAAGTGGATGCTTCCCTGCGAGGAGCCAATTTAGTTTTGATTTGTGTCAACATGGATTGTCAGAGGCATGTGGAGGAGGGGTTGCACACGTGCCACTTGCAGGAGGCAGCTAGGAGAAGATGGGAGAAAGCCTTGTCTCGGGGGGTACTTTGCCTGGCAACCATTTCGTGTCTCACATGAGATAGGCAATCAGCAGGACACCAAGGTCACTGTACTAGAAAGGCTTCTCCAATCAGATGGTGCAAGGCAGTGGAAGGTTGGACTGGGCCAATGGTGTCCTGCCAGCAGGCAGACTTGGGAGGAGCCAGGGGGCATAAAAAGTAACTGCATCACGAGGTCTAGGGGCTTTTTGAGACTTGTCTTTTTGGGGCTTGGTGATTGGGGCTTTTTTGTGTCTTGTCTTTTGGGCTTTTTGAGTCTGGGGGCCTTTTGGGTCTTGTGTTTTTGCTTTGGCTCCAGCCTCCTGGGGGCTTCTTTGCCCTGGCCCTAGCCCATTTTTTGTCCTTTTTGCCCTGGCTCCAGCCGGCCTTTTGGCTCTCCTGCCCTCGCTGGCTCTTCCTTGCCCTCGCGTCTGTCCTGCCTCCCTGTGACCCGGACTACTGCCCTGCCTGCTTCGTCCCCGCATCCAACCCTGCCTGCCTCTGATCCAGCCTGCCACCGCGATCCCCGCTGCGACCCTGTCCAGGGTCCCGTAGCTCCTGCCCAAGCGCCCACTCACTCATCCCGTGTCCGGCCACCCGTCACCATGGGAGCTGTGCCTGCGGGGCCGCGCCTCTCCGAGAGCTGCACGGGCTCCCCGGCAGGCAGCATGCACACACCCCCGCCGCATCAACGGCACTCCCCGATCCTCTGGTGGTAATACCCACTTTTTGTGTCTCCTCTCTCTCTCTCCCTCTATCCCCCATTCCTTTTCCATCTTCCTTTCTCCTTTTCTGTTTTTTCTAGCCCACTTTGGTGGGGCAACTCCTTTTTGGTTTTTTCGTTACCAATAAACAGTTCTCAGATAGAAGGCTGTCTCAGTTGAGAGACCATCTGTTTTTAAAAGAACTCCTCACCGTTTCCCACAGTGGAACGTGACGGTCCCCCTCCAGCCATGTGGATCACAAAGCACAGAACAACGCAAAAACCTTGGACAAATGATATTCTGATAAAGCTTAGGATGACATTTTCCAGAAAAGTCTCAGTGTTATCTAGCACCTGATCATCTTAAGGAATGGTGAAAAAGTTTCTCCTGAGAAATTCTTTCACCTCTAAGAAATGCTTGTTTCACAGAGACTGTACTGAGAATTAGAAAACACAACTTTTTCAAACCGAGACTGGTTTCTTAGGAAAAGAACTTTTTGTGGAAGTACAGCAGGCAAGCTTCATAGTCATACTTATTTTCCCACTCCTAAAAATTATCCTCTTCTATCAACTTCCATATTTGAATCTCAGAACTTCCTTCTCCTTCCACATCCCCGTTAGCCCTAGTCAAATTCCCCACAACACTCCCAGTCTCCCCTCCCATCATAAACAGTTTTGTATCTTTATTCCAGACAACATTTCAATGCTTAGAATTGAAACACACTGAGTCTATTTTTATTGATTTTGTCTACTAACTCTACTAAAATTGATATCTGCTAAGGTTATCATTAGGATGGCAACAACATAAAACATAAAATGGTGCCCCCAGAAGTCCTCCCCATGTCACTGCCATAGTTCTTAAATAGGAACTACAGATATGACGAAGAGGCTGAGTCCGTGAAGGTATTATACTGATAAAGTTTCAATAATTTCCCAGTTCCAAACAAAAGTGTAATCATGACCAGATTAAAAAAACAGTTTGCCATTAAAGAACATACCAGTGTTCAGCACAAATCAGCTGGGAATTAGTGTGTGAGATCCTGGCAATAGGAATAGCAGAGACAAAAATTGTAGTCCACTCTGGGGCGTCTTTCGCAACTGGCATCAAAAAGCACTGTCTCTCTCCCTATAAATGACCTGCAGATATATGAGAAATAACAGGAAAGATTGAGACTTGGCAGAAAGCGCTGCTCAAAGTAACAGACTTTGAAATGTCTTCAAAACAGAAATGTCTTGGTCAAAAGTTAGAATTTTTAGAATCTTTAGAACTTTTAGAAGTCTTCATTTTTTCATTAAGAAATATAATTCAAGTCCTTTTGGTTTCAGATTACATAATAGAAAAAGTACCCTTTTAATCTCATTGTGTAAAACAAGCAAGGAAATGGTAAAAATGCAGATTTTCTAGCATAAAAGCCTTTCTTCCAAAATTTGTGCCACCTTTATTTTTAAGATGGGTTTCTATCTTAAGCCTGAGATTCCACTTAATAATTCACCTTCCTGCTCTCAGAGTAATTCAGAAAAAAGTCGTATTACTGTGACACTGATTGTGAATATCTGTTATTTATTTCTTTTACACTTCACTTGACCACTCAGACCTCAGAGTACAGACAACAGAGCTGCGTCAGTAACCAATGGAGGAAGGCAGAAGTGGAAAAAAGGAGATGAGAGTAATACTAATCTAAAGGTCTGTTTGTAAGTTTGTGTGATCAGTGAGATCTTTGACGGAACAGACAGCTCCTCACTAACGCATATGTTGCCTACACTTGGGTATACAATTACACACCACCAACTCCCCCTTAATTTTCTTGTGATGAACTTTTTGTGCCCTCTGAGAGATACCTCATAGGACAGGGCTGAAAAAACCTCCACCTTCCTACTTGCACAAGCTACTTCCTACTTTTACCAGTTGCGATTTTGATATTTAAATATTAATTCAGGCTGTGGGGATAACAGGCATTGGAAGGGTTTGGATTTTTTTTCTTTTTCCCAAATGGTTCTCTGGAGAACAAGGCACAGTGGGTGTAGGTGCTGGCATTGCCATTCCGTCTCAGTCTTCGAAGCTGCAAAAGATCTGTTACTCTTCCAGACTAAAGCTGTCAATCAGGAGGGACTGTGAGAAGTGAGGCAGTGGTTCATGATGTGGACTGAAGTTCACAAGAGACCAACTGATTTGCTCTTGTGACCTAACACAAATTTAAAATTCCTGTCTCCAGAGGTAAAAGGTTAATGGAATAACCTATTTTTCATCTAGCTCCCTACTGCAGAACACCCTTTTAATTATTGCTATTATTTATTGATTTATAAAGTAACACATAACATAAGGTACTCAGCAAGGAAATTATGAAGCATATAAAACACAGTTAAAATGATCAAAGAGATGTCTGATCAGAAGAGATCTGTGATGACAAATATGGAAAAGCACTTTACCATCTTGGAGACAAACATCAACTTCACTGTGTCTGGTTATGCAGACACAGAAAACACACACACACAAGAATCCATCTGTAAGTTAAAAAAATAGAGGGATGTTAAAAACCCACACTTGTTTAGAAATGTGAAAACTGTCATATTAAGAATCCAACTACTAAGGAATAGACAGTTTAATTCTTAGTACAAGTCAGATAACTGATCAGTGACCCAAACTTCTTTTAGTGTCAATAAAAATCACTTTGATTATTTTAATGCCACAACCATTGAAGCAGCATTTGAAGCCACATTGCCCTGGAGTAACAGAGAACCAAATCCAACTGGAGTCAGATGTGATGTCCCAATGCTCTGACCCATACCAGGGCTTCTTAAGGGTACAAAGGTATCACAAGAAGCTGCAAGAACTGGAAAATACCATGGATGTTGATGTGTTTTCAATGCCACACCAGTAGGAAATGGGAATAGGGGAAAAGAGGAAAGTTCACTGTGCTGGAGATCTGCTCCTGATGTGCTCCCCTGCATTCCCTCGGCCCCCACAAGCACAGTGGGTGCCCCCATGTCCAGTGTGCAAACATGATGTGCTTCCAGCTTCCACACACAGTGCTAAGGCTGCATTTGATGCTTCCCTAATGCAGCCTGGAGCCAGGAACTTCAAAGGAGCACATCAAAGCTGTTATTCACAGCAGAGAAGAGAGTGTGAAGCCGGGTGGCATTTTTTCTCTCCCCAGCGAATATGAAACTTTAGGGGGCTTCCCAAAGGACATATGAGTGATTAAAAAAAAAGGAAAACTCTCCTTCGTATCCTAGGGAAAAGAGGGTAGAGACCCCGTAGAGGCAGATGGAGGAAGAAATGAAAATTTCTCTCTATTAATACATCTCCTGGATAGCCTGCTATGCTGAGAAGGGAGGGGGAGGGTGGGAGAAAAAAGAACTAAGTTTCATCTTTGTTTCATAGGTTTTTTGTTTTTTTTAATCTGAGTCACAAAAGCTTAAAATGATGAAATGAGCATGTGCAGCTTGACTGAGAGAGGAGACAGGCAATTACTGAAACTCTGGTCCACAATATCAGCTGCCTGCTGACTCCTGCGATTGAATTAAAACTATCATAAGAATAGTGCAAGGACTTGCCCTTGTCCTGCTTGTCTATGTGTTTATTTAATTTTCTGTCCAACTGACTCTCAAATAAATTGGGAACAGCTGCCATTTTTTTGATTCAGTAGCTCCATTACCCCCCAATGACATCATTCTGGGCACGCTCACCAACAATAGGTCATTATGCAGCAATTACTTTATTGATTTATGGAAGTTTTTAAGCTCCACCAGGAATATGCACATTCAAGGGAGAAAAGGACTTTTCCTTCTGCACTGTTGTAAGTAGTGAGTTGCTGCAGTAGGCAGGAATAGTATTATGGACACAGAACTGGAATTTAGATTACAAAGGGAAAAGACATTTTTGGTATTGGTTACATTGTCAAAGAGAAAAGATGATAAGATTTCAGAGGAGGATCCTGCTATGAACTGATATTTAGAAACCATGATTTAATGTGGCAATTAAATGTATGATGCAAGTAAAACTGCTACGTAACAGACTGGCAGTAAAAATATGCAATATTTGCTACAATGGCCTGATGCATGGCCTTTTGGAGGGACTGCAAAAACCATTTAAGAATTATTATCACATGGAAACATTTGCTTTCTTCTATTCTTACCATTATGTTAGACCAGCCATCCTTTGTACTTCAGACACAATTCTAAGGGAGGAATGCAAAAACAGTGTAGTGCAGATCTGATTCATTACAGTCTTTCAGCTTTTAATCATCTGCTTGGTTTGAAATCAAGGAATTTTGAAGAAGACTAATGCTACAAATTAAGGCAATTTGTCATTTTCTGTATTTAAAAAAAAAAAAACCTGTTGGAACACACCAAAAAAGTGTGGTTAATAAAATAGAGGTAAACAGTGCAAGAATTTTATAATCTTTTAAAATAGAATGCACATTGAGCTGCATGGAACACAGATAGAAATATCCCTTTCATGAAACTTTGGGAAGAGAGCAAATACTTGCAAACACTCTGTCTGAACATGTATTTGAATATTTGAATGAGGCTTATACTTACACCTCTCCACATTTACTTCCAAAACTTCTGTCACTTGCTTTTCTTTGCACTAAAGAATCTAAATTTCTTTGCACTGGAATCTAAAAATGGCACACTGCAATCATCAGGAGAATAACTAGAATTTTCAAAAATCTGAAGAATGATGCCTGAGCACCACAATATTCAGCAAGAGTTGAGTGCCTTAGGTGTGTATTGAAACTTCACTCTCTTCTTTTCCTGTTCCTGACATTGATGCTTAAAATGTTTCAGTCATCCACAGAGAGGGAAGAACCTGAATCCTGTGTTTTACATTAATCACTGGAGTGATGCACAACAGAGGCTCTGATCTTCAAGGGCAAGTAAGTGACAGTAGCAGGTTCCTAATTCAAAGGCTGATATATACAAACCACAACATTTCTGCAATGATTCCAGAGCCTTTTGAAGACCTATCCATACTGGATGACTGAAATGTACAAGTTGTAAACATCACCTAGTCAGATATTCTTCACATTAACTTTTCTATACCAGTTGCACATAACAGACAGAGTCAGAGGAAATAGCCTTACCTTGTGAATGATTCATAAAGAGGAAAAAACAGGTTGGATAGCTTAATTATACTGAAAAAAAGATGATTTTTAGAAAACACCTCAGGAAAATGTCTTTGGGTCTGCAATCAACACCACATGGGTACATTACTGTGCCTAGCAGACTCTCATATTATGTCTTGCAGAACTGAGGCTTAGCTTAGATTGCCATTACAAGTGTTCTGAGAAAGTATTGGAATAATATTTGTGAATTTTTCTGTATTTTATAGATGCATTTTACAATCATTTCATTTGTTGTGATACGTGCAGTGATCCTTTCCACATCAAATATATGCTAATGTTTGAAAAGTTGGGTGTTTTTCAGTAAAATTATCCTGGATGAAAGAAATATCCTAATTTTTAGGAGGTCATGCTTTGAAATGCAAAAAAACCTAAATAGCTCATTAGATCTGCTGGTACCACATTAGAAGGAACGACATAAAATGAAGTAAGATATTATGGTTAAAATAATAACATATCTGTATTTGATCATATTTTTTTCATTTCGTATATTAAAATAAATATGATCAAATTATCTGGACATTCCAATGGCATAAGTTTAACTCCTTTTTTTTCTACTTGTGACATTAGCACTTTGATTGAAAAACATGAAGGGATGTGAGATTCCTTCTCCGCAGTCTGATTATTCTTCTACATTTCTCCAGTACAACTGTTGTATTTTACTTGCATCATCACAAAGACTTTGTCATGAAGTCAGACATGACAGTTTTAGTAATGTCCTTGTAAAGGACTTGAAATACAAGCCTGGACTCTGTGATGTCCCCACAGTGGCCATACAGTTATACAGTCTTTTTTTGTGCTTACACTATTTTTACCGCATTCAACACAAATGTGAGATTTCTGCGTGGCATTAATGAAGCCACAATGACAAATTACATTACTCTGATCTTTCTGGTTTTGTTAACTTTGCCAGACTCCTCCCATTTATAAGATCAACTAATGAGAGAACACCTCTTGAAATCAGCCAGTCAATTACTACAAAAATTAGCATTTAATTAATCTAAGTAGCACTTTCAATACCACAGCAATGCAGGGAAGTTAAAGAGCTAAACTAGAGAAAGAGCCCTCCACAGAGACATCAAGGGACCCCAGTCTCATTTCTCCTGCCCATGCATTCTCCCACCCTCATTTCTCTCTCCCATGGGCAGCACAGGAGGTTTTCCTGCAAGTGGAAGCTGTGGTTAAACCACAGGTATTGAAATTTAGATTTCTCATTCTGGTCACAAAGCTGGTCAGGAGTGCAGAAAAGCAGGACAGCAGGTGTTCACTCTTGTGGAGGCAAATGAACCAAGAATGAGGACAGCACAGACAGAACATCTCTAACAATCCCACCCTGTGATTCCCTGAATGCTGTTCCTAGTCCCCCTTGCATGTGAGGTCACAGAACTGTGCTGAACCTCAGTGGACCTGACAAGGGGTTGATCCAGCCGCAAGGGAAATGGGACAAATCCGCTGAGGACTGGAGAGCAGGGGCAGGGCGACACTGGGTGCTAAAAATCCCCTTTGGCTACTGGAAATCCTTCAAAGCCAGCAAACTGGCATGCTACCAAAACCATTTGCTAGTGCCAGAACACATTTCTATGGTACATCAAGTGACAGATTTTGCAGTCATACCATAAATAATGCACCTTCTCTTCAAGTGAGGTGAAATGTAGTTCTACTGAAATTAATAGCACTAACTCATTTTATAGTAGCAGAGGATATGTTTCAGCGTGTTAAGATCCCCGTTGATGTCTTCTGGGTTTAAGTTATGACTCCTTAGTTTAAAAATTCCACCTGGAGTTATTAGCAAGGAAAAGGAAATTCCTCCCTCTTCCAGCACCCTGCTGGTGTTGAGAAGGCTGCAGAGGTTACAAAACTACACATTTTGTGCCTTTGCAATGAGCAGGTCTTCTCATGAAATGGACATTCTTCCTGACAGTACTGACTAAGATAGAACCCCACATTCCAATACAGGGCTTGGAACTAGATCTTTAAGGACCAACCCAAACCATTCTATGATTTCAACCAGTTGATGTAATTACTCTATATCAGTGGTGCAAGGTTAAACCTCCATAATGCCCCTGTGTCATTTTTCCACCTTGAAACCTTAGGTAAACAGTTCTCTACATTATTATTTATCCCCAAAAGGCACAGTAGGAAAGAGAGACAATAGTTAAATGAACTGCCTACTGCCACAAAAGATCAGTGCCAGAGGTACAATCAAGTTCTGGATCTTCTAACAAAATTTCTCTATATGATTACATTCACCATTTGCAGATATTAAAGATATGTAGACATTGAAAAATGTCAGAAAAAACCCTCCTTCTGTAAGGGTATCCATGTCTGTCCCATTCTTTCCAGAAAAATACATGAAGATACAAAGGCAAACAGCCAGCTAGATAATTATAGACACAGCCAAGGGATGCATTAGCAAAAATAATCACTGCCTATCCTCAATCAGGGAAGTTTTAAATTTTGCTTCTTGGCCTAGGCAGCCTAGCTTTCAGTCCTATGGGTTTTTTTCCCTCTCTTTGTACAATTTCCAGTTGCTCTGAATACTTTCAGCACCTTTATGAATGGTGCTTGAACTTCACAGCAGACTGTGGGACAAGCCTCTCCCTGGGCCTGGGGTCGGACATCAACCCTGGGAACCAGTGGGACTGTCACTGGTTCTGTATCCAGCCCTGTGGCTGGTCGGGCTCAGATGTTACCATAAAAACTGATATGTGTGATTGGAAAAGAGTGCTTTCTACCCTAAACATAGTTTTTCAGCTGAACTTTGCATTCTGTGGAGATGCATTTTTGAAAACTAGAACTGAGCATTAAATTCCATTATTTAATGGAATTTACTAGGCATGTACTAGGTAGGTATGGTCTAAGAAACCTGGCAGTAACTTACTCTGTTTGTGGCTTCTACTTTGTTAGACTCTGAGGAGCCATGAATCTATCTTGTCCTTAAAAAACTGAAAGAGGGGGCCTTTAAAATGAATATAATGCTAAATTTATGTGCCACGGGAGCAGCATATCAAGGCTTCTGTGCTGATTAGACCCAGATGTTGGTAACAATGTTAGTGTTATGGACCAACTGCAGGTGTGGGAATAAATCCCTTTCCCTGGGACCCTCAGCAATCAGCCCATTGGTTTCTTCTGGCTCTCAGCTCACAGTTTTCAATTAGCCCTACAATGGTATTGTTGTTCTCCAGCATTAGATCATATGTCATGTAAATGAAGTTGAATATACACTTTAACTTGACAAGGTGATTAAGGCCAAGGATACATATGTTCACTATTATAACACGATCAAGGTTAAAAAATAATAATAAAAAAATAGCTCTGACATGCCATAAAGTTGTTATTATTTTGGCTTATCAGTAGATTTTCACATTTTAGTTTCATAAAACAGAACATAGTGCAAAGCAGGGCTAGACTAGAATTTGAATAAAAGGCAGACAAAAACATTGTATGTGTAAAATTATATATATGTGTGTGTGAGTACAATGCTTTATTATGGACTTTTATGTTTCTTTGTGACAATCTGACATCAAACTTGGATCACTTTTTATTTCCTTTCCCAGTTTTTTGTCCACTTTCCTTACCTTTTCTTCTTTCATGTCAATGAATAGTGCATGCACAACTATTTTCACAGGAGAAGAAACAGAAATATTCCTGAAAAGCCATCTACATTAGAGCAATGAATCCAGCTCATCAGTGCCAGAGGTTGTTTTCTCTATCTCCTCTGGGTTTCATGATATTTAGAACACCACCATGGCTCACTAAAACATATTAAGGGCTGTGGTAAGTAAAGGGGCCATACTCCTCTTCCACACATGCATAATTCCCATTAATGTCAATGGCCATTACCTCTGCTAAGAAAAGTGCAGCTACTAATATTTTTCTTATATGTTCACTTTCATCAGGTTCTTTTTGCCAGAGCTGTGGGACTGTGTATTATTTAGTGGTAGCAATACAAAAATAAAAGGGAAAACCTAGTGAAAGTAAAGTAAAAGAATGACATAACTGGGATAGAGACAGGTTCTGGTACACTGTTTGCAGGACAAGAAGATGATTTCTGTTTTCTGGCAGTACAAGGGAATTGGAGACACAAATCCTTTAGGAATGCAGGAAATATGAGAGCTCCCTGAGGTTGTCAAGTGTTACCAAACGTTATCAAGCACCAATTACTTGCCACCATAGGCCATCACAAAACCTTTCCTGGGACTTACTCTGAACTCAGAACAAAGTGCACAAGGACAAGACCCCACTGCTACACAGACCCAGTGAACCTCAACACAGAAACCCGCATTTGCGCTCTTAGAGAGCACAGCTCAAGAGCTCAGGAGTTTATTGCAAGAAGGACTATCATCTTCTCTGCTGTTTGCTTACACTCTAGCAGTCAATAGTGTAGGTGCTTTTGGGTGTTCCTGGGCAATTGGACGTGAAATCCAATTCATGAAAGAAATATCCCTGAATGGGGTGCAACTGGGTGCAACAGCCATAAGCTGCAACTCTTGGATACTATATTCTGTTCCAATCCTTTGTTATTCTGCACGTCATAATCTCCTCTATGTCCTGCCTTGCAAGAAAATGGATACAAGAGCTGACAAACAGGAGTTATCTTGATGTAGTTTCACCACTTCCATACTTCCCAAGACAGAAGCCAAAGAAAACTGCATAGCACAGACCACATAAATATTCAATGAATAAAAGGGATTCTGTGAACTTCTATCAGTAACAAATATTTTCTATATCTTGTTTGATCCCCAGTAATTCTAAAATATCTGTTGTATCCACTTCCCTTAGGTATGTCACTAACTCTTGCCTAAACTTTTCCTGCAAAGCCCTTGTAACAGAGACTGCAGTTATGCATCCAAAGGCTGTGCCAAGATAAAGAATGAAGTACTGACCCTCCAGCTGTTACTGTTATATAGCTACATATCACTGTTACTATTCTTAGATTCACAATTTGGTATCCCAACTTTTGTTTCAAAAGCATTGAGAAACATGTATTCTACCTATGAAGAGTAATAATTCAAGACGGCCAGAAAAAATTAAATCTCGTTCATGTAGGATTTGAGAACTCAACATTTCTTTGCTGCATAGGTTTGAAACAAAACCTAAGGGAACTCATATATTTCTCTATGAGGAGTTGCAGATCCCAGGTAGTCTGGGATTCCTGACTTGGAGGAAGACAGGTGAGAAAACCAGCACAGAAGTGGCAAAATTAAAAGCACAAAAATCCCAGAAAGACAACCAAGTCAGAATCTTACCTGTGCTTTATTAGAATTTACAGTTCACTCCTGGGAAGCCTTTGAATTTCCACGAGTTCATATGTACTGAAAAAAATCTTGTCTGACCTGTTTCAACAATTTCTGGTTATAAAAATTGTGAATAATATTCTATAGTGATGAAGTAATCTAGAAACTTGCCTCAAACAGTTTTATCCACCCTGTATTAACTCAGGACACTGAAAAGTCCTAGAATAGGTAATGCGGGAAATGAAAAGAAAAACTTCCACTTTAATGATTGATAAACAGGGACCACTGGCATGCTCACTTGCAGGTGACAGATCTCACACAAATAAACAGTGTCCTGTTTGTGGCTTTTACATAGGAGATGTATTAAAAATCGTTCACCTCTGTTTAAAAGTACTGCCTTGGTAACAATGTCAACATAAATTAACTTCAGCAGAACTGTAAGCAACAGAAGTTAGTAATGATATGTAAGATTTAACTTACAAAAGGGCTTCAGAAATGTATACATTTTTGAGGCAGGAAACCATAAACTTAATTTAGGGGCAAGGTTCTCCCTTCTGGCTTTGTCTTCTGAATGTTCCCTCAAATGGTGTGCCCTGTATGGCTAACAATTCTTCTGAACAACAATTAATCCATGCTGACAAATTTGTCAGATGTATTGGAGTAATCAGCTTAAGTTTCAACAGGTTATCCCAATTTACCCAAACTGAGGTCTTTGTGTACCATTTTAGCAGTAAATTATCATAATAAGAGTGCTCACACGGGTATATAAAAATTGTATTAATAATATTTGACTCCTATATGGAAGCTTTAGAGTTCAGAGGTTGCAAAGATTTTCTCTTCTCTCATGCAGCTGGATATATTCTTTGAACTGGGGAATGATGAAGGAATTTCTAGACAAGATTTGTCTCTAGAGAAGATGTTCAAAACAGGAGGGCTCCTCCAGGACTTCATTCTACCAACTTTAGGAGAAATCTTAAAATAAGACTCAGGGTCAGAGGAGGCAGTACAGAAAGTAGCTACCTCAAGATCAAATCCATCTCCAGTAGCATGGCCACAGTGAAAGAGGGAAAATAATCTAGAACTCTTAACATAATTTCTTTTCTTGGTTTTCAACTGTTCCATCTTCCTTTCCCTTGTTATTTTACTCACTATCCTAGACACCAACTCACCTTTTAAACTCATAAAAATAGTGTCCACAAAGGCAAAGTTAAAGGTATAGTTGAGTAAAGTAGCAGCATGAAACAAGTCAAGGCCTAGCCAAGAGGAGTTTATTGTAGCAGGCATTGATTCATGGCTGTTAACTGCTGGGAGTAAAACATAGCCAAGAAGTATGCCACTTAAAGCTGACTAAGTATGCCATTTTCCCATTGACTGGAGGAAAGGACATCAATGGTGTGCCCTCTGCTCCCTAGCAGTCACATCGTAGATGTGGGAGTGTATTTCAACAAGGCACCAATTAAATGGATTCTTCTGCTGTTACAGCCCCACCACGATCCGAGCAGTTTTGGTTCTGAGCAAAAGCATGGGCTTGTGTAATCACAACCCAGTTAAAACTGGCAATCTGTAATTTAGATCTTTCAGGGCGGATGTCAAAGCACAGAAGTTAATATGAACTTAGGATATGTAATAAACTTAGGCCATGATAATCCTGTGTAGCTCTCATCCTGAGGTCTGGATCCTGTTAGCAAGGTAAGCACTTAGGAGCAAGGCCAGCCTTTGCATCCAGGGGAGGACAGAAGACTGGAGAAATGGAGAAGATGCTGTTATCCGGTTTGCTTTCTGCTGACAGGAGGTTAGTGAGTTCCAAGGGAAGTCTGTAGAGACAAAGGCCATTTCTGTTGTTACAAAGAAACTCCCAATTCCTTCAAACTCCTCTGCCAACAGTTCGTAACAAAAAATGCAAAAGTGGTTCAGGCTCTTGAAGACTTCTAAGTGTAGGTAAAATACCTTTCAAATCAAAGACAAGTACTTAGATGCAAGCCACATGCATAGCAGGCACTCTAAACGGTACTTACATAGAGTGGCTTTAATAAGTCATCTATCAAAGAACTAGAAATACCCACCTCAAACAGACCCCTCACAGCAATCACTAAGCTCAGTGGCTGAGCTGTTTACACTAAAGGCCATTCCTTATTCATGTCCTAGCAGTGAACAATAGCAATATTATGCTGAAAAGTTGAGTAAATCTATCCCACCTTTTACCAATACCTTCATGAACCAATGAATCCATGGGGATGGATGGCATTATTCCACAAAGTGTTGTGAAAACAGGCAGCGTTTTTAGGCCCACAATACATTACTGATAACCAAGTAGAGGCAGAGCATAAAGGAACATATTGCAGGTGAAAAAAAGAGAAGTGTTCTGCAAACACATGTTGAGGAAAAAATATGCTTTTTGTGCTCCTCACTCACAGTTAAAGTATAACTGATTTTCACATTTAAGCAACAGCTTCCCAAATATAGCCTTGACAAACATCTGCCTTTCCTTCATTTTCCTGTCTGTTTCTGAAAAAAATCTGACCACTGCTAGGATGAGGAATTTAAAATTAAACATAGGATGCTTGAAAATGGGATCTGTTTTGTAGCTATGCCTTGCTTGTACTGCGAGATCTAGCCTGAAGGCCAACCGTGGCTGAGGTTGCAAGGGGAGAGAGGGGGTGGAGAACAGGGTGGTGATGAAGGCATAGGATGTGATTAAAGACCCTGCACAGATGTCTTGTTAGTGCAAGAGCATCTCTCACTGGCCAAGATGAGGCAATGACCTAGAATAAATTTTGCCTCTCTTCTGGATGAAAACTTAGTCCTCAAGCTACCCGTACTAGAAACATCTTGAGGCATAAAAATTTTTTTTTAAAGCATGGATGATGCCTGAGCAATTACAAACAATGAGAGGTATCTCTGACTTATATTCATGCCTCACACCCTGCATGTGTTTGTGCCCGTATTAAGCACAGAGGAACACACGACTGGAGTACTTCATACAAATTACACACTAGAGAGAGTGAGTGAACATACTGGTATTTCTATTTAAGCCATTTATGAATTTTTTTTTATAGATGTTATATTTGACTTACATCTGTTTATCAGGTAAGGATCAGGGTCTAGATTTTAACAGTTGCCATGGGATGAACAGTAAAGTGACAGCAACTGTAACAGCAGTTCTTATGTTTTAATGCAACTGCTCTGGAAATGAGTTGTACACACAACCCACACTATTTCAAGCCTAGAGGAGGCTTAGGAGTAGGAAACATAGATGTAGCAGGGGCTGATGGAGCCCTCTTAAATAAAAACCCAAACTATGCTAACCCATGACAATAGATTAAAAGGGTCTTACCATCCATTCATGCTAGGCACCTTACAACCACATGGAAAAAAAGAAGTCCGGCTAACAGAGTTTGTAACCACACTTAGTGTTAGCTTTAACTTACAGTAAACCTCTCAACTGCAGTATCGCCCCTCTGTCGTTTATATCTACTGGACATACGTGCTGAAAGTGAGCATAAAGTAACCACATCTTACTCAAATGTCATACACCCGTTAAGTGCAAATTAACTAGGCCCTGTGTTTATTATAGTGCAGCTTGCTAGACCTCCTTGAGTTCAGGGTCAGTTGGTGTTTCTTTATGAACCCCTTTATGAAAGTTTTCAGTGCTTTATAGCTCAACCATTAAATTTTGCTCCAGGCTGAAGCTTCTCACAAAAGGTTTAATTCTATAAGCATTTTTTTTAATATATTTTCAAAGAGATCTCTTTGGTCATTTTAAAACATAAAAAGGGTACAAAAAAAAAAAGAAAAAAAGTAGTTAATTGGTTTTAGGTCGTCTTTAGGGCTCACCATAATTCAGAAGCAACTTAGAGCTGGCTATTTTTTGTGTTTGAAGCCTGTCTACTGAGTTTGTACTGGGACTTTTTATATGCATGTCTATAAATAAATAGTCCTACACCTTTTTATGGTTATTACAGTTTCTTTTTCACCCCCATTGGCTGAAATCCTGCTTGTCTGGCTCATGGAAAGTAATCCATACCAGCATGATAAGCAGTTCTAGGCCTCCATTTTTAGTGACTAATTTCTAGAGAACTAAATCTTTGTTTCATTTAGTTGTGTAATTTTAGGATGTTCTTTATATTTCACATTATCATAGAATTTCAGTAGTGTTGAATGTTGCTTGGCACTTCTGTGTTTGTGCTGAAATTAATTCCTGCCCTGGCCACACCAATGTTTTTAATTCCAGTTTTAGAAAGATATGATTGTTAGCAGTGCTGCCTAAACCTGATCCTGCTCAAACTGCCCTGTTTTCTGCATGTTTCTGCTCCTGGAGTCAGGGAAGACCACAGTTTGAATGTTTAAAACATCTAAAAAGCACCCCCATGACACATGACTGGCACAACAAATCAAGAGGATCAGATTGTCCTTGGGGCATCACAGGAAAGGGACCAGGATTGATATTTGATCTCTGCATTCTGTGTGAGCCTCCCCATACAGAGGAGGAGCTCTTCCTTCCAAAAAGCTATAAATGAAACCAAGACACATTTTCAAAAGCATCTATGTGAATATCCACACTGAAGAACTTGAGAGCAAAAGGTGCTGGGAGCTGTATCAAAAACCTCCCCATGTCTGACTTTTGACTTTGGATCTGGAAAGCTGTGAAACCCCCAACAGCACATTCAGCTGTCCCAGTCTTGGCATAACTTTTACATCCTTCCCTCACCAGCTCCATCAAGACATTTAGTGCAGAAATCTGTTTCTTTTAAAATGCTTTATTTCCCTTCCTCTCATCTGGGAGCCAACCAAGGCTATCTTAAACTGGGCTTCCCATCCATGGGGAAGATCTCCTGCAAGTCCAAAGCTCTTGGAAGGACATGTCCTGCTAGTGCAAAGCTCTTGTACATGTTACACCTAACATCAGGGTGACCCTGAGCTCAACCAAGCAAGGAGAGTGACAGTTCAGGTGTCAGCATTGCTGTGCACATCACATGATCTACACAACAGGAGCAGCAGCAAAGAAAAGTTCCTTGGAATCTATGGTAAAAAAAGAAATACATGTTTATAAAAAGACAGAGGAAGCAAGGGAAAATAAACAGAAATAAACTTTTGCATGCTCTATTTTTGGTAAACCTCAGGGCAAAATTCAGGTTTGAGCAGGAAAAGATATCTGTTGCATAATAAACTAAGATATATTAACATTGTTAGGACAGCAAATATAAATGTAAACCTATACTTTACCCATAAACTTTTATTAGATGGTTTCATCCTAGAGCTGAATCTCTACAGCCACCCCTTCAGGTCTTGTCTCTCTCTAGTAGATTCTTTCTGCATAACAAATCTAATATATAGCTCTTCCCATACATTAATCACAGCACATCTTGATTACTGCAACATTCTTTTCTCTGCCTTGACAAAAGCAATCATCCTCACATCCACTGAGGATATGCCTGGCAAAAATTATTTTCTAGCCTGTTTCTTTTAACCAATTCACTCCATCTTTTCATTTTCTTCTGTTCTCATAATTTTCATATTGTATCAAATATAAAACTATCTGGTTTTGTTTTAATAACCTCATCACTGATCTTGCTCACACATCCAATCAGCTCTTCTTCACTAATGAGTTGTTTACTCCTGTCTGGCCTATTAAAATTTCAAACATTTTCATGCTTTGTCCCATGGGTTGTCCTCACAGTCCCCAAAACAAGAAGTTTTCATGGTCAAAGACAATAATAATTTTGGTGTTCTTCTTCAAACTTCTCCTTAAAACTTTCTTTCTCCATGAAATCTGGAAAATCTTACCAGTAGTTAAACTCAGAGTGTGCTGGGACCACCACCTACCAGTCTGACCTATAACTGTCCCTTGGTTTCCCTGGAATACCCTCAGTTATGTCTGCAGCCGTGTGTTGTCTCTTGTCTTGGGCTCAGTTGAATAATCAAATTGCCACAGCTTAATGAAGGCCATGTGTTGCCTGAGCCAACATAGTAAATTGCATAGTTTTAAGCCACAGCACATTGGTTAAAATGCACCAACTTAAATCTCAGTGAAACGGGTGGAAGAACATAAGTTTACATCATGACAGCTGAGAGTACGTGTGCAGAGTCATCATGGAAACGTGTTAGACCATTGCAACTTAATTGTATGTCTGGATCTTTGCACATGGAACTGTGTTTGGAGTAAAACCTGGGGTTTTCTGTTATAACCATGGAGCAGTTAGATGTCTTGTGTAGGAGAGGGCTTCTAGGATTTACTAGCAGGGAGTGAGTAACTACAAGAAATGGCACTACATAAAGACAATGTTGCTTTGTGAACAGCCAGGTGTGCTGTTCCTGAAACAGTCTCTGTTCTTATGACACTCCCTGCTGTAGTGTGCTTCTCAAGAGCTGGTAACACATTATCACGTTGTTTATGGATCAAATCTTTCTCTCTCTACTCAAAGTCATTTTGTCCATGTATTTGACTTCCACAGTTACATTTTGCACTCTCCTCTCCTGCAGTTTTTTCCACTCCTTCTACTTCTTCAGTACCTAAATGACACCTTCAACATACTTTCTCCTCTTCTTCGAGCCCCCACCTTTTTTTTTCTTCTTGTTTTGTAGCAGGAGCCCTGGGTTTAAGAAATTGAAAAAGTGTTTTTCATCCTCTAAAGCTCTCAAGATTTGGTACTGCTAATGTGACAGGGGTAACTCCTGGAATAAATAAAACTTTTAAAACCATTTTTATATCAGAGTTCCCTCTGTTTGGGACTTAGTTGCAGTCTCAAAATCACACAAGAATTTGTATCCTAGATCATGCCAATACCTAAAAGTACATTTTTTCACTTGTGATAATGAAGAGGACACAGGCAGAAGTTGAGGACATGTCTCAGCAAGAGCTACTGACCAATTTGAAAATATCACAGGATAACCTTTTTTGTCAATGAAAAGGAGATAATTGCTAGGCTTGCATTCTCCCTTCCACAAGGGCAACCTTCCAGCACTTCTACCTGGTGTATCTCTCTCTCTCGGCTGCCTATTTGAGCCTCAAAACTGCCTGAAGAAGGAATCCTGGCTGCAGTGGTGTAAGCACTACGTCTTTATACACAATCCATGTGGCCAGGGAGAGGTGAGAAAGTTAATGATCGATCCCTTGGTGAGTAGGAGTCAATAGGAACTGGCATACTGGTTTTTAAATAAAGAATTCCCTCCATCAGCAATATAGAGTTATACAAGCAGCTATTAAATACAATTCTCAGAATTGCTACGGTTTCTCTGGAATACAGTCTAAATGAAAAGTGTTATTAAAACTTGTCTCCTAAATTGTTTAGCCAGAAAATGCAGCCAGAGGTTCTGAATGTGTAAAGGAAAGCATATGCACGTGTTCAATTTCAGACACTTTCAGAGAAAAAATAATTAATCTTCTCTGCAATCTAGTGAAGCAAGCACATAACCCTGTGAAAAACTACACTATCAGGGGGAAGGAAGACAGGGAGAAAGACAGAGAAGAGGAATCAGCCTGGCATGGTTAAATGATTTGTTCATGAACAAGATCCATCATCAGACTTAAAGAAAGACCCAGCTTCCACTGAGTTCCAAAGGAGGAGTTTAGCAGTTCCAAGCATCATTCTCAAACACAGGAAGTGTGTGATCCTTACGTACCTGTCATTGTTTAATAGTTCTTTACATAGATCCCATAGTTTAGGCTAAGAATCAAAGTCTATTGGTTTTGTTATTGAGGATATTTTTCCAACTTCACTGTCTAAAAAAAATACCAAAGCAAATATTACAAGAAGGCAAGTCAAATCATTTGCCTTCCTGCAAACAGATTAGCCAAACACTGATAATACTGTCACTCTGGATTTCTATATAAAAAGAAAACAAAAAAACAAACAAACAAACAAAAACCCAAATAAAACTAAAAGATCTCAAATCCTAAAATGTGGCTGATTTGAAAGCAACTTGGCATGCATGTGCTTGGCTGTTTTCTAGATCATGGTCACAACTGTTGCTACAACTGCAAATATTTAGATCTAAATCCTTCCAGCTTTATCAGTATTTCCTTTGAGGAGAGAGAAAAGGTAACTTTGGCTTTTTCAGTGGTTGAGGAATTTTCTGAGGTAAGGGAAATCTTATTTTCCACTGCAGTTCACCTAGGTCTGTTTGTAGTATAAGAGACTACCCCTCTAATTACATGTTTTATATTTGTCTAAGGTTCTCAGCCAATTTATTTCTGCAGAAAAGTGTATCTTTAAATTGTGAAAATCACTCCATAAATTCTGAGTTGGAACAGTCAAGGTCTGATACCTTATCTGTGCTCTTACTGTGTACAAGGTCACATCATCAGCATGTAGATGTACAGAATATTTCATGAACGATACAGCGTTGACAGGTCATTAATAAAAACTGCAAAAGTAAAAGCCCTCTAATTAGCTCCTGAGGTAACTTTGCGTGTAACATTTTCACCCCAGATTCAACACCATTAAACAAAATGACTGGTGTTTGCTCTCTAATGTAGCCAGAGAACCATTCTACTGTAGTTAAACTCAGCCAAATTGAAGGAAACTTAGATAGCAATATGTTGTGATTTATTGGAACAAAAGGCCACAGCCAAATCAAGATAGATAGTTCCCGCATAAAAAATTATGATGTATGCCTGTAACAATATCAAGGTTACCTTGAAAAGAGCAATGTGGCAGGCCAAAAACATGACTAAAACAGGGTCAATACATTGTCTTTGAAAGGAGCACTCATTAATTTTTGAGCAACTGTGAGAAAACAGAAAACACAAGTAGGTTATAATTAGGGCGATACAACAGGGTTACTAAAGCATCATTTCAAATGGTCGATTACCTCAAATTAGAAAGACTATATTGTAATAAAGATTCAGCAACAGGTTTGAGAAGAGCTTACAGAAAGCATTTGAAGAAACACAGGGTAAGGTTCCCAATGGTTATCACAACGACTAGAAGGTGGCCTGAGAGCAAGAAGCCCCTTCTTTTATGGACTCAGTTTCTCCACTGCATTACAGATGACTAAAAGGACATTTTCATGAGCAATTTGTAAGGCAAGGTAAGGCCTTACAAATATTCAGGTACTATCAGGCTGAAGGCAAAATGCCTTTTTTAAGGCATTTTTTTAAAAAAAGCTTTTCATATGAAAGGTAGGAATGCAAGATTGCCTGGGTGACAGAGGCTGGGTTGAAAAGGAGTGAAAAAAATATTTCAGCCTATATTTTGGTGAGTGTATTACTTTTTACTGTGTGCTATTTGATATTTATAGTGATTGGTCACCTCAAATGCATTTGCATTGCTTCTGCTGCCTGGATTACTTGAGAGAAAGAAATAAATGAGAATTTGAAATGGCCAGACAAACTAATCCGAGTATGCAGAGATTAGTATACATAGCCATGAATTACATTCTATAACCATCTTGTAGCCTGAAAGTTCTTAGTATAAAAGGGGTACAAGGCCTTTTACATCAGTCTCTAAACTTGAATGCCACGTTGACAATTTCAAATAATTGGAATCTATTTTAAAGCCAATTAATAACCCAATAACCTACTTCACTCATATAATAGAGAAAATAATTTGTGCCAGTTTGCAACAACACTATATTTTGACACCTTTCCAGCAGACAACATGAACAATGTGTGTTTTTATTACTTGAAATCTAATAACTCTTCTAAATTGCAACATGAAAGCTCAGGTCCATTGTTTTTACATCCGCCTCAGAGGGGCAAGTTGCCAGTCTTTAAATGAGACTCCTTCTAAAATCACACCCCAACTGCTCCTTCTGCCATCCCTCATATTTAAGGTAGGTTATTTCCAGAGAGAGGTGCTGGTCTGGAACATGGAGCAAATAGGCAGAGCTGGAGGCATGGGAGCCTCAGGTCTCGCCCAGACTCTCATACTGATGCCCACACATCATGAGGCCAGAAAGATGAACAGGAAGGGCAAATTTTCTTCTATGTCAGTGACTTTTTGTGACAGTAAGGCAAATCTGAAGAGTTTTTCAAAGGGCACGAAGTCATTGCTTGGTCCTAGGCAATGTATAGTAATGGAAGGTGTATTCCTGGAAATCATTCTGAAGTGGCCCAAAGAGGGTTCAGTGCAAGACATAATGTCTCTCCAGCCAACTGCCCTGTGATTTCTCCCTGCTCAGGCTTAATAGCTTTCCTAATAAGTTTTTAGATGAACTACAGATGAAGCTGGTTTGTTACTTTTTTTTTCCAAGTGGTAATTTCCCCAGTTATACTGAAATAGAGCTATTATCACCACCAGTGTGGTTGTTACCATAGTTTCTAAGCAGAAGATTGCAGTAATACCTCAAGAGAACACTGGTCCTGAGCACTCAGGCTGTGTCTAGAAGTCAATAGAATCCCAGTTTGTAAATGGTTAACAAAAATATAACCCATCTACATAAAATGATGTCAGGTCTACTGTTGACAACAGCTGTATTTCATTCTTGCATGAATACCATTGGACAAAAAGAAAATAAAATTGGTATTTATTGATAAACGTTTAGCCTAAGTAGGAAACATGGAATTAGGGTAATATAAGAGAAATTCATTAGGATGTTATCCAGCTATGATAGACAAGTTGTGGGAAATGAAGTTACAGAGAATCTGCAGGAGCAGACAGAGTACATAAACAGCATTGTGCTCGAACAGATAGAAATGGATACATGTTTCGATCTGAGACCTTGGCGAAAGCTGCCTGAGTTAGGAAAGTGAGCTTTGCTTTTTCAGCTTAAAGTGAAAATGTAGTTTTGCAGTTTTGTAGTTTTGAAATAAGTATACTTTATAAAAGTAGAAAGGTATTTTAACAAGTAAGAACATGCTTTATATAAGAAATAATAGTGATAAGTAAAAGAGTAAAGAATTTTGAGTTTAGCAAAAAGCTTTTAGTGAAACTTCTTAGAAAGGTAACATGTAGCAATATAAGCCCGTACCATAGGCCTTAATAGCAATATGATGATTGGTTAAGAAAATACGCATTGCGGTAAAATCATGTACAATGATGATTGGTACAAATATGTTAGCAAGCTTTGTGGCATTTGCTTATTGTCTAAAAGTAGTACAGAAGGCCTTGTTGAAAAAAGTATCAGGCACTGCTGGTGTAGCTGCCCTGGCATCTGCACCTGCTGCAGCTGCCGCCGCTGCTGCCTTGCTACCTCAGTGGCTGTGCTTGCTACAGCTGCCTCTGCCGTTGCTGCTATTACCAAACCCTGTCCCATCCTTCAATAAATATGAGACTGATTCAACAATAAACCATCTCTGTGACATCTCTCGGTCGTTCCTGGAACCCCCGAAATCCCGACAAGAAGGTACCTTCCAATATCTCTGAATAGGAGAGATACATAGAAATAAATACAAATGATTAGGACTTACTGTAAGTGATATATTTGAAGAAGAAAATGCTAAAACCACAGGTATTTAAACTTCAATAATGAAATTATTTCTGCATTATTATAGTGTTAACTTGTTAATCATATTAACAACTTTCTGGTTTATTTAATAAATAAAAGTCCTATGCTGATTGAGTTGTCAGTGTTGTCTGTGGCAGCCGTAACAAATATGAACACAATGACAGAAAGTTAGTGGATAACTTTTACTTTAAATTGAAAGGTGTTATCACTGAATAGTTACTACCTGACATGCTGAAATTTTTTGTTACTAAACTTAATTTAGGTAATGACTAATCTAGAGATAGGGTCATCATTTTTTTGCGCAGTGATGTGGGCAGCTCTCTTTTGTGTGCTTATCCAGACTGAATCATAGAATGGTCTGGGTTGGAATGAACCTTAAAGATCTTCGGACACCTTCCACTAGACCAGATTGCTCCGAACCCCATCCAGCCTGGGCTTGAACACTTCTAGAGATGGGGCAGCCACAAGTTCTCTGAGCAGCCTATTCCAGTGTCTTACCAGCCTCACAGGAAAGAATTTTTTCCTAATATCCAATCTAAACCTACTCTCTGTCAGTTTGAAGCCATTTCCCCTTTTCCTGTCACTCCAGGCTCTTGTAAATAGTCTCTTTCCATCATTCTTGCAGGCTCCCTTCAGGTACTGGAAGGAGCAATTAGGTCACCCCAAAGCCGTCTCTTTTCCAAGCTGGACGATCCCAAGTCTGTCAGCCTGACTGAGGTCCATGCTTCCATGTCTCCATGACTATGGCTGCCCTTCCAGGCCCAGCACAGGTGTATCTGTCTACAAGTCAGCAAATTTCAAGTACCATCCAATGAATATGATATGACCTAACCAGATGGTCAACCATGCTTTTGGTCTCCAGACACTGTTAATTTGTACCAAATTCAACTGAGGGAGAAAGGCTGATAATTTTCAGTCTATCAATCAACCTCATTTTACTTCATGTTTTGCAGACACGTTTAGATGTTGGTGGTTCCTTAATGAATATGCACATATATTTACTCCAAAGTTTGCAGTTCAATGTTCTTTGATAGGCACTTCCAGTATTTTCTATTCAAATGAATGTAACTCTTCTACAAAAGTGGACTAAATGTCAACTCAGAAGCTGATTAAAAAGAATGTTAAAACAAATTGTAAGTTTTTAGTGAAGAACTAGAGACATGCACTAGGACTATAGTCTCTTCTACTGAACAGCTTTTTTTTCCTTCTGGAGCTACTGAGATCCAGGGATCCTCAATCTGACTATTTCACTGATGAGCAGAGATATTCTTTCATGTTGTGTTTTCAGTTGTCCAAACTGGACATCTGCTTGATTGCCAGGGCCCTCATTTCTGCTTCAATCACTAACAGAAGAATGATCTTTAATATAGATAAAATTCTGACCAGAACTAGAAGACACACACCACCTAAGAGTGATCTGCTCAACCCTGTGCATTGCTCTTGAGATCTCATCTGTAGAAATGGCTACAGGAAGTGGATTTGAAAGAATTTGAGCAAGAAAAATGTGTGTGGAGCAGATGCAGACATATTGCGACAATCAGATTTAGCCACAGGAGGCAGCCAAACAAATGGGACCAGGTTGGGTGGAAACGGACCTCAACCAGTTTTATCTCAGCTGGCATTTGTTCCTTTCTTTTTTTTAGTTTATAGCTGAAAGCAAAGTATTGCAATTATTCAACACCAAGAGCCAATTCTCTTTGTCTGGAGGAGCTGAGCCCAAGTGAAGAAGTGCACAAATACAAAACTCCACTATAATATACAGAAGAAAACAGCATACTGCTCTCTTCACCTAAATCTAAACCTTCAGAGAAATCTGATGATCTTATTAAGTCCGTAGATTAAGATCTCAGCTGAAATGTAATAAAATTACAATAAAGGTTATGTATCAATAAGGTGTCAGTTGTGCATAGGGATGAAGTATTCTAGTCATAATTAAATTTCAAATCTAATTATAATTTGAGGAGTCCTTTTAATTACATTGCAATATTTTGCTTTTGTAGGAAGATGATTGCTATAGCATCTTTTATCTGTAATTTTCTTTTAATTAAAAAATGTAAATAAATCAAAACCAGATACTTAAAATACTTACATCTTAAATGAAAAACAAACAAAAAATGCAGGAATTTCACCATCCATGTCTTATCTACTGAATCACACCTGGGCATAGAATGGAGTGTGAGAGGGGGGTGCCTAACAAAGTGGTGAATTTTACATTATCATTTATTTCTTTCACATAACCAGAAACGGCCAAATTACTTTGGCCAAAGGAGAAAAAAAGAGCTTCCTCAGAGCAAAGAACGTCAGACAGGAAAGATACAAAACCTTTTCTTTTGAAGGTGTTGGGACTGTAGGGCATCCTTTGAAAAGCTGCTGGATGCTTCCCTACACTGCACTCCTCCAGCCAATCCCACCAGCCTAAAGTGTTCAACAGCACAGGAATACCAGGTTACTCTGATTATTAGCACTTACAAGCCTTTTTCTGCTTATTTGTCCTCCTCATGTTTCTTTCAAGCACTTTAGTCAGTTTATATCACCTGCCTGGGTGCTAACTTTGTGTGTTGGCTTAAGCAGCTCCTTTTTCCCCCGGTATTAGATTTCCTGATGGGATGGCTTGAAAAGAAAAATGTTTCTTCTTGGCCTTCATTTCTCTCAGCAAAATACACAAGTGTCTTACAGTCTTTTAAGACAGTCTCAGTTTGCCTGAGCACCGCCGTCAGTCTGAGTTTGTCTTTGCTGTATAGAGGACACAAGAATTTTATCAGGAGTAAGGAATGCCATGCAGATTTCCCAGGCCCTCTGCTGTGGCATAAATCTATCACTATTCCCATGATAAATATCTCTTTTACAATGTATTAAGACCAGTTTTACCTTTGCCACAGACTTCTCATACAGGAGGAGTCATCCACAATTGTGTCCAGGTAACCCTTTATGATTATGCAGTATTGCATTCTGACTGTAAAACACCCCTGCTGCGTTTTTTTCCATCAGCCACATTTTATACCAATATTATTTAACCAAATCAACCCAACACTTGTAGTGGAACTTCCTTAATTAAACCAATGACTCCTTTTCTAAGAAAAACTGCATTTTTATGAAAGAAAGTTATTCATTTAGTCTGGCATAATCTTTTTTTAAACTCATGTTATATTCTATCCTATTTTCTATTTATTCTTCATTTTTACTGTATTCTACAAGCTTTTTTTTAAAGCCTGACTCACAACTAATGCTGCACAATTAGGCTTATAAATGTCCAGATACTCTTTTTCTTCTCTTAATATATATGTATATTGCAAATATGTATGTACATTGCTATGTGAACATGCCTGTAGAATTATTAACTTTTTATGCAGTACTATCCTGACTTGACAGTTGTTTCTGCCTCAACACATGAGAAATCAGATACAATTTTTTCAGAGCAGTGGATTGAAAGTTATCTGCTACCCCAAGACTTGAACAGGTCTAATTCCATGTGATAATCTCTACTTTGATTTCCATTCATTTGCTCCCACTAGCTGACCCACCTTTGCTTTCCTTATTAAATATAATTAGGTTAATGGCAAAAGGCAAAGTTTTTTCTTTCTTTTGGGACTATACTCCTACAGAGTAGAATAACTCTTTTGTCTTTCTTTAGTCTCTTCCTATTTCTATGTTTGGGTAAAAAAACCCTTACTACTTGTTTGAATGTTCTTTGCAAATCATACCATACCTTTAATACTGGCAATTCTGAGTTTATCAATACAACTCCTGGCCTTTAAAACACAGTCTTCTTTGTTGCTCACTCCACTCTTTCCTTCTTTTTGGGTTTTTTTCTTATTTCTATTGTTCAGGTACTTAGGGCTTTTTTTTTTTCAGCCCAACTCATTTAAAAAACTACATTTATTAGATTTTCTTTTTTGAACTGAACCTCATCCAGTCGTTTAATTTAAATTCTATCAACTCATGGTCACATTTTGAAAGGGTTATTTTCCCTTCAAGTCTCCATTAATACAGATTCTCAGGTGTTCCATGAATTTCGCTGAAAAGAAAGAATCTTTCTCCCGTCTAATCTCTGGACTCCAACAGACACATGCTCCAGACTCCAGGGACATGCCATACACCAGCAAGAAGCTGGTTTAGCAGACAGTGGTCACTGGGGTACTGCAGCATTACAGTCTTGGCTTTTTCCCTCAGACTCTTTATTAAAAGTTACAAGAGTGTAACTTATCTTGGATAACTGCAGTGCTCCACTTAGATAGATAAAGGTATTGTAAATACTGTTGGAGTTCATGTCACCACATTACCTTGCCAGACAATTTCATTTTTTAATCAATATCCCAACTTTTCTGTTAACAGTTCTGGGTTGTTGGCTTTTAACTTTAGCACAAACATTTTCTAATTTTCAATTACAATTAATGTGTCTAATGCAACATTATAATGTCATCGTGCATCAGCAGTCTATGTAGAACCTGAAGGTAATTTTAATAAAGTCCTTAACTCGGACTATTATTGAGGGCAACTTTTGTAACAACATGTGAAAATGATGTTTTCACATCAGCAGAAAAAGACTGTAGATTGGCATTCATATGCAATATGTGCTTTGAAGCATTTCTGTATCATTAATGAACCACTGGATCTCACATGGACTTTAAAAACTCATCTTGCCTTGAATCAACAAGAAATTAACATTTTATATTTACAGAGTCATCCACAACCAGCAAAAACTTTAGTAACTGAAATAGATGTGTAACAAAATGAAAAGAGCCAAATAAGTAAAATATTTGACTTCTACATTTGGTATATATTGGCAGCACTTGGCCTTGGAGGGAGAAAAGATTAGGCCAAGCTTGGAGATTTTTGATCAGATTCCTCAATTTTTCAAGAAGTCCAAATACCTGAGTTTGCATCGCTCTCTCTTCTAGAAGCGGTTAGCTGATGGTGGCCAGACCTGAACAGCAACAGCACTAAGTTCTTCCTCAGCACAGTGCCATAGGGAAAAAAAGATCACAATTATTTTTGGCCTGGATGCAGCTGAAGTTGTTGCCATCGCTGTCAGACCTTCCCCCCTACCCTGGCAAAGGTCACCAGCCACCGAGGAGCCTGCAAGGTATGTGCTCCTCGCCCACAGCAGCTCAGGGTGTTGAAGGAAAATGCCATCATCTTCCTTTGACTGCTGTGCAGGGAGAAGGAGCAAAGACAGGGCCCTTTCTTCCAATGCAGCCACTGTGGAGGTGACTGCAAGGGTAGGGGACAGAGCTGAGGAGGGCAGTGCCACAGCCACATTCTGCCAGGCTGCTCAATCAGAGCAGCCAGATGGACAGGTAACAGTACCACAGTCACTGTCACACTGAGCCCAGTGAATTCCACTGTCACTGCTTTAATGGATGTTTTATAGTCTGATCAATTCTGAGTGGGTTTCTTTAACAATGCGCTGTGTTGGTGTAACATCCACTTTAAAAAATTCCTTCAAAAATTTCCTAAGGCTTCAGTAGGAGCAGGATTAGGCCAGAGCCAAACGCATCTGAAAATCTGCCCTTTGAACATGCTGAGCAGGTCAGGGGTGGGAGAGGAACAGTGTTTTACACTTAATGGGACCATTTCAGTGCCAGTTTGATAACACAGTTTTCTAAAGGTGCCATCTTTACAGAACTGAGCTTGCTTTCATGGGTTTTTTTCTTTTTTTTCCCTCTGGTTTACTTTGATTTTTTTTTTTTCATATGACTTTTTTTTGACCAGAGAAACAGTTACTAGAGTGCTTTTTTGCAACTCGGCTCTTGCCAGCGTCTCTGGGTGCTCACAAAGTTCATGTTATGCTGCAATAACTCCCATCCCAATGCACGCTGCGATCACAGCCCTCTTGCCGAGGAGCTCAGGAGTTTCCTACAGTAATTGTACCCCTGCCAGTTGCCAATTTCCCCACAGCAGCGCAAGCCAGACTTTCTTCCAGGCTGTTAATATTTTCCACTCCAGTACCCATTGCCAAATTCTCCCACGGCTTGCAACAAGTTTCCTGACAAGATACGCTTGTAGCACGACATACAGGAGATTCATAAAGGCAGCTGAGGCCAAGTTCCCACTGCCCAGGACCAAAGGAGGGCCTGGGCAGCAAGGTGGGACCTGGCCAACTTGTTCTTCCTGGAGAACACCTGGCCATGTTGGGTTTGCACCAGTGTGACCCAAATCAGAGGCACAATGCACAACGACACAACACTTCCTGGGAAAAGCAGACACGGATGTTGCTGGCAGCTGTGGAAGAGCCAGAGCACAGCTCCAGGCGAGCAGCGGTGACTAAGCCATGCCAAGCCCAGAGCAGCCCAGGGGACATGGTGACTCAGAGGCACACCTCTGGCTCCCCATCCTTCCCCCGCTTTCCCCGGCATGGACAGGGTCAGCCACAAACAGCGACGCGCCCCCACAGCTCCCTGAGGACACACACTATGACAGGGTGTCTGCCCCCAGAAATCCTTTCCTGGACTCCTCTGCCCACATCTGGAGCCACCATGGGGCTGGGCAGCGGTGAAAGGCCAGCCCAGGGGAAACAGCCAAAAGGAGAGCTCGGAGCTGCCCAAGCCAAGGGAGCCCCATAGTTAAAAACTGATCTGGCAGGAGACAGGAGACAGCAGAAACTGTGTCTTTGCTGGCCAGGAGACTGAGAAAGGGACGAGCTGTTGCTAGTGCTTGAGCGAAAAATAGGCCTGATGCTACAGCAGTTTGCGGGGGCTAAGAACAGTGCCCTGCCAGAACTGTGTGGCTGCAAATAAAGGGGACAGGCAGTATGAGTCACTTGAGTCCACTCATTCTTACTGTAATACAGAGGAAAAAGAATAAGTAAGACCATAAGCTGGGTTCAGAAGTTATATTATTATTTTCCCAAGGAAGCTGGGCAAAGTGGTGATCTGCTCATCAGTCAGTGAGAGATGATGCTTGGTGCAGATGCAAGACCCGGGAGGATTGGTGTGGAGCTGCCACCAGATCCTGCCACCTCTGCCATGGCCATGACAATGCATCAAAGCTCAGCTGGCCACCACAAGCCTCTGCAAGCCCTGAACCCCAGGAAATTATGGCAGAGGCAGGCAGAAAAATAGCCAGGAAGGGCACCAGCTTTGCTGATGATGCTTTTGATGCTGTAAAACTTCAAGCCCTGAGACCTGGAGTTGGGTTTCTAAAAATACCAAAAGGCTTACATGTTTAATCTACAAGTATTTTGAAAGGTACGCACAAAAAAAGACAAATCCTCCAAAATCCCAAGCTAACCAATCTGTAAACACTCATGACTTTTAAATTGGCCAAGAAATTTTTAGGTGGGTTAGCTAGTGATACCACATACCAAAAACACCTCAGAAAAAGCTGCAGCATATATTACATTCATTCTTCTGCCAGTCAAAAATATGTTCATTTTTAATAAAAGCAGTAAGGAAGAACTGCACATCCTGATGGAGGGTGTAACTTTACAGCACTGCATGTTCATTTTGCTCAGACAGTCCCATCGTCCTCTGTCACCTGCCCCAGGGGTACTGGTGCACATACACACATTGCACCCCTGAAGCAGAGGAATCTTGCCTGTTCCCTTATGGATCCAAGCTGGGTCTGGGGGGTTCCATCAGATCAGCATTTAGTGAGGAAGTACGGTACAGTCCACCCCTCTTATACAGAAGTAGCCCAAGAGCAAGTACTTAGTAGGTAACACACATAGTTTTGCTCTGTATTTCCCAAAATAATTATCCATTTCTTTCTGATTCGTGGATGCACCCTGATCATCACAGAACCATTTCCCAGTCTGCTGCAGCCTGTTTGGTTCAGTAGTTTCCACAACACCGTAAGTGTCAGTTTATCTTTGCTGGCTACACCACCCTTTACTCTTTGTTCACAGATCCCTTTCCCAGACAGCTCTTATTTTCCATGCAGCAGAAGCAGTTGCAGACTCTCAAACTTATTATGACTTTACCAGTACTATTGTCTCTGTGTTTGCTGCTGCTTTGGAAGAGCACAGCTTCTCCCCACTTGTTGATTTCCCTCCAGTCTTCCAGACATCATCTCATGTAATTTTGCCATAGTTTTACTGCCAGATCACTTGCCAAACTACTCGTAGCTTTTTGGGGTTTTTTTTCTGAGCTGCTCTGCAGAGGTTCTGTGCTTTGGTTCTGTACAAGCCTCTCAGTATCAACTTTTTTCCCCTTGTCCTCTACCAGCCAAAGATTATCCATATAAAGCAATTTAAAACACACCATTAAAAGGCTTCCTTGCCATAGTGTTCCCAGTTATTTTAGTTTTAGGCTTTTATCCTAGGTTACTATAATATTTTTTTAAGTTCATTTTTCCAAGATCAAGTCCAAAAATATCTGATCTGACTAAACAGGCTATGGTAGAACACTACAGAAATACCTTCACAAAGCTCAAGAGCATCTGCATGATTTACAGCTTTTTTTGCCTGTTTAGTTCAATGTTTGGAAATGCTGGGATCTAAGCATTTGATCCCAGTTGTTTTTTTCTAATTTGTTTCACAGCCCTTTTTGGCAGAGAGTTGCTATTTTCTCAGTGCAAAGGACTAGTCTAGTTGAAGTATTGACAGATAGTGACACTTCCAGAAATCAGGTTACTCGGCACAAAGAAATACTTCAGGGGTTGAACATGGCAGCAATGTCTGAGTCTGGGCAATAAGTAACTCAAGCTCCTAAAGAGAGAACCTGTGCTGGCATGAAGATGGACCAGTGTCAGGAGGTGAGAAAGTAGCAAGGTTACCCAGACTGTGCAACAAAAAGTTTTATAACACCCTGAGCCAAACTGAGCACCAGGAGTGCTGCTGATGCACTGGAGTGGTGTGGTGTAATGGTAAGTAACACTGCTGCTGGTAATGTTGCTGTCCAAAATGCTCTGCACTGAGCCAAGTGCTATTCTGAAACTTTGCACCATTGACCCCAAGCTTTGTAGTTGCTGAGCTCCTCAGATTAAGTTTAGACACTTAATAGATCCATTGAGTTAATTAAGGGAGGTAAATTGTCTGTGGTTGTTAACTAGAACAGGAGAAACAGTTGAGGGAACAAGGGATGGCAAAGGGAATGAATTGAGATTACACATGGATTTTATTTTATTCTCAGGAATAAAGCTTGTTTTATGAAAATAAATGAGCAAGGTGGAGACACGTCATTTCATGAAGGGAGTGAAAGAGAAGACAGAGCCCTGGGCAAGAGTCAACACCTTAATCTCTGAGCTATTAGAGTGCTGGTCTCAGTAGAGGAGAAGCATCTGCAAAACCTATAATATATTTTAGTATCATGTAACAAAACTATTAAGCTGTTACTGAGCAATCTCTAGAGCGAAAAGGACCTGGTATCAGGTTATGGTCAAGGATTTTATTGGTCTGCAGGATCATTGAGGAATATATTTAAAATGTTGATTAATCCTTTAGACCCTAAGTGTGGACTCTATTCCTTTCGGCATATTGTAGTTTGCATCTTTGAATAGGTAATATGATATATTTATGTATGCAATTATCAATTACTGTGTGAGGGATGATTAAATTTATATGTTCAAAACCTGATGGACTTTGACTGTTTTCCATTTAAAGAAACACATGCTTATATGGAAAGCATAAATCATCAGCCCATTCTAAAAAGGCAATGATTGCAGAATAATAGTTTATAATAACAAAATTAATATCAGTTATTCTGCCTGTAAGAACAATTCCTGCATACACTAAAATATGAATGTGACATAAGCAATAAGATTATATTTTCTTTTGCTTCTGATTGTGTTTGCAAAGGCTCATGCACTGCCATTTCTCAAAGGGGCAAAAGCTTTTATAGTCACATCTAACAACACTTCTGATAATGAAAATATCACACACTTTGACATTTTACCACTAGATACACTAAATTCAACAGTGTGTTGGGTCACTACCAGTAACTAATCTGGAATTGGAGCAAGACTGCAGAGGGAGAGAATCCAGCAAAGAACTTTGAACCACTAAAATAATGCAACAGAATCCCAGAGAATAAACTAAATCTCTTGTTTTCAAGAGCAATGGGTAAAAAAGGTGTGTGTATTGATAATTCACTAGGACTTTTTTGTTCTTGCTAGTAAGACAGCCTAAAAGATTATAAATTACCCCAGACAAAGCCAGTGGTCATTATTTAGTCCCTCTTCAAGGAAAGATTCCCTTGACTTGAAAGTGGGCAGTGCTCTGATGTTAATGGAAGGTATGTAAGAGGAGAATATACCCCCTTGGCTTGTTATGATCACATTAGATGCTGGCTTGGCAAATATGTTCTCAAACTTAAACAGCAAAGTTTCAGGAGAAAAAAAGTACAGCCAAGAGCCATGTTGACTTAAGAAATGAGCATGTTCATATAAAGTAAGAACTGACCTAAACCAGATCATTATATTCCTTGAGGTTTGTAAAATAAAATATTAAAAATATGGTTTTGTATGTCTCTGCACTTCAACACTCACTGGAGAAACTGCAGTTATAGGTTCTTTGGAAATGCAAATTAGACAACAGCACTTGATTTTGCCTGGCACAAGAACGGGAAGCGCTAAAATATTTTATGATGGGTCTGAGCCAGAAGTCTAGAAGACTAGATTTAAAGCTAGAGGTTTAGATTGATCTTTAAAAGAAAAGCTATTGTCACAGATTTTCTATTCCCACTGAATTCAGGACATACTGAAAACTCCTGAAAACTGATATTCTCTTGAGATTTTCTACCTCCCATTTTCCATCAAGTTTGTACAAAAGCACTACCTCATTTCGTGGCTAATTTTGAAAACTTGCATAAGAAATGTGAGACCAAACCACAAAGTTTGGATAGTGATCTGTACTTTCTGCAAGTTTGGGGGGGAGTATTAGAATCACAACTGCACCATTTTGAATAACTCCCACTAGGTCTGAACTGAAAAATAAAACTAGGCTTGTCTCTAAACACTGGAACAAACTCTGATCCAAGTTATGTCCAACAAAATAACAGGGGGGCGTTATTGGCCTGTTTTTCTCTTCCTTCTGGGACTACTTAACAGATACATATCTCTTCCATCACTGAACATTTGCAAATTAATGTGCATCCATTTTGTAATTCTTCCCTAGCATTGCCCTGTACTTTACGTCAGCACACATATTTCTATTCAAGAGATCATTACTATTATTTTAAAACAGATGGTTTGAACATAATCCACATAAATAGTAGATTGGCAGTGCCAGTCATGATGGCATGTGTAGAAAAGAGCTGGCTGATACAACAATATTTAAAGATTAACAGTCTGGGACACTAGAAATGACAGTGTCTCTTGCCACTGAACCTAATGCTTGTGCTATGGCATTCAAAGAAAGGCACAGCAGTCATCGTGCCAAGAGATCTGGTAAATGCACAGATTTTAAAAAAAAAGTTTGAGTTGTACTGCAGCTCTCTACCGAAAGCAGTGGGGAGTGGCACAGAGCCCTTCATAGAAAGGTTTGAAACTCACACTCCTTCCTGTCCTTGTGTTGGCATCAACAGATGGAGGGCTCACAAAAATCTGTGCCTTGGCCACTTCTGTGAACATGCCAGGCATGGCTTTGACTTTTTCTCTGGGACACTAGGAAATTACCATTAATATAAAATAGTACTATTTATTGTTTAAAATTACTTATAATCAGTGTCCAGTAGAACCTGCACAACCACCGTATATTTTAGAAGCACTCTTTCTGTGTGCTCTGCATCTGACCCTGCTGCAGCTGTATCTATCTCAAGTCGCAGCTGACAGGAGGAATGCGACATCACTCCAAGCCATCATTTGTGTCCAGGACACTTCATCAAAATATCCATTCAATAGCCCACCTCTCTACTGCATGGCCAATTTATTCCCTCTGCTTGGGTTGCCACGCTGACTCATCTCCCACTCCTAAGCTTGTGCATACTCACGGAATGACAGAATGGTTTGTGTTGGAAGGGACCTTAAAGACCATCCTGTTCCAAACCCCTGCCATGGGTAGGGACATATTTCATTAGACCATGTTGTTCAGAGCCCCATCCAGCCTGGCCTTGAGCAGTTCCAGGGATGGGGCATCCATTAGTTCCCTCGGAAAGCTGTGCCAGGGCCTCATCACCCTCACAAGGAAGTTTCTTCCCAATATCCAGTCTAATCTCTCTCCTTCAGTTTAAAGCCATTCCCCTTTGTCCTGGGTCTTGCTTGCTTGCAGGTCTTCTTGAGCAACCAAGGTCCAAGTTTTTCCTAGCTACAAGATCAGCTAAGACCTGTCTGGATTGTTCATTAGCTTTTTCACACACATGTCCTTATTTTACCTCCAAGGGCAACATTCTCACTGAGGTCAGGAAGGAGAACCAAGACCCATGCAACACCCCATGAATAGTAAGAAACAATAAAACCAGCAAGGCTGTCAGTGTGGTTTCCACTGTCAGTTAAAGGGAAGTGATAACGTGCTGGTTTGAACAACAGAGCTAATAAACGACACGTTTTTAATTTCAGTAGCTTGTCGAAGGACTAAAAGCTTCAAGTGCCCAACAAACCCTTTGAGGGGTTACACGTGATGCACATTCACAAGTCATAAAGTCTGTCCACAACTCTTGTTTAACCACATGGCACTTCAGTGGAACAGCCAGCTTCATGTTCAAAGTGCCACTGCTGCCTTCCCGGCCATGTGCTGACATGCCTCAAGTGGATTTATCCAGGGTTTATCCAGGACCCGGGAGGGGGGGAAAAAAAGATAAATTGGTTGAAAACTTCACTTGCAGGCTCCTAAGAACATTAGAGCATATGTGGAAATGTAAAACAACTTCTTGTGCAAGCTGTAACACAGTAACAGAAAAACCACTTAAAACATCTTCAAACTATCAAAGCCAGAGATAATTTGATAGAAGCTGACAAATCCCATAATCTACTGTAAGTAGTAGCTAAGACTTTGGCTTCACCCATGTGTCTGCAACTGGGGAAAAAGCAGGAGAATAATTTATCCAAGTCTGGGGTAATGAAGTGTTAACAAAAACCATATGAAGTTATTACAACCACAGGCCACAGAATGTGAAGGAAGGAGGATCTCAGGAGACCTACCTATTTTCAGTCATCTCCTGCTTCATAGTTCATCCAAAGGTGTTCACCAAAACAGGAGGCAAGCAACAGAAATTAAATGATTCATTAGGCCTAATGAATGATGCTGATCATATCATCTCTAAAATACAGTCAGCCAACATTGATATATACATAGTTTGACTCGTTCTTCCCAACTTTATTAGGTACATATGTCTACAGCAGACACAAATGAAACATTCTACAACTAGGCTCCAAGCCAAAAACTAATTTATTCTTTAATGTGGTAGTGATTACTTGGTGGTTCCTTGAGCAGAGATGACAGGTCTGAGCTAATGGAGTTGTAGTGTAAGTTACTCTAAATCATGACAGAGCAATTAATTACAGAAACCACTGCAAATCCCTTTGTTAGTTTTCCCCATCACCAGAAGGATTTAATAATGTTCATTTTGCTACGTTCCAGTGACATTTACAAGTCCTAAACCATTTTTAATCAAATCAATATCTCTGGCTGCTAAATTTAGTTGTGTTTTGCTAGCAAGTCCTGGAATGCATCTATACTAACGTTTCCTACCTTCTGTTCAAGTAAATTGTACTGAAGCCCCGCACTCCCTCTGCATTTCTTTACACTGAGTAATTGGGATTATTTTCTTAATGAGCAACTTAAGAAATAAGTGCATCCAAAGGAATTAGGAGACAATGAGCTAGACAGATACACAAATATCAGTGCTTATGATGCATTTCACAGTTCAAAAATTTAAGGAAATTTCCCTTAATTAGCAGAAAACTCTCCAAACCAAAGAACTGTGGTTTGTTTGGGAACCAGGGCACTCCAACAGAGCTATGAGTAAGCCCACATGGCAAAGACAGGATGTAGGGCACAGTGACCTCTTTCTGTCCCTAAATCTAAAATTTCCTAAATCTATTTCAATGTGAACTGAAGACATATCTAAATACCCCCGAGGACTGTGGGTGGTATTCTCACACACTGTTTTGCAGGGGAGAATCTCTCTTTCTCTGTGTCTCAGTTTTATAACTACAGTCTAGGGACAATCATACTCCCTCTGTTTGTCATATCCACTTATATGCTAAATCCTTTGAGGCACATGACGTCTATAAATTTTTGTGAATATTATGCCTAACAAAAAGGGAGCTGTGAGGCCAATTGCACTACAAGAAAATTAGCAGAACTGGCAATAACAGTCCTTCATTATTATTTCTAGGAACTTTTTGCAGATAAGTTACTGTACAACACTGAATATTTGCAAAGCAGTTTGGAGAGTGTCATTACAAACATCAAGAACAATTAGGTCCAGTCTGTGTTTTCCTAAAATGGTTTTAGTTTTGAAATAGACTTTTGTAAGAGCAGGATTAAAACTATTATCTTTTAGTAGGGCGCTTTTCATTTATATGTTTTTTTAACCTTATTGCCATCAGCCCCCCAATATACATCTGGTTACTAAATTTTTCAGCAAAGTACTTTAGCAGAGATATTTAATTTTACTCTGCAAAACAGAGAACAGAAATTTACCAGCTCTGGATTGTTATTTTGCTCTGTTCTTAACAGCAACAACAACAAAATATGGGGAGCTTTGACACTCTGTTGCATTTAGATCAGTACCTTTTTCTTTATACCTAATGAACACTTTCACAACAATGGCTCTCAGATCTCTGACATTCTCAAGGGACTGCACAAAGGTCATGGACTCCGAACACCAGCATATCAGCACGGAATAATAATAATAATACAAAAAAAAAAAGAAGTAAAACTTCAAAGTCACTGCTGGGTGCAAGGTTTCTTCTTTAGAAACCTTGTAGCAAGTTGTACCTTATTTATTTCTTCCCGAGTACTTATTTAATTCATTTGGTGGGTTTCAGCACTAATGTAGTAATACAGCTCCTTGGTCTATGACCTGTGTGCTATTCCCCATGGACAGGAAAGAATTGTTACAGCTTTTTTCTTTTTCTTTTTTTTTCTGCAAGTGTAAAAACAAAACAAGATCTAAAGAAAGAATGGGAGAGAAAAGAAAAATCCAGACTTAAAAGAATAATTACTCCTACTGAAGTTCAAAGGATGAGCTGATACAGAGTTCTTCATCTTCAGTTTCCATTTATGTTGGGTCTTCGTGTAAATAGTATAGATTGGTAACTAGAGTTTCATTTCTTTTGTTCTTCCTCTGGACAATTGCTTTCCATTTTACCTCAGATGACACCAAATCATTGTGACAGAGGCCCCCAAGACCTTGCTGTGATTCTGCAATAACTTAAATTCCCCACTTTCCCAGAGTGCACTAAGACATTAGGCTTTTATATCTTGAGCTGCTGCATTAAATGCTAATGGAAAAATTCTCTTCTAACTTAAGAACTACCTTATCCCCCATGAATAAACAATGACAGCATATGGATCAAGAGTGACCTCTGATACATCTGTCTTTAATGCAGGAATCACTGTAAGAATTGATTTCCTTTCACCCTCAAGCAAAGAGGTCTTCCCCGTGCAGAATTAAACACATACAAAGCATAAGATGTATTCAAATTCAGTCCTGAGTAGAGGCCTTTCGTTCAATATGCAGCTATGCTGGAGGCTCAGACCAATCTGAGATTCAATTTGCATTATAATTCTAAAAATAATAATTCTCTAATGAGAATATTTGAGTGTATGTAACTGTGCAGACATGAAATTCACTCTAGGAAAAAAAGCCAAACAAGCACAACCAATTTTCTGTGGGAAGTTTAAAGGAAACCAAAAAAGTCAAAAACCAAAGAACATAACAACATCAAAAGATCCACACCACCCAAACATAAAGAAAATCAAAACCTGACCTTTTTTGAAATTTGCGTAGTTGACTGTGTGCTTTCTGAAGTAAACAGTAAAAGACATCCTTTCTGAAGTAAACAGTAAAAGACATCCTTACTGAAGTAAACACTAAAAGAGCAGGAAATGTACTCCCTTTTGTAGGACAGTATACACAGCATGAGCATGACTTTGCTATTATAGGTATGGAAAAATCGTGTTCAACACGTTGTTGCCTAAACACAACCTAACTTCAGCTAATTACAGTCCATGCAACCTTGCTCATTTTCATCATGAACTGTCCTTCTCTAAACCTGTACTAAAGCCAGGATGAATCCTGGGCTGGATCCAATAGCAGTCCATCTCTCACAGTTTTGTAAAGGTGCTAGAATTTCTCTGCAGTGTAAGGAGCACCTATTGTCCAAGTCAGCACTGCATTACAAAGGGGGAGTTATTAACAGAAGCAACATTTGTTGTTACTATTGTTGCTGCTGCTGTTGTTTATCCTTCAGTAAGGAAAAATGCAATTTCTTAGCAAAAAAAACAAACCACACCTCTAACCTAAATACTGAAAACTATTAATATACCTCCTCTTTTTTCTGAGTGGAAAATGGACCAAGAAGCAAAACTTATTGTGTCTTCTTAAAGTAAGCAGTAAATAAAAATGAGCTGAAGTATCATGTCCTTCTAAACAGCTACTTTTTCCTTCTAATGGGATACTGAGCCCCTCCTTCCCCAATCACAATCACATTGTAAAAAAAAACAAAACATTTACTACTAAATTGTTAGAATACTAACTAGGACTAATATGTTTCTTTCTTCATGCTTTTCTAGGATCTGGCCTTCAAAATATTGTGGAGTAAAGTGTCAGACTATACTAGAAATAAATTATGTCACATTCTCTTTGTCTAGCAGTGGCTTCACTTTTAATTCAAAGTTTATATGTACCTGGAAAAAAGCATGATAGTTAAGCTAAAAGAAGGAACAGAGACAAAAGCATTCACAAACAGACCAGATATCAGCCCAAATAAATCCAGACCTCATTTTTCAAGGACACCTGTGGCCACGCCTGGAATGAAAACAGCAGCCAGCACACCATGTGGCTGAAAGGAAAAAACAGCATTGACTGACTTCCTCCTTTTCTTAATTCTTGCATTGTATTTGCTGCTTCTTCAGACAGACTGATAGCTGGCTTAGGCAGCAACATACTTGGAAATATTTTTAAGTCATTGATCTTTGTTATAGGCCTCATTAATTGATGCTTAGTTTGCTTGTATAATTTCAAAAAAAAGCAGTCTCTCCACTGTCTGTTATTTTCAGTAACAGCACTTGGATTTAACTTCTATATCAACAATTTCCAGATATCAAGTCTCATAGGTCCTCTAAGGGAAGCTGAGGATTAGATTTATCAGCTTGATAACCTTCTTTTCTATATGATGCTTGGACACCATAGGGATAGGAATATTCGGACTATTTAAATGCTTTTATGTCCTCATTGTCACAATCTGTCATTTACCAGGTATTTGTGCAGCAGAAAGCACAGTGGGCTGCCAGAGCACCTGAGAGCCCAGGCCCTAGATGAGAAAGGACCACCAGTATGTGTCTATGTGTCTATCAGGAAACTCCTCTGAAAGTGGCAGCTCACCATGAAATCAAGAGGGATCAAAGCTGGGATGCGGCTCCGACTGGCCCCAGTGCAAACAGCAGCATTGGGAACAGCTGCTCTCCAAGCAGAGGCTGTTTGTATAACCAATTCTACAGGCTCACTGTGCAAGGCTGGACATGTGCACACCCGACTGAACGCAGAGCCTGGCACTTTTCTTGCAGGAGGAAAGGTCTGTGCTCCATGCGACCAGCCCAAAGAATACAGTCCCAGCATTTAAGGAAGGTTCCATAAAAGCAGTCACCAAAGAATAGGATTACAAATTACATTGACACAGACTGGATCAAAGCCCAGTTGAGTAATGGGCAAGGCCTCCATTCATTTCAGAACTCCTTGGCTCTGTTTTTGGAGGTCGCTTATGGCAAAGTGGATGATGAAGAACTGTCACAAAGACAATGAACACTCAAAGGAAGAAGGAACCAAAGTATTTCTGTGGTCAGATCAGACTCACCTCTTCTTGTCTGTGCCTCTTTCTTAGCATTGCAAATTGCCATCTCTGACTGACAGTACTTTAACAGGTGACAGATAAGTAAGTAAGTTTTCCTCCAAATAATAACACTGCATACCTGAATAAGTTGCTTGTAATGAGGTTTACACTTTAACCTTACAACACCGTTTTTAATTCAAATACTGCTGACCATTCAAGGGAGATGAAGAATTCACATATCCTAGAATACTGTTTGATTAGAAGTGGTTGTTAAATTTGAAGATCAGAGTGATTTCTTCTGCTCATCACTCATTTTCCTGCATTCTCGCTTTACAGGAAGCTCATTAATAGATCAGTTTGCCCAGTTTGTCATCTGTTTCATTATGCAAAATACATTGGTTTCATTTACCTTTCCGGCAAAAAAATCAGTTATCTTCAGCTAGATAAAATTACTTCTTTGGGTTTCTTTTCAACCCCTGAACAGCTCAAAAACCTCTAAAATCTCAACTGGTGGTAAAATAGGAGGGAACCCTGATGTGTGCCAATTGCAATGTAATGATCTTTATGTTCCTGTTTAAATGGGAAGTGCAATAGCTTAGAAAGCTGACCACTAGGCAAACCTCACATTGACCTGAAAGGAAAATAAAATGGTTTAAAAGCTCTCTGAACATTATCAAAAGATCTATTTGACAGAAAAATTAAAGAATGAATTCCTAAAATGGAGCTTTAGTTCCCAACTCTTTCGTTGGGAACTAATATCTATGGGAATTAAGTGCAAGAAGATTTTTGGTTACTTGTCTTATTTCTTGACCCTTTAAGAAAAGTTACAGTGTCCTCTTCACTAAATAGATCAGAAACTCCTAGGCCTATGGATCTGCTTCAATATTTTTCTGAAACGAAAAAAATCACATCTGTCCAGCCTCAAATAAATGTATCAGGACCCTACAGAGACAAACAGTATGTTCTAAATAGTGGTGTTTCTTGGTGATGCACTGCAGACTCATAAAGATGCATGAAAAGCTATATATTTTTTAAAAATAAAAAATTCATGGAATCATAGAATAGTTTGGGTTGGAAGGGACTTTAAAGATCATCCAGTTCCAACTCCCTGCCATGGGCAGGGACACCTTCCACAAGACCAGGTTGCTGAGAGCCCCATCCAACCTGGCCTTGAACACTGCCAGGGATGGGGCAGCCACAGCTTCTGTGGGTAGCGTGGGCCAGGGCCTCACCAGCCTCACAGCGAAGAATTCCTTCCTAAATTCATCCCCTAACTGATCGTCATTTAAGTTCAACAAAGCATTTAACCATCAATTTTGTGCAAGCATCTTTGTCCCCATGACTTCATAGCAACTGGAAGGGACCACCAGTGTGATGAATTTCAGTCCTTGAATGTAAACCTAAAGACCTGATAGCTTTGGTCATCTTAACACCTGATAAAATCCAGCCAGGAATTTAGAAGTTCTGTGGTTTAAAGTCTTAATAAGTGTGTGTGTTAATAAGTGTGTGTGAAATAAACTCTAATGGGAAAACCCCATAAATTCAGTATTAATTTCTTGCCTGCTTGCAAGACCAAGGAGGAAGACAATAACTAAAGACAGGAGAAGACTGAAGTGGGGAAGGACAGAAAGAAGTCAGTACATTTACACGTTCACTTGATTTCAACTGATCCATCTGTAAGATAACAGGGCTTTGCTACAATCAGAGAAGGGATTTGTTGTCATATGAAGCCCCTGATGCCATGATGATTTTTTGCCTTTTCTTTTATACCCCTTTTATACCTTTTTACAACTTCTGTATTCTCAGTGGTTTTTAGCCTACATTCTTGGACTTGTTTGTTAAGCTAGGAGACTAAACATCTTAGAAGCTTCGTAGTTAGGGATCAGTGTGCCCCAGACCCCAAGGTCCTCTCCAGAACACATCTTGTAAACTAAGATAGAACCATCCAGGGGAAGGTTCCTTGGGGAGGGGGGCTCATTCGAGCCTCTCATTGGGGAATCTTTAATAGATATGCTAATTAGTAAGACCTACAATGTTATACTCGATCTTTGGTGGGTGTGCATTGCGGGGTGCATTTCAGTGCATTCCACCTGGACGTAGTACACCTAAGGATCCTTAAAATAAATACAGAGGTAAAATCCCTTTTTCCCTTCAAACCATGTTTGATTCTTGATTTTAAGACCAGGAAAAGGCATCACCCTATTACTGCGAATTTATGCATTTCTGAGAGTGGTGGAAATGGGGACACAGGAGAATACCTGCTGGCAGTCGCATGCCATACCATCTCCAGGGAAATTCATAGGAGAATCATACCTTGTGTAAGGAAACTATTAAAGTGTACTGCTGAAAAATATGTAGAGTGAGAAAATATTAAGCTCAATTATACTCTTATCACTAAACCATTAGATTTATTTTGCTTGACTCTGGTTTCACTCTCAGACCTGAAAAATCTGTTTCATACAATAGGGTATTACTAAAAACATCTTTGGCATTGCAGGACGCTTAAGCTCCACCTTAGATCTGCACTGTCCAGGGATACCAGAACAAGTTTTCAGTGAACTCTCTGGGGCAACAAAGAGATCAAAGCTTTGCCCAGAAGAATATGCTCCATTCCTGTCCATGATAACTAATCATTAACATCTACTAGCAGAGTTCATCCTCCTGGTACCTCTGGAGCTGTTTATTTCAGCATCACCTTAACTGCCTCAACATTTGGCCACAAAACATGCTCCAGAGCTACATAAAAGAGCAACCCATATGTGACTTTTGCCATTTACATGCTGGGAATTCTGGGAATTTACTGCTTTTCACATAGTCACAATATTGGAGCAGCTCCTGGTTAGATGGAGAGAAAGCAAACAAATCATTGTCTTGCTTTTATTTCTCCCTTTTACCCACAGAAAAGCTTCAAAAGGAAATTTTGTCTAACAGCATCCTCTCTTTTTTGGACTGAAGTTCTAAGCTGAAACTCATGTTTGTCACTGGAGTTGGAAAGATAAAAGAGGTGTGTGCTAAAGAAACCAGAGAGAAAACTCCACTTGATTCCATATGAGAATATCCATTGTTTTTCTGAGGTTTGTATAATCCATGAAACTAGTGCAAAATTCACGTTAGGATTAAACATCCTAATGATTTTGGAACAAAGTCAAACATTTCAATATGCAATCTCTTTACATTTTAATGAAGAAAAGATAAAATCATGAGTTCCGGAACTATGCAGATCATACAAACTTTAAATATAACCTATAAGTATAAAAATATCCTTGACTGAAAAGCTTCAGGTGATGAGCTACTGCATCCTTATATAAATTGTTGCAATGGCTAACCTACAGTGCAAATCTCATCAATATCTGGTTTGAATTTTCTAGTTACTGGATCTTGCAGTGCCATTTGTTCAGTTATTTTATTTTATTAGATTAACACCTGTCTCCTAATATTCTTTTCTTTACGCAGATGCTCAGGGCCAACAATCTCCCCTAGCCTTGTCTTAAATAACCTGATAATTTATGATTCTGAAGTCTCTAAGAGACATCCTTTTCACGCCACTTTTTTTTTTTTTCCAATTTTAGTCTTCAGCTCACACAGGTTCCTTTAAACAGTCTCACTAATTTTGAATACTATGGCAATTTCTGATTCCTATTCATACAGAACAGTTTGGGCATATAGAGCCAAAGACAATTTTGGATTTTTTACTCAACTTTCACATAAGGCAATTTTCAATTATTCTAAAGAATTCTTATTGCTGTTGTGTGCTGCATAAAAGACCTTGAAACTGTAAACAATGTTTACATTAGTTTTGGACAAAATAACATATATTTAACAGTATTAAAAGGCATGGTTTTTTAAACATGCTCGTTATGCCAAGTTATCCAGCTCTCAGTGTAAGAGGTGACCTGCTTCCCTTACAGTCTTTCACATCACAAAGTGAAGTCAGACAGGACTTGGTTTGTGTTTTCCAGACAAAAGATACTAACTAATCAAATCCAACCCTATAAATCCCTTCTCTAGGTGGCAATGCCCATTTGTATTTTCATCTGAGACAATTTTATAAGATCCCAATTAATTTAATATGGATGAAATTTATTTAAATGAATATGACTTATTTCTGTGTTGTGCTATATTTTTTCCTGTAGGACTATGCCAAATATTGATAATAAATTTGAATCAACACAACTATGTTGTTTTAATACACAACAAAATTAAGAGAACTTCAGGTATGCTTGAGAAAGCCTTTTTTTTTTACATACAAGCATTCTGACAGGCAGTAATAAGGCACCCATCATTCCACCCTTTATTTGGCAATGTCCACTTCAGCTTTTCCAGATTTTTTTCCAGGATCCCTATCTTAACTAGCCTACTCAGCATATTTCAATTTATTTAATTTCTTTTTTAATTATTGGAACCACATTGCCTTTTTTTTCAGTACTCTGGCATTTTTCCCATCTTTAAAGATTAATTCAGTGTCCACAATTTTACTTCAAGACGCCCCTTGGCCAATTCTTTTAATAATTGCCTTTAACTATTGCTGTTTAATCTCCTAAATATTAGCTGAAGGTATTTCAGTATCATGCTAAAATATAATCCTCCTTCTTTCCAACTATAAAATATCTATTTATTACATCTTGATGTACATTACTAGATCTTTATCCAGCACTGAGATAACTACTAAGATTTGATTTGTTCTCCATGTGCTTTAGAAATTCATTCCTGATTTTTGCATCCTCTTGAGTGCAGAGGTGTTTTTATTGATGCATTTAGGTTGTTTCTAGCAGTTGATTTTCTTTCCTAAATGTTGGTTTGTGCTCCCTACGATGGGCTTCTCCTTTTTTTCATTTGCTACATACTGATGTTTCTTATGGTTTTGTTTTCGGGTTTTTTTCTATTTTCATAAAGGGGTTGTAATTGCCTTCTCCTTCTATTTAGCTGGGGTTTTTTAGCCATAGAAACCTTTCTTGATTGCAGAGCTGGGTTTGGGGGGGTGGGGGGGAGGGTTGGTATCTAATAAAGCATTCTTAAACAATTCCTAATTATCATGCATATTCTTGTGTTTAAATTTTCCTCCCACTCAATTTTGCTCCTGATTGTTTTCCGCTTTGGGAAACCAGCTTTTTAGAGCAGTTTATATAAGAATATAACGCTGTTTGCACAAAACAGATAAAAGAATATAATGCTGTTTGCACAAAACAAATAAAATTAGATCATGATTGCTTGCACCTAGGCTACCATCTAGTTCAGTGATCAATTCATCTTTATCTGTCAGAATATAGAATTAGGAATGTCCCTACTTGGCTGTAGTGCCAACTATTTGTGCACTACTAGTTTTTTAAACTAACCTTTTGGAAGCAGCAACAAATTAGGGCAGAAGCTCTTTGCAGGACAGAGGTGTTTTAAAAGTTGCCTCAAACACTTATTTCCCTTCATCTCATGGTCTGTAACATATTCCCTTTTTCTGCAACATCTTCATTGTCTTGTTCACTCTCTTGTGCCCAAAGATAGGAATCATAAACAGGACAATGCTATAATACCTAAATTGAAACTGCAATCAAGAGATGAACTAAATTTTCTGGGGACACATCCTAGAACAGGGATCCAATCCAGCCCCTCTACATACAAGGTTCAGTATTCCAGATTCATTCATCATTTATTTTGCCTCCAAATATGGGAGCACTAATAAGCACTATGGAAAGTTTTCTTGCCATCATGAAACACAAACTGTCTGTAAACTGAATGGTTTTTGACCCAGGGCTTCACAGGACTTCCTCATCCCTTCAAAAGGCAGCTTTCTGCATTGCAAGACTGCAACTGTGTGGTTAATAGTTTAATGAAATCAAGTCAAGGCAGAGTACAAAACTCCCGTTTTCCACAGAAAAATCTAAATATGTATGAATCTGCATCTTTTGGCTTTTCGGATTTTTTTCAGAGAAACTTTAAAAATGTATTACAAATAGAATCTTCTGCAGCAAAACCTATTTTGAAAAATACTTTGTTTTTATTTTTGTGTGCAAAATCAAAGATAATCAGATGAAGAAATTTGCCTCTTCATTTAGTTGTAATTCTTGTTTTTTTCTTAAGCTTGTGTTGCCAAGGCATTAATAATTCAAGCACAGAGATTGCATAAAAATGGAACTCCCAACACATGAAAAATGCTGAAAAACCGAAAGCTTATATTTCTTTTTTCCTTTTTTTTTTTTCTTTTCTCTTCCCCCTCAAAGACAGCTCTAGTTTGAAAATTCCAAAATGTTCCCAAGGTAGAACAATCTGAACATAAATATGCTACTCAGATTTTTTGGCTCCTGCTTGCCCAGCTGGCAGGCTGATCAGCTCTCTACATTTGGGGAAATGTAAAACATAGGGAACAGTTCTCCTAGGAAAACCAGTAGTCCAGAGGAAGGATAACAGGCAGCTCCCTCACCTGGATGTCAGGCACCAGCTGATAGGAGACTGGGGGGAGCTGCAAGGGAGGCAGCTGTCAGAGGCTGGGAAAGGTGATCTGTTTCGAGACATCTTGGGAGCTTGGGATGTGTGGTAGGGGGTAGGCCAGGCCTTGCCCTGGTAAGGTGGTGCCCTGCTCCCATACACCCCAGCTCCCCAGTGTCTGTCAATCATGGCTCACTGGAGGCAGCCCTCCAGTGTCATCTAGTCCACCCCTGAGTGCCCGAGAGACGGGAGGTCCCGCCTGGGGCTTTAAGAAGACTCACCACGAGGCAAGCACGTTGTCCTTTAACCCTACCTTCATCTTGGAGCCTTGCATCCTTGGAATCTGGGAGTTGGTAGCTACGTCTGGTTTTTTATAATTTTCCTGTCTTTCAGTTTTTCTCTCCTTCTTCTAACCCTCTTTTCTTGGAGTGTAACATCGAATGGGTTATAAGGTTTTCTATGTTCAATGGGCTAAGTCTATGCTGGGATAAGCGATGTTATGTTGTATTTATTCTTTTGCCAATGTTCCTTAATTTTCTATAGTCTGCCAGTAAACTTTTGTGTCTTTTTACCTCTTGAGAATATTTGGTTGAAATCTTCTCCTTTGCATCTACCCAAGCAAACGAACTTGGGTTTAGTCCAAGGTTTGAGTGACTGGGGTCTAACAGCAGCCCTGCTGGTAATCTGTAGGATTCATCAACAAATCTGCTGTCTGAAAATCTGGAGGTAAACTAGTGAATGGGATACAGGGCTGGTGGAAAAATTGCTATCAAAAATTGTGGTATGGAGAATTGAATAATAAATGCAAAAATTGCAATACCTTGAGTGATGAGGCACCTCTTGCTTTAAAGTACCAGAATGAAGAGAAGCTCCTCTGACAATGACTTCACAAAAAGATGCAACATTTTACATTTGCCTGAGGTGTATTTATTATTTTTATTTATACTTAGGTATGCACAGATCTTGAGCATGCCATGATCTGTCTTACATCTGCCACCCTCCCAAATGAATTTTTATTGTAGAAATCATTCAGAGTTCATCACTGGTGGGGAGCCTGTTCATTGAAACTCATTATTGTTCTAATGAATTACACACAAGGGCTGTAAGTGATTACATTATAATAGTCAGAGTCAGCCATTCAATGAAAATTTAATTACAGAGTATAGGGACATGGCAAAAAAAATTCCATGCCTCTGTTCTGGAATGCAGCCTCCCCAGCCACAGGTGGCTATTGAAAGTCTTCTTGCAATTATGCTTTCTCTTAATCACACCCATGCTTTAAGATACGAAACAGGAACTGGAGTATGCAGCAACTCCCCTGCCTACCCCTCAGTGGCAACTCCAGAGATCTTTTGTTCAGTCTTTGGGTGATCCACATACAATCTGTGTCAACAATGGTGGAAATAACCCTCACCTTGTAGAGAATCATAGAATTGTTCAGGTTTGGAGGGACATTAAACATCAAGTTCCAGCCCCCTGCCATGGGCAGGGACAACTTCTGCTAGACGAGGTTGCTCGGAGCTCCATCCAGTCTGGCCTTGAGCACCTCCAGGGATTTGGGCAGCCACAGCTTTTCTTTGAAACCTGTTCCAGTGGCTCACCACCCTCACAGCAAAGGATGTTTTCCTAATATCTTATGTAAACTTACCCTCCTTCAGATTAAAGCCAAAAAAATAGAACCCGCTGTTTCCTTCTATGAATCATCTACAAATGAGAATTTCTTCGCTTCCCTTAAAAAAAAAGAACTCCACATCAATTGGAATTATTGCTAAAGTTATATTTCAGTCTAATGAGATAATATAATTGCTAACATATGCTTCCAAATTATTCCAACTGTGTATGTTCCACACTATGGATTGTATGTCTGATATTAGCAGGTCAGTGTTGCTGAAATAAAGGGATTATAACCTGCCACATTAGCATCCTTGTGGTGCTTCCAGTTTATTCTCTTTTATACATACACACAAATGCCCTCCCACACTGAGAGTTCATATTGGCTTTGTCTGGAGGTACTTTAACAGAGTATTTGACATTACATATTCACATTAGGAACATCTCCCAGTGGTGTATCAGTGATACTCAAAATTAAATCACATCTGCTTAACATTGCACTTGTAATAATCTGCAAAATAGAAAGACAAATTTACTAAATTCAAGTCACTTTGGGCTTACGTAAAGAAATGAGCCCAGCAGAAAACAACTGTAACCATGAGTGACGATATAGAAAGTCTGGAAATTGGGAGGGTGTTACTGATGCACCTCATCATCAGATCCCCTTGGAAAGGGCTTCTATTTTTTGGATGAAACTATCTCAAAGCCTGTGACTGATTCTTGCTTCCACCTGATGTACAATTATAATTAGCACATTACTTTAAATAACTTCAAATTACTTTTTATAAGGACCAAATTTTACAAATGAGTTTCCAGTACTTACTGGGTATCAGGCATAAGTTGCAAAAGTCAAGACCAGCCTCACCCAAGTCAGCTAAGAACTGATTTAAAACAGGTTGAAGATTTTTAAGGTGACTGGGCTTCAGCTGCAGGTCTGCTGCAATCACTGACAGATATTAACTCACTTAGGAGGAAAATTTCTTTTTTCTAAGTGAAAATGAAAGTGTTCATGAAAAAAAATTGTAAAAACCAACCTAAAATCTTTGCCTTCAGAAAAAGTTGTTCAGGTCTGGAATATTCCTAAATAATGGGCTAGGGTCTAGTGATAGCTGATCCCATATGAATTTTTCACAGAGCTGCTACTTCATTCCATGACTGCTGTCCACAACACTTGTCAAATTGGTTATATTTTGGATATCAGTTGGCCATGTTACGTATAGGGCAGGCAGCCGTCATAAAAGGCATTTAAATAAGGATCAAATCTGTGGGGTACCAAGAAAGAGACACCAAGGAAGTTGCACTCATAAAACTATGGTCTAAAAGTGGTACACAAGTACACTTAAACAATTTCTACCTGGTGATATCACAGTATAAAATGTTTAGAAAAAATCTTAAGAACTATAGAAAAAACATTTTGCATCAGTAAAATTTAGAAAGTATCACAACCCTGCAAACACTTGGCCAGTGTTTATCCAACTTGAGAGAAAGCAAAGGTATGTGGACTGTTAGAAGAATATTTTCCACTATCATAAGGGAATCTTAAGTTTGGACAATTTTCATATAAATATGATTTTATAAGTTGGTTGTGATCCAAAACAGAGTAAGAGAACCACTTCACTTTGCATATCAGCAATTAATTATCCTTTTAACAAAATTGATTGTACCAAGAGCACATTTTTTCCCCCAAAGAAAAAAAACCCTACAAATTTTAACCAATTAAAATCAAAGAACTAATAAATACCATCAGCAATTAACATGTAAAATGTTTTGCTCTTTTAATTTGATTTGCTCTGATTCTATTTGAAGAAGCAATACAGAGGAAGTAAGCACTTTTCTATATCTGGTGGGGAAAGAGATATGAAAGAAATAAAGGAAGGGATGAATGAAAAGGGAGGGCGGTTAATGTAGATTTGATACTGTAGTGATAATTTAGCTTAGTTTTAAGTACACTGGGCAATAAATAGCCTCATAAATGAGCTGGGTAAACTCTGAGGATACAGCAAGGAGCCATTTACTGCTTGTAACCTCAATGGCAAACTAAAATTATCTCCTAAATAACAGGTTTTCTAGTTGCACTGAATCATTGTGCAACAGAGGGACAATAACTTGCCTGTATCTCTCCCCTGGTTGCCAGTAAAATGAACAGCATGAATTAATTCCAGGTAATGTAAGTTGTCACTATTTTTAGCAAATTCAACCTTGAAAACTTCTTCAAATCAATGGAAGGGAAAAACAGGCTAGGTTTGGAGTTCATTCATCTCTTAAAACATAAAGGAATCGCTACCTTCTGGTGACACTCCATCTGAAAATTCATCCATGACAGTTTAAGCTGGCACTTAAACTATGGGCACTGTGACGCCACAGGGGAACAAGTGCTGCTGGCTGGGGACATCCAAGCTACAGCAGCTTGGTGGGGGGTCCCTGCTGGTGCAATTAATGTTCAGTCTGATAAAAATCAGTCTGAAGTTTTCATAAGATTTCTACCAATTTTTCTTCTCACCTATGTTTGTGTCTGACCTGCAGGAAACACTTGAGAGCTGTGCATACATTGGCATTATAACCAGGAGTTAACTGGTCTTACAGAACTCTATAAATGGCAAATACCAACAAACAATGTAAAAGGGTAGAACAGAATGTTCTTTGTCAAATGCAAGTTCAAGTTTGCACTCAGAAATACACACAGATCTATAACAATAATATTTATCTGTCACTTATCTAGTATCTTAGACATTTTACAATGAAATGAAAATTAATTCCCAAGTTACGAGAGTAAAAGTTAGTATAAAAATACAAGTTAGTATAAAAACATAAATAAAATCAAGATACAATGCCAAGAGCTTTCTGGAATGGAGATGTTTTTTTATTTCAAAACAACTAATGCTGTGTTGGTTCGCAGGTCAAAATGTCACAGAGGCAAAAATACTGGCAATATGTCAAGTGCTCTTGAATATGCCAACTGTCCCCTTTCTTTCTCAAGGGGCTGAATATTGATATAAAACAATTTTTGCACTTTGAGGCTGCCTTGGCAGCAGAGAGAATTTTAGGTCTCTCTGAACAGGAAGGTAAATCAATAAGCAGGTAAATTCCTGATACCTTGGGAATGAGCACATGGATTGGAGGGATTGCAAATCTAATTGTGTTTCCCAAGCTGCAAATACTGTTATGTGAACAATCACCAAGTACACAGCTTTTTTTTCACATAGCCTGCACGGATTCTGGAGAGCAAGTAAGGCAAGATAGGCAGTATAGGTCTGGTAGGATAAGGGAAAGATGCCTAGCCTGAGGCATTGGCAAAAAAAAAACCATCTGTGAGCTGAATGTGCTGCTTCTGTTCAGAGGATCTGACTCTTCCCTACATTAGAAATACATGGCAATTATGCTAAGAAAGTACACTGACTCCATGTCACTCGTTGGTAACTTTTTGCCAAACAGAAACTAACTTCCAAAGCTCTAAATTATCTTTATTAATTAGTCTAGGAAGCAAGAGTATAATGTAGTCAGAAATTTCCAAAAATGTCTAGAAACAAGTACTTCAAAAGACTGGAAGTCGAAAACTACTGTTTATAAAACTGAACTCCAGCTTTGCAGGAGTCTCATGGCACTCTCTTGTACATAACTGAGTTTCAGCAAAGCCCTTCATATATATTCTGAAAAAGTAAGTGGTCTGTGGGGTCTCTGGGTAAGAAGCGACATATAGTCATCTTCTTGGCAGACATTTGCCAAGTAAAGCCACTGGATAGACACAACACCCTCTGAAATATGAAACACCTAATCAAAGTAAAAGTTTAGGCATGACATAAGAAATATTAATAATTACATTGCACATACTCTGCCAGAAACTGGGGAGAAAGGCACAGAATGTGAAAGAGAAAAAGAGACTGAAGGAATATCATCCTGTGGATGCCCTGCCAGCATCTGCCAGAGTTACTGGAGCAATAGCCAGTGTGTCCAGTGGCCAGTACCATCTGTGTGATATCTTACACTGTATGAAAACCAGAGCCAAACTAAGGTGTTTCACTTCAGTTACTACCAGGAGCTCATCACTCCACCTCTGATTTTGTACAACACCTACCTTCCAAGCTTCCTCCAAAATTCCCAGCACAACACAAAAACTCACAAAGCAATAGTAAGTTTTCTTTCGAATGAGAGAACTTTTAAATCAAGGAACTGGAATTTGATGGCACATTTCAAATTCTGAAGCCACAGAGATAAAAATGCTTAAATCTGAAACGCAGTTTAAATCTGCCTGTTATAAAGACCCTAAAAATATGGATATCCTCTTACTTAACAAGTACATCCATAAATGGGTGCTATCAATATAGTTAAATCGGATAACAGAGAAAACTAAGGACATACTAGGGAAAAGTGCATCTTTTCCATAATTCTTCTGACCTCAATGCTTGTTTTGACTCCCTAAGTTAAATGTAGGAAGTTATTTTTGTCCCAGTCAATGAAAAATGTGAAACGGCCAAGAAATTTCGTAAATGACAGAAAAATCTTTTGAAAGGAAGACTAATAAATAAGAAAAAATAACCCTTTTGCTTTTTGCTAGCAGAAGAATGAAAAAATGAATGGAATCAAGTCCAGTGTGTATCAGCAGCACATTTTTTCCTGAAATACTTGATGAGTCATATAGATTGCCTTATCATAGCTATTAAATTAATCTGGCATTCAGCATACCTCTTAAATTCAGGAATTCGACATACACATCAACTTTCTGGAGACGTACTAAAGATTTTGGGAATGTGCCAAAAGACTTAAGACTTTGACCTCATACTTTCATCTATTAAAATAATAGATGTTTGCCCAGGCAATTGTTGCTGGAAAGTGTAGAAATTTGTCTGCCACATTTGAAAGCTCTTGTGTGACTTAATCTAACAAGGCAATCAGAAAACACCACAATAAAGGGATAAAAAATGTAAGAACTCATCAAGTCATTTGCTTACTTGATGAAAGCACATTTAATACATTTGTACATTTGCCACAATGTACAAACCTAACAGAGCAACCTTGTCAGAAAATGTAGGTGCTCTGTGAGGAACCTGTATTTTTTCCCCTTTTTTCCAGTTCTCTATTTCTTCAGCATCCACCTAAGCCTGATAGGGATATTTCTCTTTTCTAAAGAGATTTTAAATTCTTCCCTTTCTCCATTTCAGCCCCTTCTGACTTGCCTGGCTTCTTTCTACACCAGAGGTTTGTCCCTGTGACAAACTGTAAATCTTTAAAGTGCTTTGTGCAATTCATGTCATAGAATCACAGGATGGTTTGGGTTGGAAGGGACCTTAAAGATCATCTCATTCCAAGCCCCTGCCATGAGCGGGGACACTTTCCACTAGACCAGGTTGCTCAGAGCCCTGTCCAGCTGATGCCATTTTGGTTTTTTTTTTTCTTATATATTCTCTGTATTCTTTACACATATATTTGTAGCCTACTGTATTAGTGGCCAGTTTTCCCAGTAATTTTCCATGCCCTTTCCCTATGCAGAAAGACAAAATGAATTCCAGGGCCACTATCCTATCTTGGTTCTCCCTGGCTACCAAGGTTGAAAACAACTCTTCTAGACACATTTTCATAAACAAAATACAGCTAGTACCAAGGGGGGACTCCAGAGAAGGGGCTTGACCTGGGGGGAATTGCATCATCACTTCTCCTCGTAATTGGTGCTTTTTTGTCAGTTATGCTAATTTGCCAAACTGATAAAACTGTATTCACTCCCGTGGGGGTGGGCTTTTGTGGACACTGTTCCATAACTGCCCCTGGAGCTCCAATAAAGATCCACTTTTATATTACCTCCTATACTAAATTATCTCGAAAGTGTGTGTTGTTTCATTTCTAGGTTGAAAAAGGCATCACAGCCTGGTCTTGAACACTTCCAGGCATGAGGCAACCACAACTTCTCTGAGCAACCTGTGCCAGTGTCTCACCACCCTTATAGGGCAGAATTTCTTCCTAATATCAAATCTAATCCTACACTCTCTGTCAGTGGGAAGCTAATTCCCCCTCGTCCTGTCACTCCAGGCCCTTGTAAATAGACTCTCTCCATCTTTCTTGTGGACTCCCTTCAGGTACTGGAAGGGGCAATTAGGTCACCCTGAAGCCTTCTCTTCTCCAGGCTGAACAATCCTAATTCTCTCAGCCTTTCCTCATATGAGAGATGCTCCATCCCATATTTCTTAACTGGTATTTACTGTAAGATATTGGCACAGCAGCTCAGAACATGAAATTTCAGTAGCTCATATTAGTGAATCTCTAGTCAAATCTGTTGTGATTTCCCTTGAAAACAGAGACAACTGAATGACGTTTGGCTTGGACAGCAAGGTGCCATCAACACTTTCAATGTCCATTTTGAAATTTTCATCTAGAGAATTTTAATTAATATTTCCTGAATGCAAATTTTTCTGCTAGCTAGAGCCTTTGACTTCCTCTAAAAAAAAGAATTTAAAGTGCATTTCTTCCACGCTGTCTGGAGGTGAACACAGATCACTGCCCTCAGAGGCTGCCAATTTTTCAATTTATATTGAGCAATTCTGCATTCTCAGTTCAGTAAGTGACTTGGATAATCCTACTTATGAAAAACTGCTTCCCTGGGGAAGCCAAATAAGGGAATCTGTACAACATCTTCAGGTAGAAAGTCAGTGTTACATGTAAAAATCATATATAAAAGTATATATGTACATTTTTGTATTTATATATTTTTATGTATATCCATGGTTCTCATGAGCAGTCCAAAAATTATGGAAATTCCACTGAAGTCTATGGAATAATTCCTCTGTGTGCCAAATGCAGACTTTAGATAAGCTGGTATAATATGGAATTGTTCCATACACTTAAAATGCATCCACTTGCAAACAAAATGTGGAAATCTGAATGACAGTGTCATAAGAATTTGTAATTCCACAGAGTGGCAAAAATCCAGGGGTTGAGATTACCACAGAACCTCTGGTAAGATCATACCTAGATAATATTACAGAATAAGAATATGCGGTAAGAAGTTTACACGTAAGCAACTTTACCTTTTTACCATAATGCAGTTCAGCATATATGGAAGAAAAAATATGTATTTATAAAGAAAAGCAATGTGGTTATTGCCTCTTTCTAGTTATCAGCTGAAATGAAAAAAATGAACACATTAATACATTAATTTCTCCTGCCAACCAATACAAAATTGACTATACCATGCCAAATCCAAAATGCAGATTAGATGCTCTTATTGCTATTCTTTGCCTGTGACATTTCATCCTTTTTTTTTAATCTCCTCTTATGACCTTATGTCAAGATTCAAATCTTGTGCCATTTCCTGTTCATACATTCTTTTTCCTTAGAACAAGGTTTTTAAAACCTTCTTTCTTTCTGTGAAAAACAGCACTTTACCTGACTCATTCTGACCTTTCAGTCAGAGTCAGTTGCTAATTCATTTGTATGGACAATTTCCTTCCCTGCTCCTCTATCTTTTTAGCAGACTACAAGAAAGCACTGGAAACAGTGAACCCTTAAGGGCTGCAAGCACTTAAAAAGTTAATATGTGGTTTTCTTGCTAGGGGTTTGGTAGGACAGCTGGGATGTCTATCATCACCACAACACCAAAACTCTGCAGTCCTGGTGCCCTGGTAACTAGGATTCCAGGAAAAAAAAATCCACAGAATGCTGGATCTGAAAATCCTTAGTAAAAAAGATAAGTGTATCCAATAAGCTTATTCATCTAGACAGAAAGGAAACCTCAGTATGAATCAAAAGGCATCCAACTATCATGGCAGTTCTGTGGTATCATAAAAGGCATGGAAAATGTAGATTGTCAGGAAACCAAAGCAAATTGAAGATTTGCAATATTTCAACATGTAATAAGTAACTTCTTAAGCACTTTCAGTGGACTGTTAGAAATAATCTAAGAAAACCATAATGGTTTGCTTTCTCTTCATTGAAAAATTATCTCCCCCAACATGATTTTCAACATGAGGAGTTAAATATACACAACTGGTCCAGTTCTGGTTGCTAGTATATTATGTCAGGTAAATGGTGCAGTAATTAAGAGCCAAACTTCACCTCTAGAAAATTAAATGCAACTTCCCAGGTGAAGTACAGGGGAAGCTTTGTGAGTATGAGGTGGCTATAGCTGAGCAAAGTAAAGTGTATGTCGAAGGAAGACAGATGAAGATTTTTTCTAAGGAGTTTACTCTGGGCATAGCAAATGCGTAGCAGAGCCCTGTTGATTTCAGGGAGCATTAGATCCCTGAACCTGAGAAATATATATTCAGTCAAAAACCTGTGGAGACTGCTAAGAGGTTTTGAACTTGTGTTAGTTAGGTTGTATATATATATGCTATGAAATAAAGATGTTTATCTGCCTTGAGTAAGGCTCCAAATTTTTATATATTGAAATTACAGCATGATTATTTTCACCAGCATCAATTTTAAAAGGCAAAATAACCCCAACAAAATATGTTGAAAGTTGAACCACTATAACTGCATTTCTTAAGGCATTAATAAATACACATAAGTACTAAATATTAATCATTAAATTCTATATTTTTAAAGCTTGCTTTATTTCTCTCAGTTTCTTGTTCCCTATCAAATAGATCAATAATATGGTTCAAGTTATTTTTAAGTGTGAATATCTTTGCTCTATGTGACTGTTGAAACTAAAGCATTAAAAATCCCCTGCACTCAAGTTTTCCCAGTTGCTAGTATCTTAACAATATTTTTCAGCTTGTATCAGGCCAAATTTAAGACTTCTGAAAGACAACAGACTTCCACAAAATGGATGTTAACCATATTTTAAGGGTTTTGAAACAGGAAATAAATTCGGGAATACCAAATCTGTAGTCATTCAAGCCCTTGGCAAAGCGGGGTTGGTGAAGTAGCCACTGCCCTGTTGTACAGCTGTCTAGGAATTCGAGATCCTGCACCATAGTGTAAGCAGTGTACTCCTTGTTGCCATCACATTTTGCTGATCATAGCCCAGAAAGGATCCAATTAAGCCAATAATATCCCTTCTTTCAGAGATCCTCATTTGCCTTTGAAAAGAAAATAAGAGTTCATCTGGCATCGTTAATTTTCTGTCCTGTTCTGCTGAAAATAAATGTGGCTTAGCGTAGGCTCACCCTTCTGAGTGTGCTGAAAGTCTGGCTAAGAGAAATATGGAACTTTATCCTAATTCATCTCACCTGACTGTGGAATTAATGATAGTTGGCAGTGCGAACATCTGACAGATATCATCCCTTATCTCAGCTTTTGGACCTCAGGTGAAGGCTGTTAAATAACAAGTCTCTCCATCTAATGAGCCTCATTATCAATGGATCCAGGATGCAGGAGGAATTTAACTAAATTAATGCAGGCACTGTAGTGGCAGTGAATGGACTTTACAGGACTATTTGCAGAGCTAAAAAATTCTCAAGAACTTGCCTGCATAGCTCTAAAGCCAACTCACCCTGTGGGATGGACTGAGGGTAGACAGCACCATGCAAGAAGTGGAGAGCTGTGTGCTCCAACCCTGCCTGCTCAGAGAGAGCCTACTCTGACAGGCACAAGTCTGAGGCAGCAAAGTGGGGCTGATACCATATTCAGAGTTGAACAGGATTTTCAGGATGTTTCTGCTCTGGCATATGAAGGACCTAGTTTAATTCCAGCTCCTTGTTTACCCAGACTCTTCTTCACTCAGAGTTGAACCAAAAGCTGTCAATAGTACATTTCCGTACTCAGTGGGGAAAGGTCTCAGGGTGCACCATATTTCTGAGTCTGTCATTGAACAGGAGAGGGAGAAGAGGGTGGGACACAAGCACACTACTGCCTGGAGAATTTATTCAGGATGCAAAATATCTACTAATGTCTCAAGCAAATGAGACCAACATTTTGTGCTTCCAAAAGCTGTGCCTGCACAACAGAGGGGAAAGAACTCCTGACAGACACCAACCCATGTGACCTGGGGCAGAACCGCTTTGGGTCCGTGATGATTTCATCCAGGCTCCCTCACTGGGTATCACTGTCCCTACTTTCCTACCCACCTCCTGCTGCCATGGGAAGTGGGAGCAGCCATGGCTGAGGAGTTCAGGTAACCTGCAGTGAGTCCCACATCCAGGATAGCCCCTGTTTCTGCTGAAGCTGTATTATCTAATGCCCCACACATGCCAGGAATTGTCCAACCACATAAATTCTGCTAGAAGCTGAAGGAGAACAGAGAGAGGCTTGAGCACAGATCCTCTTCCAAATGTAACCCAACAGGCTCACCTATAACAAAGGAAATAAAAACACAGAAAGAGCAGTGGAGGCACATTGATGGAAATAGAAATTATATAGCAGGAGTTATAAGGATGCAATTAAAAAGAAGACTCTTTCATGGTGTTTTTTCTGATATCTTCAAAATACAAGTTGATCTGTATGGGTGGTAATTAGAGTTCTGATTCTGATTCTAGGATGATAAGAGATCTGAAAATGTGCATGGGAAAGACTCCCAAGACTCAAACACTCATCCTAATTAAAATCTATTATGACAAATCAGTATTTCCTTTTTCCTTTCTTCAAAGTTACATTAAATTCATAAAACAAACATCAGAATTTTGAACGTTCATCAAAGAAATAGCAGTTTCACAGGACAGATCTTTAAAATCCTCCCTCTTTTACTTTCATAGAGAAGACTGGAGCTGAAAAAAACCCTGAAGAAATGTTTTCCTATTATTGCTTAACAAGAAATAGGCAGCTAATCAAAAGAAGATGCAGTAAAAACAAAAATACACAAAGCCCCACAACTGCTCTCTCAATAAGATATCAGAAAAAATCCTGTTTCTGTGTAATGAGACAGCATATTTTAAAATACGACAGGGTAAATTTTCAAAGCAGCAAACTGATATAACCATGCAGATCTTATTGACTCTACACAGGCCACACAGCTAAATTCAAGTGAATCTTTGACAACATGTGCCCAGAGAAGATCAAAGGTGCCAGCTGATTTCGGTATTAGGATGTAAACTGCCTTGTGGAAAACCACATAGCAATAAAATTCATTTTCATAAAATCATAAAGTAACTTCCATTTTCCTTTCACAGAGGATCATTCCTTTCTGTGCACCACGAGAGGCTTCCTCTGGGAAGAAGAGGAAATTGTATTTTTAGTTCCAGGCCACAGACCAGAAACTGACTTTGTCACTGACCAACTTTCCATGTGAGATTTGAAACTAGGTTTTCACTGCAGCTGTGATTAAATCCCAGATACAAGACTATTAATGTGCACTTATCCAAGCCTACAGTCAAGTACCACTATCCTGCCAGGCCATGCTACAGTTCTTTCTTACTCATTTGCTCATATATAGAAAATGTAGTTTGTAACAATTCTTGAACCTTAAGTTGATTTGCTCCTTGAGAGAAGGCAGAGATGGCCCATAGGTGAGCTGCTGTAAAGGACAGAAATCAAAGAAAAGCAGTAACATAATAATGATTTCCACAGAAAAAGATATGTCAAGTGTCGCACATGGACACGAAGGAAGACACGTATACTCACGCTCTCACAGCAGGTGAAAGGCCAAGAAGAAGGTGGCCTCTTTATTCAGACAGTTATATACCTTCTTAACAATCACTGTGGATTGGATGGTGGATATTACCACCCCTCAATCACACTGGTCAAAGGAAATATCCATCAAACATCTCCGCCCAGGAGAAAGAATGAAAATAATAAGGACAGTTAGACAAACATAGCTGTGTTTACAGAAGAGTGCATGAGAACTTCTATCACAGAATTAAAAACATCTAAGCACTGCAGAAATCGGGGCGACAGTCAAGAGAAAAGAAAAAAAAAAAGGAAAAAAATAATGAAAGAGATGATCTTCTGGGGTTTTGACCACCTGTAGGAGAATATGTCTGGTAGCCTCTCAAGATTGTATCACTAGTTTTTCACAAACACAGTTCTGCATAATTCTGCTTTCAGATCATTCCAGGTAACTGTGTAAGTATTTTATTCAGCATGCCTTTTTTAGTGAATTTCATACTTTGGAATTTTACTTTGAATTTTTGTTTTTAAAAAATTGTGATAAAAACTCATTTTCCACTTCCGAAGACTACCTGGTCTCACTTGGAATTGTATAACCAAACCATGCCAAGCTCTATAGCTTGCAGATACTTTTAACCGTTTGGGTTGAGATTTGTGACTGCATTGATATATGGTTTCATGTTTTGTTGTGAAAATATTCCATGGTGTAAATAATGTATCAGAATTGAGACAAGGTGGATGAGTTCTTAAATCCAAGACAATTATTTTAGAACAAAACTGTTTATCGACTTATGTGTGTTTTTGGAAAACCTTTAATTCCTAGAGCATAACAATAATTTTTACTTTCCTTTCTCTTTAGACCAGAGAAACTTAAAGTAGTAGAAGAAAAGTTCTTGGTATATATTTCAGCTAGAAGTAAGAAAATACTGATTGATCACCTCTCTGGAAGGTACACTCTCCAGTTACCTCCAGCCCAGTTTTTTCATCTGTGTTTCAGGTATACCCAGGCCCACTCTCAAAGAAAAGTCAGCTCTAATGCCCAGATTCTAAATAGCAAGTGCTAAGTTTTATATTTTCACAGATTAAAAATACACAAATAAAGGGAAGGTGTCAAAATAACAGCAAACAGAACATTTAAATGTCGGCATGCTACAAAATTGAAATGGTAAACAAATATTAAAAGTGGTGCAGAAGCTGCAGCCTTCTTTCCTTCACATAAGGGCTGCTAAATTACTACACTGCCCAATCTCAGAAACTGTTAAATAGAACTTCAAACTAAAAATAAGTGCTGCCAGAAACACTGAATTTTGGAAATGAAAATGAGTCCAACGTGTAAAGACATTTTCAAACCCTCCCACAGCTCCAATCCACTCTGCAGGCCAAGTCCCCAGTTCCTCTCCCCAACTCCATCCTCCTGCCCTCCAGGAGAACATGCCCCCACCTGCCTGGACACTGCCCTCCTCTTGTCCATTCCAAACCTGGACAAGGAGGGAAGGAGGTGGATATCAAGTTCCATGGTCAAGTGAGGGGCAGAAAGTAGAGGGTTGGAGAGCAGCCTTGGATATGCAGATAGGGAGCAGGGGGTGTCCACAGGGGAAGGAGCTGCCCCAAGCAGGCCCCAAATGAAAATCATTCCCACAGTTCTGTGACTTTTAGGGGAAGAAAGGGTAAGAGATTTCTACCCACATACTTTTATTTGTTTCCAATCACAGACACCCTAGTTTCCTCCCCTTCCACCTTTGTCACCCTTCTGAATGCAGGTGGAAACCTGGTGTTAGATACTGTTTGCTCTGCTACATGCCAAGCTGTGATGCTTTTCAAACTCAAATAGTGTAATTTGTAGTGTCAGATAAATAAACATAGTGTCAGATATTACTTGGTTTTGAAGCTCTTCTAAGTCTAAAATAGTGATACCAACACTATGTGTTAGCAACACAACCAAAACCTTGCCATACCAACCCAGTACAAATGTAGATGATGCCTGATTTTTGAAAGAGAAAAGTCTTCTTGGAGGCCTTTTCCCTCCAAGAGGAGCACTGTACTTCACACAGCCTTGGCTGGCTGTACCACACAGATCACATGTTGCCAGCATCTCTGTGATGAAAATGAAGATTCCACATGGAATTAAGGCCAGTAACCAAGAGTGAGTATTAGCTCTCAAGGAGGTATTTTTATGGGCAAGGACAGACAGCTGTTTGGGTCATCTCTATTAATAAATCCTCACCCCTCTGAATGCCTTGCCATATTAAGCAGGTACCAGTAAGAGAAACCAACTGGCACATTTCCTACTGGTGTGTGTTTCCTCAAAGCCCCTGGGATTACAGGAGGTGCAGCCTTGCAGTGACTCTGCTGCTCCTAGGCTCTTCCTGGAGAGATCTCCCCACCTTCCTGCAGCTGCTGGGCCTCTGGCATGGGAATCAGTACCTTACTGAATTCTCTAGAGTTTTGGATATCCTCAGTTTGCCTGAACCATGAGTGTCAACTGCTCCCTTTACCATACATGCATATACACAACACTTCCTTTCCCTTGGAAGGACATCTGCCAGGATCATCTTATCCACCTACTGGTCAAACCATGTTGTTCCCATCTTTAAAAACCCAAAACAAAAAATGTCACTTAAACATATAATTTACCTAAAATGTAAAAAGCCCAGGACTTTTGCAATTCATTTCCATTGAAGTCCATTGAAGTTCAGCTTGTTCCAGGTGGCTTTGCAGAGACAAAATCTGCAGCTTTCCACAAGCTCCTATTTTACAGCATTTTGTCCAAGTACCATTTTGGGTGTAGAGTGAAATCCTCACCATATTAAATACATTTTTTAAATTGCTGATGACTTCAACAGAACAAATATTTGGCATTTTGCTTTTAAGTTGAATGTTCCAGAGAAATCTTTTTTCCTCCCCCTTCCTAACTAAAGGTTAGGAAGCAAACTACAGCTTCTGAGAAGACGAGTAAAATTTCATCACTTGTAGTCCACAGTGACTATGCAGAACATGACAGGAGTAAGCTATGATATTCATGTTAAAAATAGGGCTCAACAGAAAAAGTAAGCCTTTCCTAACAGTAAGGTGGCAGACCTTAGTAGTTGCCACTACCATTTTTTGGAGTGCTAGGAATAGCATTGATCTGTATATAATGTACTGGTCAGTAACTGCCTTGTAGCATTGGGGTTCAAAGGTCATTTACTTGTTCACAAGCAAAAGGCCATCCGGTATTCCAGGACTCAGCTCATAAAAGGAGTAGATTCTCCATGCTAACTCTTCTTCTTCTTAAAATGTTTCCATCTGTACTTCTCTTTGTGGAGAATGCCAGCTACTAATACTGCACTGGCAACTACAGCTCTCATTTCTACAATTCCGGCTTTTCAATGTTTTAAAGATTAAAGTATTAACAGAGAAGAATTTACAATTAGTAAGTGGCAGAGGCAAAAAAAAAGCAGCAAAGCACATCCCTAAAAAGAAAATATTTATGAAATAGTGTATACACCATCACTTGGGCATGCTGAGTCCCAAAAGCAACACAAAGAGACAGTATTTGTTTTCCTTTTCTTCTGCAAAACTACAATGAAGTGATAATGACCTCAGGAGTGTGCGTGTTTATTCCATCTTTGGCCCATTTTATGTGGTTTTGGCCTAAGGAAAAGTTAAAGGCTAAATGTATTTTAAGTGGGCTAAACCAAAGATAAACACATGTCCCTGAGGTCATTATTTCCATTATATGACAGCTTGCATAAAATACCAAAAGCATTGTAAAAACAGTGTAAACTTTTAAAATATAATCTTCCGTAGGCCAGCACATCTTTTAGAAAGTGTATACTGTTTCTAAGCAATTGTTTCTTCTATTGTCAAAGTTTCTTCTTCAGGAACAGAGAAACTGAAGTTTATTTGGACTTTGGCTATACATGAGATAGTCTGGGCTTTGTAAATCCTACACATGGCACTGGAAAATGCAAACAGTGTATCCAAGCATTAATCATGCTCATGACAACTGTGTAAATGGAAATACCTATCAGCTGCACTACAACTTGGAAGATTTGATCTACGTGAAGAAGATTGTCAGTGATTTAAAAGCACACTAAGACTTGATTATGGATACAAAAGCAATTTAATGGACAAAAATCCATTCTTTTAACCGAGTAAATTACATTTGAACAGTTTTGCCTTGCTTTTTGATGCATATTTGGACATGAGTGATGACAAGGGAGCAAAGAAAGCTGTTTGGAAAATGCCCTTCTTCCTCCACAGGTAATCCAGAGGAGCAGGGAGCTCTTTCCCAGTGTCGGTGTTCGGCATTCCCCTGCAGCTTTGGATTGTGCTGGAGAAGTTTGTCAATAGAGGGTTTATTGACTTCTACCCTCCTTTTTCTTCTCAACTTCCCCAGATACAAAACTGGCATTGTCTGTACTGCTTGCTCCTGAGCAGCTATGTCCTGCTGCTACCCTTAGTGTGTCATAGTGATCAGAGTTTGAAATCTATTCTCCACATAGAAAGTTAGGGACGCAAAGTTTCACTTTTGAGGAAAAGTAACACAAAACCCATTCAATGATTCTTTTTCTCATTTTCTGTTTGAATCCCTAATTCTGCATACCCTGTAGTTACCCAGATCATCTTTGTTTCTGCATTCTGAAAATCAAAAAGGAACCCAAAATTTTACATTTTTTTTCTCAAAATTGTTCTGCAAAATCCAAGGCTGAATTAAAAGCTGCAAGTATTTAACAGTTGCCAGCAACCAAACCAATTTGGGGGGCATTGTGCCTTCAAGATGTCCATTGTGCTGCAGTTAATTTACAACTTCTCTTTTCCAGCCATCCAGAATAGAAAAAAGTGAAAAGCAGAGGCTTTTATCAATGAGCATGTTACAAGACAAAACTATGGCTGAGTCTAAACCCACACCTGGATTTCATCTGTTTTCAGTCTGTATCCTTCTCCTTAGTCCTTAGTTAGACTTTGATGTTGTCCACAATGTTTCTTTTCTGTAATATTATCACCTTACTGTTGGTTTAGGAAAAAGGCAGTAATTTTTTAACCTTTTCTGAGTGATGTATAGAAGACCTTTCCCCAGTGGGAGCAAGAACACAAGAACAGACAGGTTCTAATGATACCATCACTTTTTTCTAGAATGCAACTTTTCTATATTTAGCTTCCAATACATTTTTGATTGTGAAAGCTGAAATGGTCTATTGGCCTCCAGACAAAGACTATTCTTCTTTTTCATTGGAGCATTCATCCTTTCAAAGGTAATCAAATACTACTGCACCATACTCTTAATAACTTATCTTATGCCAGTTAAAAATGTGCGTTAAGTATGTGGATTGATTTGTGTAATGCCTGAAGTAGTTTTATGCAATTAGAAAACATAAAAGCATTGTTACGGGTGAAATAGGCATTGGATTATAAAAGGAATTTAAGGATTCAGATTGAAAGATTATTTGAGAGGTTTAGCAATATGAGAAACACTGTTTACATGACCTTAAAAGACTTAGAGCAGATTTCAATTTTGTCATTCCAAGAGAAATTTCTTCCATTATTCTTTGTTACAATCTGCTGAACTGTTATTAGCCTCAGTGAATCAACATTCACACTGAACTGGAATCATTTGCATGTAAATCTGCTATCATTGCTTCATTTATGTGAGTGCAGTCAGAGCCCTGTTCAAAGTAAGCAACAATTACAGTGTCCACTTCCACTGTTAGCTTCTTCTGGACAATTACAGACAGCAATATGTTACTGTTCCATTCCTAAAATACTGACCCTGGTAAAGAAATTGTAGGGGCCAGAATGATTAAGTTGCAATGAAGTGGTAAGTTATGGCTCAATCTTTTCCTTCCAAGTTCAGCACTTAAGATAACTGGCACCTTCACTGTCACTGGTACTTGTGATGGTGATGATTTCATTTGTGGGCTTGTTGTTTGGCCAGTTTTGGGTTCTGCCATGAAATATTCCTCCTGTCAGTGAATGGAAGGAACAACACCTGCCTGCCAGTTGTATTGGCCATGAAGAACAGAGATATTTACTGGAAAGTGCTGAAAGGAAAAAAAAAATAATGAAGCAAAAAAAAGACAAGGAAGAAGTAGTTCAATAGGGAATGTCATGTGTGGGAGAGACAGCAAAAAATGGGGCAAATTGAACAAAGACAATGAAGAGAAAAGGATATTTAATCTCTTACACTAGTGAAAGTCCACTGACTTCAGTGAAGTTACTGTGATTTTTGTCCAGACTTCTGTTTTGAAAGAAAACAATAAGGAGAGATTCATAGGGGGAAAAAAATTTTAAAAAAAAAGGTAAATGGAAGAAAATACACAGATTTTAGAAGAGAAAAGGAAATCCTGACAGAGTATTAAAAAAGAATCCTAATAAATTGTACGAAACACTGTTTCCCTTTCTCCTGCACTTCTCCAGCTGTTTCTTCAAACCAACTACATCCAAGCAATTCTTTTTTTTATTTCCCCAAATTCTATAGGCATATTTGTATATCAAAATATTGCAGACAGAAAAACAATAACTTTCCACCTTAGGAAGTGAAGAAAACAAGAGTCATAGTGCTGTTGTGAGCACATCCTGCTCTGCCCAGGAACAGAAGGAGTGAGCTGACCCTCTAAGAATTTTGCTAGTAGTTGCACATTTTTAAGGTGTTTGCATCAATAGTATTTTGGTTGCTAGGTTTCCTGGCCCTCTTCCCCTCACCTCCCCCTCTCCCCGTACTCCTTATGAAATGACACTGAAAAGAAGGGAGGAGAGATGGCTTTACAGCTTTGCTCTTATTTTCCATTCTCTTCTTTCCATGTCCAGTTCTCCTGGAATGGCAACAGCCAGGCATACTTTTTTTCTTCCTGAAGTGGTCCCATTCTGTGCCTTTCCAGTGACATCCATATTTTTTCTTTTATTAGTGTTTCTCTAATTCCTCAATTTCTTTTTATGGTCTGATCTTTATAGCATCTTCCTCTGACTTTTTTCTTTCAGACAAAGTATACAATTGTATTTAAACTTTTCCCTTTTTTTTGAGGACTAAAATATGCAGGAACAAATAAAAATGTATTTGAATAAAAGGATAATTACACTTATATAATGTTACATTTCCTGCATTGAATTTGCATACTGTATCAATAGTTTTCAGAATACTTCCAAGAAACAACAAAGAAAAGAACAGGAACAGTCTATGCCAAGAACATCCCTAAAGAAAAAAAACCAGCCATTCTTCTTGAATACTAAGAAAACAGTGTTTTACTGCTGAGAGCTCACGATATCCTCCCTCATTAGAGAAATATCTGCAAGCTGTAAACTATCTGCCCTGGCACAGGATTCACAAATCACAACAATTACCTGCTTCTTTTGGATATTGAATCAGCTAATTACCCACCGAAGTTTGGGTTGGACATCTGCTACCTGACTTATTTTAGTATCCACCACAGAGAGCTTCTTGGCAAACGTTTTCATCTTCTCCCCTCACCCACCTCTCAACTGGAAAATGGGAAAATATTTGGATACTATCACTAAGCGTTAAGTAAAAGTAGGATACTCTGGCCTAGTGTACCTGATCCCTGGGTGACTGATGGGATTTCTCCATGCTTCAGGCCAAAATGAATATTAATGTAGGTATAAGGAAAGTAAATGAGAGGAAGAAAGAGCAGAGAGGAAAAGGGAAATAGGTGGAGAAATACTCAATTAAACTTCTAGTGGGCTGAAAAATAAATAACCCGTAGCCCCTAATGGAATATGAATTACAGCAAGCACCAGGGATGAATCACAACATCTGGCATCCTAGGTGTTACTGTTTATCTAAACTACCAATAACATCTGTTTGAGCAAGTCCTGCCAGTACCACTGCCTGGTATCATCTTTTATGTTAGGGAATGAGTGTAAAAATGTTATACAGGGCTCTGTTAAACACCCACTTTTGTAACTCTGGGCCAGAACTTCCTCCTCATGGAGTAAATGCATCCACATGTAGGCAATGGGCAGTCACACTGAAATCATAGGAAGTTCCACCCACAAAGACAAAGGGTGGATTTGCCCCAGTAATAAAGATTTCTGCTGCTTAAACTGATGATATGTACATGATATGATAATGTACAGAGCCAGCAACTTGTGGTAAACAGGGTAGAAGCCCAGGCATCCTGACTCTTACACATGGACCTTGATATAAATCCCAAACAATATTCCCTTCCTGGTTTCTGTTTAAGTGTACCAAGCTTAACTCCCTGCTTGTATTAATTGCCTAAATTTAAATCTAATTATAAAAGATAAATTTTAAATGGCATTATAGAAAAAGAGGCTAATTCCTTTACATGAGGACCATGTCCAACATAAATACTATTCTTCACATTAAAAAGGATGAAAAAGGGGATCTGACCAAATCTCTAACTTTCTATGATACTGGAAAACATAGAACAACAAAACCTAAATGGATAATTTGCCCTGGCACAAGAATTAGAACCAGAATAACATTGGTCGCAGGTTATAAAAGATCAAGGCAAAATATCATATTGCTGGACTGACATATTCTGCTTTTGTGTTTCACTGAAACTCATGTTCACATTAAAGGGGGACTTAAAATTGCGATTTTAGCTCCAGAGCTGAAAAATTCCAGCTGAATTTTTCTGTAAGCCCAGTCATTTTCTTATTAACCAGAAAGAAAATGATAGAGCGCATTACAAAGTCCTGGAAAGATTTCATTAATTACGTGGGCACCCAGTAGGTTCAGTAGATACTAAGTATGTGTACCACTAGGAGATAGACAGAGATACTTTGATAACTTTTAAGCATATTCCTACCTATTTTGCAATTTACATTGCAAAACATATTCTAGAACTATCCCTAAGGAAGTAATTGTGAAATACAACACTTATTCTTAAAAACAAAGGGGGTGAACAACCAACCAAGAGTTTGTGTCACTCTGCTGCACACTGAAAGCCTCTGAAACCACCAGCTCTGCACAGACAGCTCACTGTGTTTCTCATTGCTGCTCTTTTCCACAGAACCTTTCTCTTGGAAATGGGTTTATGCATGGGTCACTTCCAGGATCAAAGTGTACCCCAACTTGGGGCCTGTATGGCATCACGTATTCTAGAGTGTTACACAGCATTGGAAACAATTGCAACATACAGGCAACATTCAGTCTAAAAGTCAAATATTGCTCTTTGAACGTCAGCATTTAGAGAGACTTGGGATTGTTCAACCAAGAGAAGGCAAGGCTTCAGGGTAATCTAATTGGAGCCTTCCCAGTACCTGAAGGGAACCTACAAGAAAGAAGGAGAGAGACTATTTACAAAGGCCTGGTGTGACAGGAGAAAGAGGGATGACTTCACACTGACAGGGAGTAAGTTTGGATTGGATATTGGGAAGAAATTCTTACCTGTGAGGATGGTGAGACACTGGCACAGGGTGCCCCATCCCTGGAAGTGTTCAAGGCCAGGCTGGATGGGGCTCTGAGCATTCTGGTCTAGTGGAAGGTGTTCCTGCCCATGACAAGGAATTAGAACAAGATGATCTTGGAGGTTCCTACCAACCCAAGCCATTCTATGATTGATTTTATAATATGTGCCAAGTGTCCAGAAGCCAAATTACCTCACATACTGGCTATAATGACACTAAAATCTATCTTGTTTTTTTTTTTTTTACTGTTGAAAGCTTATACAGTGCAGACACACATTATTGAAACAAAGTTTTGTGGCATGCTGAAAATGCCACATTTACGGAACACATTTTAAGAATTTTATTTGATAATGTAAATTACAAGGTTTACTATAGCAATTGTATTCGTCATGTACATATTTAATTCAGTACAAAGGAACTGAACCTGAACTTATTTGCTGCCACAGTATTCCCATTTTATCACAGGATTCCCCAGGGTGCTGCAGGAACAAGAGGGTCTAGATGCAGAATTTAGATCCAGCCTCCACACAGCACACGGAGTACACAAAGGGCAAACCAACACCAGGCAGTGAAGTAGATTCTTTCTCCACTTACACTACATTATTGAAGGTAACAACACTGCACACAGTCACACCTGCCTGAATCCAAAACCAGGCAAATGAACATAATTTAAGACCCTTTACTTTTGAAACACAGCAACTAAAACCAAGCAAATCTAGAGGGGCTAGAGATGGTTTTCAGCTTAGGACACAGACTAGAAGTGGAGCTATTTATCCAAAACTCATTCACTTCATTTGAGTTTCCTCCAGTTGTTGATGAATTTTGCATTTCCCTAAAGCTGCTATTGTTGAGAGTTGCAGAACAAACTTCCTAAATTAACCATAGGCATGAACAAAGCACTATATTTGTCGTAAGAGTTTCTCAAGGTCTATGAAAAGGTACCTGCATTCAGATACAGATTTAAATTAATGAACAATCATTTGCTCTCCTTTCATAGTCAGAGTGCATTTGCAGTCTCCCTTATGCACAATTTTGCCTTTTTGTTCTCTAACTAAACCTTGGAAATAGTCCGGAAAAGTGCATTTATAGCAAGAGCTGACTACTAGGCTTGAATGCTTAGAGTTTACTTTATGAAAGGAGAGCAAATTTGTTTGTTCCATGACTTTCAAAAATAGCAACTTCAGCTAAATGCAAAGAAAGAAAATATGACAAAACAACACTCATCCTTACCAGGAGAAAAGCTGGAAAAAACAATTTCTATTACTCCCTTTTTATCCTGGATGATTTTTTTTTTTTTAAGTTGGCTAAGTAGTAATCTTCCCTGGGATCTGAGGAACTAAGAAATATGACTCCCAAACATTTATTCTTCATTAACAAAAACATAAAAGAGAAGATTCATAAAAATTAGTCCTAACCTGGTGTTCAGTTTTAACTCTCACCTCAGGGGCTGACTACAGTCTCTTTTAATTACAGAGATGACTGGTTCAGGATTCCAGACCTGAATCTGGAGGTTGGCTGCATTTTAAACAATTCATAGTAAAGAACTGAAGGTGTGCATCTGCAGCTGGGGATGAGAGGGACCAGGAGAGCTCAGTAAAGCCTTGGGCAGTAAAAGGGCTGGTTCCTGAACAACACAGTGCTCTGAAGAAAGCAGTAGCTTCTTTGCAAACACTGGCAGAGATCTCTCCACAATTATTTTTTCAACTACAAATGACTGTCAAACACTTCAGTCTTCCATAAGATCATTTGAAATCTTCCACAATGGATGCTTTAAAACGGCTTGAGTTTTTTCTCAGTGGAAGGAGGTGTGGAGGTGTTTCTCACCTCAGCTGTAAATTTTGAGTCACCCAACCCTAATTCCTAGAACTCCAAAATGCCTATTATTCCTCACATATTTCTAGCTATGATGCACCAAGGTTCTTAAGCATTTGACCCCCAGTGAGTGGGACAGAGCAGTGATACGAGAACAAGAAATGCCAGTGTCAGTCAATATGACATCTCACCACAAACCAAAAGAGTTTGTATCTATGAAGGACACTGTTCCTACAATAACCATTTCAGTTTGGCGGGGCCTGACATCAGAAAGAGGTCCTGGAAGAGGAGAGTCTGGATTATGAGATGACACAAAAGGAAAGAAATGTAGTGCGGATATGGGCATATAATAAACAAGGATAGAAATATTTGTTTATGGACTGAAGTCTAGAAAGAGCAAGTATGTGAGAGGAATGGCAATAGTTTAGCAACAACAAGTGGAGAAGTAAAGTAATATAAGAATAAACAACAGAAAAGTTTAGTCTGAATAGGAGCAAATATTTCTTAATGGCAAGGTACATTAGGCTGTGGAATAGCCTCTCCAGAGACACCTCAATTAAAAGTAATTTAAAACTAGATGAGACAAAGCACATGAGAATTCACTGGGGGAACAGTCATGGCCTGCCATTACCTAATAGGTGTTTTCCATCTCTAATTTGTGTGATTCAACTGACATTGATTGGCATTGGGGTGTATATCAAACCAAAATACAAGCCCTAAATGTTACCAGACATCACAGTGTTATATATATATATGTTTTAATTCGTGCTTATAAGGTTTATATCTGTCTAATATTAAACGTCTGTATGGGATATGAATGCTTAAAAATCCAAACTGCAGGGAGACTGCATTTCATTTAGAAACAGTTCCAGGAAGGGTAAGGAATGTACCCTCAGCTAAAGATTTCCGAGAAACCCATTATCATATCTGCAGAACCAGCTTAGCAGAAGATGGGCCATCACAGGGAAATCATCCGGCCATTCACACTACGATAAGATATCGGCGACATATCAGGACCATCAATCTGTTCCTGGGAGGATACAAGATTTCATCAAAACTCCATCTCCTCATTGGAAGGACATTTTTCCTCGCTGGAATAACTAAGAAAACCAAATTAAATATCTTTGGACTTTGGACTCTGAATACAAAGTTGCTTCCGGCAAAATAAACTGTATAAAAACCCACTGCTCCGGGACCATGGTGTGAACAGAGCTTCACTGACACCCTGTCAGGCTGCCTGTCACCCAGTATCCGATCCCGGGCTCGGTACTGTTTTCCTGCATTGTGGCTTTTTATCCTTAAACTCTGCCAAATTTTCTATCAATAAATTTGTTCTAATTTTTATTATAGGAATCGGCTCGTTTCATTTATAACAACAGTGATGAGTTTTCCTGGTACGGCTTTTCAGCAAAACAGAAAAAAGTAACAATCATTTTAGAGACCCGAGTGTCACAATCAGTTGCAACAAATTTACGTCATGCTAAGAAATATTTTTAGAGTAATGCCATTCTGATATGTTATGCTGACAGATAAAATCTGTAGTACCTCCAAAAGTGCCTCTCACTTAAGGTGCTGTGTGTGCTCCACAGTGAGTAACTGAATCAAACTGAGAATCTGAGGTAGGACTGAAAAACTATTTTCCTTAGAGAACTACATCTTGAAGACAGGGAAGAAAGATTAAGATTTTCAAGTGAAACAAGAAAAAAAATCAGCTATGGAAAGGGCCAGTTTCATTAATGATATTTCTTCCATATCCTCATTACTGGTATTTTAATCTCCACCTCTCCAGCAGACATCTAAAGTTTCATGCTGCACGGAACTCCTATCATGTTTTAGTCACTACCTACATTTTTTGCTGTATCTTCTACTACAGCTGTAATCCAAGGACTCTTTTTCCTAAGTCTAACAGTTTCTTTATGTTAGTTTATGTCTGCTCTCACAAAAGTCAGAAAAAGAAAACACTAATATTACTAAATAATAACTAATTATTATATTAGTTATATAATATATATATAATATTATATATTATATAATAACTAATAATAAACACTAATAACACTAAATACTAAAATAAACCAACACTAAATATATTCAAAATCCTTATCCTCCACATGAGATTGTTAATGGATGTTTTGAAATATTTAATATTTAATAGTTCATAAGAAGTGTCCGTTCAGGCTAGTTGGTAAAGTTTATTGAAATATTGAAGATAATAATAGTTTTATAATTTCTAGAATCGGGAATGGCAAAACATCTTGGAAATTCTAGTAAAGTACTGTGACATCCTGTGCAGAGAAAACCTTTCTCCTTTTTAGAATTGCAGAAACAGAAGAGAATATAAGTGACATGCCAAGGATCACTCTACAGAGAAAAGGAACAAAAAAAGTCATCCATTCAGATCCTCATCCTAGGAAAATTTGGTGTCCATATGTCCCTAGAATCCAATCCTAAATCCATTACCGCAAGTAGATCGGAGAAGTAGCAAAGCCACAGTACAGTGCAACCACAAAGCTCAGGAAGGAACTCCAGAGCAAAGGTTCAGAAGAGCCCTGTGCTGCCAGCTCATGCAGTGATGGAGAAATAGTGGAAAGGAGCAGAGAAGCATTTCTGTTAACAGGGAACTTGTGCCATTAAGTGAAGAAATTAACTTAACTGTAGAAGCCCAAAGAGCTTTAAGTTAAGTCATTTGGTGTGAATGTGCCTGGGGAGTGGTCACCTAAATGGATGGCAATAGCTTCCAGCACTGGGCTACAAAGGTTTTAGGGAGTTCTCTTTCCTCCCTTCCAAATAATACCATTTCTTAAGCAATGATTCCTGTTTGTGATTTGGGAACATTAACACACTGAGCAGCAGAAGTTTGATTTTTGCTGGCTTCAGGGTCGGGTGTGAGGTAACATAGTAGTAGAAATTTCCTGAAATTCAACCTTACATTTTGCTAACGTCAGTCCATTCCTGTCAAAAGGTTTATATATATTCTCAGAACATGCCTGTTCATGCTATTAGCCTTAATTTTGCAGGAGATGCTTCATCATATAGAGTTTAAGGAAGTTGTCTAAAACTGAGTGGAACTCTGTGGCAGAACACAGAACTAAAGCTTAGCTTTCCACCGCCTGCCAAATATGCCAGTCCTTGGATCACCATTTCTCTTCCTCAAGCAGTGCAAAGGAGGAGTTTATCTAGTGGCTATATGAAATTTGATAGAATTTGGTAAGCCCTATATCTCAGGCCCAGAAATGAATCAAGAGTTTGTACAGGAATTGACCCGTGCTGGTAGATGGAAGTATGTAAATTGTGAAAAAACGAAGTTCACTCTCCTGTTAAGATTTAAAAGTTTAATAAAGGACAATAAGGGGCAAAGCAAATAAAANTCATATAGCATCTATTTGTGGCAGAGCCACTGTTACATCACTTACTTTAACATTTGCAAAAAGCCAATATTATAGCATCCATTTATCACTTAAATGAAAGAAAAACTCCAGCAGTTACAGTTCAGTTTTACTTTTCTTCAGCTGTATCTGTATAAAATTATCTATTTTTCTGTTTTCAGTGGGACAAACAGCTAAAAAATACCAAAATATTGCAAAAAAGGTGACCCTTTTTGTCATCATCCTGTCCAGGACACAAGATGAAAGGAACCATACAAATCCTTTTAGAACAGTGATTTAGCAATTATCTTTTCTCTATTTTTTAGGTAAAGTCATGATGGTTAGACTTAGCCCATGCTTGGTTTGGACACCTACAGGCAAAGTACTACTCATTTTCTGCAGTCAAATTATGCCAACCTCTCCTCCCAGGGCTAAGAACCCCAGTGAGAAGGATTACCTGAGGCAATTTAAACTGCTCCTTTGCTTAGCATCAGATTTAGCCCAATTTTATAAAATATTTCCCAGCAAGTTATTTGGTATCAGTTCTTTCAGACTTTTTGTGTCAACCAGAAGCTGAATGATGTAAGCCCAGTGCCATAGCTGGGGGTGGTGGGCAGAGCCCACTCAAAAAAAAGATCTCTAGCATAAAGACCAATGTCCTGAGCCAACACCACCAAGGCAAAGATTACAGGAGGATGCAGAGGAGGACAAACATGGATTTATGTCATTAAAGAGCAATTTGGATTAAAATACAAAGCAGTGCACGTTCCTCTATACTGTCACCCAGACCACTCATCTCAAAAGGCCCATCATCTCCAGGAGATAGGAGTGGTACACTTTTCTGGGCCACTCCACTCAGGATTTTTAAATTTTAATTGCCCAAGTCTATCTATCTCCAATGAAAGTGTGCAATGTGGTCAAGAGTTTTCTACTAAAAAATGCACTTTCATTTAGCCAACTAAATTAATTTCATGCCTGCTACTGAACACTACTCAGATGCTTTTAATGTTCTATGTCTTTTCTGACTCGGAGCAGATCTGAACCAACAAAAGAAAAATACTCATGGCATTAATAATGAACCACCTGAGCTGCTCAGTTCCCCATCTTGTTGCAAATTTACATTTTTCAGAGCCATTTGAGTTATTTAAATAACCTTTGTTGTATGAGGGGCTCTCTCTGAGCCATCCATGCCATACAAGGCACCCCACACTGAAAATCAACTCCTTGACCTTTTATTCTCAGGCTGGGGAATGAGACATGCCATGCACTTATACGATCTGCCCCTGGGCACCGTTCTGGTAAGTTACTTGGACAGCACCTCTTGCCAGCTGATTCACGAAGTGGAATCTGCATAAGCTCTTGAAAAGAAATGCTCATTAATATTCCTAGCCAGAGGCAAGTGTGCTACAGCTCAGTGAGAGGAAGGGTCAGGGGGAAAAAAAAAAGTAAAAAGAAGGGAAGAGATTTGAAGGCCTTAGAACAAATCAATACCCCAAGACAAATGGTGCCTTTGTTGGCAGAAGAAGAACAGACCATTCTGCTCTAGGAAGAACTATGCAAATAGACTGGAAACAAGGAGATATTCTCTATTCTATTTTTATCAATAACCCAAGAGTATCACAGAGAATGGGACAGCCCCTTCCCCAGGGGCACTTGGGCAATTTAATGGAACCAAACAAAAGGACTGGGGACTTCCACAGAGCATCCTCCTTTACTCAACTTTTGCAAAGCAATTGCAAAAGCTCTACATTCAGCTCAAAACTTTCTAAAGGTACATCCCCTTTCCCCAGTGTGCTCTCTTCCCTCGATTTGCCATCTCCTGTTCCCCTCCCCATGTTCCATCCCTGGAATTATGCTTCTCCTCAGCTATGGAAATTTCCATCTCACTACAGTAAAATGCAGGGATTAGGCTAGTACAGGGAATCAATAAGAAGGTTGCAACAGAACATATGTCTTTATCTGAAAACAGGAATTGCCTGCCATTCTCCTTCCCCACTTCAAGAAAAAGGAAAAGAAAAGAGAAGAGAGGTGGTTATGTTATAGTTATTCATTTTCTTTTGATCTAAGTGATATATCTCTTTTCCTATTAGGATTTCATTTGCTTTAGCATAAAAAGATCAGCAAGTAAGTTCTGTTTTAATTAGACAGATACTAAACAGTTTGATAGTAATTTGAATACTGACAAGCTGGAGTGCTCACTGGTCCATGAACAGAAAAGATATTACAGTGTTCAACCTTCCTGAAGAGAAAAAGTCCCCTAAATATTTTACAGACAAGAGAAAAACAGAAAAGAAAGTTATGCCAAATAGAGAGATGAAACACGGGTAATATGATGCAAAGGCTGACCTGTGAGCCACCTGCAAAACTTGTTATCTTCCTGTCTGTAGTTTCTGCTCCTTAGCAGGAGGCCTGGTTTAGCAACATTTACTGCAGGTAGGGTATAAATTTGGAACACAGAGCCTAGAAGGCCATTTCTCAAACAAGATTTTGGAGCATCACTGTAGATGCCAGTGCCCAAGAAGGGTGAGTCATAAATGTGTCATAAAAAGCAGCTACATGCACACAAAATGAGAAGCACACAAATGTGGAACTTGTGCAGATAGGCTTGCAGCTCCTTCCCACAGTGCAGCCTTTGTGTGCTTCTTTTGGACTGTCCTTAATTATTGCTTCCTCCTGTTCCACACAATTTTCCCAATGGAGCTTTCTTCCAGGAACGCATTTATGACAAGCAGGCTCCCTAACCAACTCTTTTGCCTCACTCAGCATGTGTGCCAGTTTACCAATGATTAATTCCTTAAAATGAAGACTACCTAGGAGCCTTTTCTGGATTGCAGGAAACTCATCCCTTCACTCATCTCTCTTCTATTGCTGCTACAGGAGCAACTTCTTTTCTCTTCTGCCTTTCTTCAGGCAAATCATCCTTCCAGGAGTAGTGCTGCTGGCCCAGCAAACGAAGGCTCTGTTTTATTTTAGCTTTCTCTACTACTGCTGTTCAAAAACTAGAACAAAAAGGAGCCCTCTGATATCATTACTGAGCCAAACAAACATATATATATAAATACATACATAAACTGACCTGACTTTCATCTACAAGACAGCTGGTATCTCCAGCTTCTGAACACATGAACTGTATATAGTATTAACTCAGCTGTGCCAGTCTGCATTGCACCCACTATAACTTGACCTGGAAGAGACTCTGAATCATTAAATATGTCCTTTGCAGTACAAGCTATTATCTTTCCTGTCATTATTTGCAACAGTAGAGATATTCCCATGTTACTCAAGCAATGAGATGGGTAACACTAAAGATCCAATACCAAGAAAAAAGGAAAGCAAAGCTGCAGTGAAAGTACTAAAGCAATATATAACATATTAGGCTAATGAAAGGTCTCTTCAAGAAATGCCTGATAACCCTGATCCTCCTTTAGTGGGCAGAAATACAGAAGTGGTTCTAAGAGCCTGGTGTGATGCCCAGATTCACAAACTCCCCTTTAGCATGATAAAAGAATGACACAACTGCTATCTTTAGTAGTGAGAGTTGGAATTTCAAAGCTGCCAGACTCTATTAATTTCTTTGGGTTATGAATGTTTAATTCGTGCAAATTTCTTTGGAAGTTCCATTAAAATATTCAAAACTGGGACTTCTTTGAAGATACTACATAGCATTTGTGAGAGGCAGAGTTGCCTAGTGGCTGGAAGAGGATCGTAGAGCAATCACCATTAGTCATTTCCATTCAGGACTCTTGCCCAAATTGTTGTGCAACCATAGGCAATACACCATTTCCTCAGTTCATACATATATAAAATAAATAATATTATTTCCTATTCCCTGACCTGCATCATGTAATGCTGCTCTAAACTGCTCAGCCAGTGTAATAGTGATTCCTGAATAATTAAGGGAATAGCTTACAAAACCTTAATTTTCCTACACTTTGGATTTAGGTAGAAACTAAAAATAAAGTATTTTTGACATAGCTACTTTTCTCTCCCTCTCTTTTGGTTCATGACCTTAGTAAAATCTTCGTGCCCCTTTCTTCATTTTTTTAATTGGAATGCACTTTGCTTTGAAGTTAGTTTTTCTTTGTTATTCAGAACGGATGGCCAGCCAACTAAAACTCCTCTAGCTAAGCCCAGCTTTTTGTGTAAAGCACAAATAGGTTGTACTCAATAAAATCAGGAAAAAGAAGTAAAGCCATGAAGAAAAGCAAATGGTCTGCTCAGGCTCCACTCAAACACAAGTTACAAAAGGATGTGCTGTTGCTTATGCTGTCATGTCCAGAGTTGCTGCAGATCCCTACTGCAAACACATCTCCTCAAAAGCAGCAGGGTTTCGTGCTGGTTGCTGTAATAAGAATCTGACAAGCTGGCGTGTTTGTAAAGTGAGACAGATATTTATCTTCTGGCTTCAGTAATTTGGTGTTGGTCAAATTTTAGAAAACTCACAGCAGTTCAGTTCATCAAATGAAGAGAAAACAGTGACAATATACAGGAAGGGCACTTACAAACACATGCAAAGACATATTTAAATCCCAGTGAAGGTAGATAAGAATTGACCGTTTCACTGAATTATGTGTCAATCATTTTGACTTACATGTTTCTAATACTAATTTTTCAGCCCTGAGTTCCTCTCCTCCTGGCTTCCCCAAAAACACCCCTTCTTTTTCCAAGTTCCCTGTTCCTCCTGGTTTTTAATTTGCTGGAATTTTTGTTCCATCTCAATACAATCTACTCTAGTAAAATCTCCTCTTCCCACTTTCTTCCTGTCTGTCACTGTATTTCTGATGCTGCCTTCTATGTTGAAGGCAACACTTAGAACTACTTGCCCTTCTCCTGCCCTTTTCAGTCTGGAGAAGGTGTTGTGATGGAGATCCACAGTTAAAAAATCCTGATCCTTCAGCTCTCAGCATTTTCATGTCCTGCCTACCTCACATTTTATTTAGAGTTTACCACTTCTACTTCTTTTTCCTTAGCTTTCTCTTCAGGCTCACCTGCCCTGTCAAATACCCTTGAGGAGCTGAAAGTCTCTTCCAGCCTCTCCCATTGCGTTTCTCTGCTAGGACCACTTGTCTTACAGTGACTGGAGTGAAACTGTCAAATAGCAAAACACAGGTAGATGGACGGTATTAATTACTTATACTCTTTGGTTTACAACACTGATTTTGGTGATTTAGAGCCCTCAGGCTCATCTGCTGTCCAACACTCTCTCTGGTTTTATTCTCCTGCAAATGTGAGTTTGGAATTCGACGGCAAATATAAACATTCAGACAACACTTGCAATGAAAGTGACTGCAGGAGCTATTCCCACCGTTTGCAATGCATCCAAAGATGATAACCCATCTCCATCAGGCTTTCAAAAGTGAGTTGAAATTCAGAGGCGTGTAGATTCTTAAGTGCCTGGGTCACTTTTGAAAACAGAATTTAGAATGATTTTTTAAAATATTACCCTCTTTAGATTTGGGGTCCTCTTTTTTCTGTCCTTGCTCATAGTCAAAGCATAAGTCAGACCTGTGATCAGTATTGCAGAGCAAATAATATCAACACTCCTCAACATTATTTTCCACTCTACAATATTTAGATATATAAAAGTCAAACTTCCAACCTCCAAACTGAGCTTTTAGCTACAGATCTGTCAGACCCAAAGGTTTCTTTCTAGAAATAAATTATTATTATTAGTCCCTGTACATGTGTATCTTAAATCAAAACTCCCTTGATTTATCAATGTTACACAATGATGACTGTTGCTTTACCTGTATGAACTAGGACATCCAGCCTCAAATGAGTCAATCCAAATGTTTTCTAAAAATTAACATTCCAAAAAGTTAGGCATGTCTGAGATCCTATCTCTGTGAAGCTTCCACCTAATGTGGCAGTCCCCAGCCTTTGCCAGGGAACATGCTGGTTTCTCATAGATCTCCTGTGTTTGTAACTGTCCTCAGAGCAAAACCACCAAATCAAGCCACCATTAAATAGTCCCGTAGTCATTGATTTTTTAATGTACACAGTTATTTAATAGCCACATTAGCCAGGCCACTTCTGCCACCACACTCCTTGCACTCTTACATCTCGACCAACTACTCTATTAACAATATTAAAGGGAACTTCCCAGGCCATTTCCTTCTGCATGTATTTACAGACCTGGTGCCTGTGCATTTGTCTAATCCCTTCACAAATCTGTTAAAACAAAAGGCTGGCACAGTCCCAACAAGCAGCAGCAGGAGAGGGTTCCTGACAAAGAGCCCTAGATCAGGAAAACCATCTCATTCAGGTCTGAAGATAAGTACACTGAAAGTAATTCTGTAGGAGAAGGCATAGGCTTGCCCCATTCCCATGTATTTTCCTGCTGGCCAGGTATGTCAGGTATTTGGAGTGAGATAATGGTAAGAAGCTGGCTTCTATGTGATTTAGGAAGATGTACAGGCTAAGAAAAAAATTAAATGAAAGGCTGGTACAACACAGCTTTTAGATCTAGCTGAAGCATGAGTATTAAAAATAATTTAACAACAATTATTTGCAGGAGAACATTATGGAAAACCAACATGCTTCATCCTACACATAGCACTAATATTTTGAAGTCAGACAAGTATCCTGTATCTAGGAAAAGAGGAGTATGAACCTGCATATGTCTGAAGAATGGAGGCACCCAGGAGAGAAAAGTTTACTTACATTTCAAATAGTGTTAACAGAAAACAAATTCAGCAGTGGTAGCATGATGAGACCTGTGTAATTCTTAGGGAAAAAAAATCTCTTTGTCTCCTGAGTTACAGAAAGCATTGGCACTAGGCAAAATCTTGGCTGACTTTGGAAAACTCCAACAAAGTTAGAGCCAGGATGGCACCCATTAAACTGCCCTTTCCACTCCCACCTTTCTTCCAGCACTTCAGTCATCACAATTTTGCTCAGAGCACTTTCTTCTTTCTCCCTGTCTTTGATTCCTGTTTTACTTAACCCTGATTTTGAATTTCCTGAATACACCATACTCACTCACAAATAATCATGGATGAACAGTGCTATAAGGAATCTTGCAGGGTCACCTTGCATCCTTTTTCTGTCTGAAAGCAGAATCTACTCTTCCTGTATCATTCCTGATGTTTATGTTTTCTGTAAGAGACCCAGTGATGGAGTTCCCACAACTGTCCTGCATGGTCACTCTGTTTTTATGTAGTTCCATACCATATCCCCTAGTCCTTGCTTATTTATATTTGAAGGAAATTAATTTACTTTCCCTTCATAGGTCACATTTCCTGGACCTCTGATCACTATCACTGTTCTCCTTTTTTTTTTCCAGCCAGTCCACATCTTTCTTGAACTGCACTACACAAAAGAAGATACAGCCTTAAAGCTGAGGTCCTACAGATGCTTAAAAAAGCAGAAAGTTTTCATGGGTCATGCAGGTTATACTGCCGTTGATCCTTTCCAAAATGATATTTGCCTTTTTCACAACAGCATGACAGTGTTGACTTACATTTGGCTTATGCTCTACTGTCTCTCTCAGGTCCTGCTCCATAGAGCTTCTACCAAAGGCTTTTTCCCCCCAGCTTGAACTTCTGGTCATAATGAGCCTGAGTGTGACACTTGTAACTCTTCCTATCAAATTGCATTTAATTTCTTCCAAACTCTGAATCTATTTTAATGAGAGGTACTTTTTACTCTAATCTAGGTCTTCAATGTGCTCTCAGTCTCTCCTAGCACCATGTCACATGGGAATTCATTAAGTGTGCTCTCTTTTGTCACCCAAATTGCAACTGAAATAACTGAATAGCTCTGAACCCAGGACATACTCAGATCACCTTAAATCCACCCTTTTATTTTGACAGCAAACCCCTGATAACTCTCTACATTCAGTCTCCTAATTGATTTTGGGCCCCATCTACAGTAATTTCACCAATATTTTGTTACTTATCAAAAAGTCACAAGACACTGTCCAAAGCCTAAAGAAAGTGAAAATATGTCATCTGCTGCTTTTCCTTTATCCACAGGATCTCATAGCCTCTCACAAAAGGAAATTAGACTGGTTTGACATGATTTTTCTCTTGAAAAATCCATTGGGTGGCTATTCATCTTGTTAACTTCTCTGTGCTTATAAAGAATTGTATTGGTTACTTCTGTCAGAATTTTTCTGGGACTTCAAGGAAAGACAACAGGACCAAAAAACCCCAGTTCCTTTTCCTGAGACTTTTGTGTCTCAAAAACAAGCCAGTGACAGCTCTGAGAGTACTTCATCCATCCCAAGCGGCAGTTCATCAAGACCACTGCCTTTAAAACATTTAGGTGTTTTCAGTCATAAGAGAGACAGTAAGAGTGTTCTTCACTTTGAATTATTGATCATCAAATTGCAGTTTTTGCGTGGAAGTATTTCTAAGTCTGACCCAATGTGTGATCTTCACTTTGAATTATTGATCATCAAATTGCAGTTTTTGCGTGGAAGTATTTCTAAGTCTGACCCAATGTGTGATTCTGGATCAGGCTGTAAGCCTTAACCCAAAGGGTGGCAAGTGCTCACAAGATCCATCGTAATTAAGCCTGTTTAATTGACCCTGTTACAGCTCACTTTCTCAGCTCTCTTGTGACTTGAGAGATGATATTTTCCTATTTAATGTCTCTGAAAAACATGTGAATGGTATTTGTGGTGGTAGGTCATCTCTCTCTTGACTGTGTGAAGACAACAGCCTAGTGTACTTGCACTGAGTTAATATTTTACTGCTTCCAAGGGAAAAAAATTAAAAACAAATAAACAACAACTCCTTTTGTTTGCTGTCCTTCTTTTCAAGTATCGGATAAATCACAAGATGCTTGAAGTTAATAATAATAGAGACAATAAATACAGACTAACGCCAGCAAACCAGTCATATGCCTCTTGCTTTTGCATGGCCTGATCATGTGTTGTCTCCTACAACTAGAGAGGATGCAGTTTGATAGGTGCTTCAGATCTTTCTGAGATACTTTGACTGGTTATCAAAGCTCTTTCGCCCTAAGATTTGTGACCATTACCAGTACAGATACACTGGCAGCAGTTGCTAACTCTGCTCACATGGGGAAAGCCCAGAGGCATTTTTCTACAGTTGTTTTGTTTTCCAGCTCTACTTTAATTTGGAACATGGTCAATTAATGGATTAATTTTTGTTGTCTTAAACTCACTGACTTCAGCCAAGCAACAAAAGGTTAATCTCTTCCTGGAGTTGTCTCTTCACCTGGTACCATCAAGCACATTTTTGCAAACTTTCTTCAAAACTTGCCTCACTAAAACACAGTCATTGTACTGTGATGTTGTCCAGCAAACCTGGTTTGCCACCTGCAAGCAAGATGGGCACTCTCCTTAGCTGAGAGTGTTCTACACCTTGCCAGAGACAAGTCCATGATCCCGCATGGGGTGGTCACTGCCCCCCTGCCCCTTCAATCTAATTAATAGGATTATTTAAGGTCCTAATAATTCACCTAACCAAAAGTAGCTGCTAGCCTTGGCAAACCTCAAAAGAAGAAATGCCTACAGACAGCAAATATTATCCTCCACTACTGAGTGGCCCGGGCTGCTTTTCTCCCCATAGAAAATACTATTAAGACCAGCTGTACACTGGTTGTGCCTTGAATTAATATAGTGAAAGTCTCCCTATCAGATTCCTAATGACATCTTGCTGTATGTTCCCAGCTGAGGACACTGCCAATAAATATGTCTGCTTTTCTGTCTCTCTTTCAGACATACGACAAAATTGAAAGTGGTTGCCGCTTCATAAAATATGCTCACAGATGTTGGGAAGAGCAAGTCATTCTGGAATACCAGCACCGGGGAAGCTGGAAGTCAAACTCCTCATTACTCTAATCTCCAAAGCTTTCTTGGAAATATCATTCTCAATTTTCCTTCTTCCCCTGTTTTTTATTCTTTCAAATATTTGGGTGAACCACACATTTTACAGTCAGAAATTACACCCCATTTGCTTTCTGCCTTCCCCTCGATCAGCATAATTTTCCTTTTGCTTTAAAAAAGCCAAAACATTCTCAAGTTGCAGCTCTTGACAAGCAGCAATGCTGCATCTCTCTATCCCTGCATGTGCACACAGCAAGAGCAGCAGCAGCTGCCACTGGTGCCCAGACCTCCTCCCCTCAGACTGACAACCTGTCTTAATGTTGAAAAACAGTTCAAGGTAGCACTTGAGACCAAACGTGCCATTTTTCTTGTCAAAATGAAAGCTGTAAATTTTAAGCCTAATGCTTAATGTATCCAGATATTGAACAGAGGGACTTTTATCCTCAGCTTAATGGTCTGTCTAAAATCATCAAAAAAGATTACTTAAAAATTCAAGGTCCTCAGAGGTCCCATAAAAATTGCGGGAAACATTTTTTTCAGGGTTTTTGGGGATGCTAGGGGATCCTTTCATATTTTTTCTTTCCCTTTTCTTTTTTTCCAAATGCAAGGGGAAAACAGGTACAGAAAGATTTCTATCTCTTTTTTTCCTGAGCTTGAGAGACTTACAGACAAATCTGACTACATTCAGGGGAACCAGAGCTGCGGCTGGAGTAAATTATCCCAGCTCCACTAGTTTGCAAGAAACAAGAACGATTTACACCAGCAGCCGATTACACCCTGGCTGTTTCCTTTAAAAGCTGCACACTGAAATGAGATCTAATACTTCCAAGTACTCCTCAGAGACACGGATTCTAGAAATCATGTCTCACTCAACCTGTCCGCTTTGTGGGGTTTGTTTATTTTGCTAATGTCGGTGAGATGTCTAAGGATTTGAAGGTTCTGTTTGTTTAGTTTTCAGATGTTGAATGGGAAGAATCAGCTGTATTTTCTTACAGGGATTTTAGAGAGGGTTTGCACAAACCTACCCTCGGCTGCAAACCCGAGTGGAGCGGAATTACTGGCAGAGCACTCGGTGCTAGTGCAAACTTCGCCCCTTTCCCCAAAACAGCAAAGTATCTCCTTTTCCCTGGCATTGCAGCACCTTCCAGTGCCCAGAGGTATCTGCCACAGGCTAGAAGCAGGATTCACACCAGGAAAAGGCAAGCAACATTTTAACAAAACACTTACCAGATTTCAGTTTTAATACACATTTACCAAAACCTCCCATACACTAAGAATGTACATAAATATATACTGACAAATCTTTTCCCCTCGCTGCTGTAGCTTCGTAGAACTAAAATCTAAATATATTTTGAATTCATACAACTAAAAGCTTTTTAAGTGTGTTGACATCTGTCCATACCTACAAGTCACACTGTGGAGCCTGTATTCAAACATTTGTCTGTTTGTCTGTAACTTGCAATAAAAAGCATCAATAAAATAACAAGTGTACACAGATTATAGGCTGCATTTTGAAATGTTAGTAAACACAGTGTTTATATGTCAGACCATAATATTTCCAGACAAGCTATCGGTAGGAGCCAGCTTTACAAAAACTTTCTAATTGTTTCTTTATTTCTGTTCCCAACTTTTCATTATACTTTCTTCTAAAAAAAAGATACACATTACTCAAATTGTGGCAGCCCCTTGGAGAAAATACATTCAAATTTAAGGTTGATATACCATATCTGGAAATGACAGTTCCATGAGTAAGTAGAACCCAGAAAATTCCTTGTTCAGTAATGCTTTTGCAAAAAGCAAAAATATCAGGCAAGAACTTTGCTTCTTCTGATTTTACACATATGACCTGAAATCTTGCCAAGATTTTAGAAAATGGGGATATGTAAATACCACAGTTTAAGGATATAATTTCTTTAATCAACTTGTGCATACATGCAGCTTCAGTGAACTGACAAAACATACTTAGCTCCCTGTGTTCAGCTGCTGTAAACCACTTTTTTCCCCCCAAACTTTGAGCGAAATCAATTTATACAATCTGCAGATCTGTCCCTGCCTCTACAAAATGGTGCTGCAAACTTTACCAAGCTCACTTGTAAGACTTCTAGCACCTCTACATTCTATTTTTGGTTAGCAGTATCATAGAAGCAACCTGATTTTAGTTTTTAAACCAGTCTTTCAGTCCTTCCATGTCCAAACTCCTTGCACACTTGGCTACCTGTTTAAATCACTAAAGGGATTTGATCTCACTTCAGATCTAGAAAAAGGGCAAAGGTTTGGAAGATGTGTTTGTTGGCAACTTGTTGGCTTGGGTTATTTTCCCTCTCAAAGGTAATTATGTGTGGTTGTCGGGTTTAACAAAGGACACTACATGAGAAAAAGTAAATTTTCCACAGCTTTGGCTCCACAGATAATGCTATCAAAAATATATAAATTTGAGTTTAAAATTAATTGCAACTATTATAACCATTTTGTAAGTTTTTCAAGGAAACACAAGAGTTAGTAGTTAATTTTTAGAACGGAAAATTAGCTGGTCTTTACAATAACTGTCTGTTTCCAGAGTGTGTGAAATATATTTTCATAGTGACAGATCTCCTATGCTGGGAAATAAGAAAATTTCAGGGGGGAGGCAAGTGCGCTGCTCAGAAATCCTGCGGCAGCCCCAGCCATGTGTTATTCAAGAGGAAGCATCAGGCAAAGAACAGTGTCAAATTGCTCCTGTATTACCTGTGCCCGTTCCTCTCGGTTCAGTGGAGTATTTAAAAAAAAAACCAAGCTCTAATAAATGCATTCAATAATTGTTTGAATTGCTGCTGTGCGTTCTGTCATAAACGGTTTATGGACAACCATCAATTCATTCTGCTCATCACTCTAACAAGTTCAATGTACTATTCGGAGCAAAGGATGACTATTTATTTAACAGCTTTTGGCAGGAAAATTTGTTGCATGCCACAACTTTACAAAGAACATTAAAATCAATGACAATTTATAAACCAAAGACTTGGAATTGCGCTTTGGATTCACATAATTCATCAGAATAAAGCTGTCAGATACCTTTTATTATAAATTAATAGCATGTTGTCTAGCAGCTTGGCAGCAGCAGCCATTTTGCCAGGTTAGCAGTGACATCTTGTGGTATTTTTACCCATTGCTACTGATTTCAGCTTTCCTATAAATGTTGTGTTATCCCCCTGATAGCACAGAAAGTGTGTAAAGGAAAGAAACGCATTACATTGTGCAGATATCAACATCACTAAGGTATCTTAATTTTAAAAAAATGTGACCTTGGCAAGTATGCTATTACTAATGTAATCTTGAAATTTAGAATAGAATAAAACATTTTTGTATACCCCTTTTGCCAGTCATGTTAGATATTTATTGGTCTGATGTTACAGTTACTAACAAATTTACTAATTTCCTAATGCAGGCTTTTGGTATCTTTATAATCAACATATATTTAAGATGCGCTTTCACATTATATTGGTTTGGGAAATTCACCTTTGAAATATCTGAGATCTAGCCTTCCTAAACTCTTCCATTTTAAAGTATTCTTTTACCTTTTTCAGATGCCTCCACAAAAACCACACATCTTAAATTAAAATTCTTAAATTTCTCCTTTCAGAATCCCTAAAATTAGGTACAGAGCAGTAAAAAAGCATTACTGGATACTGCAAGATGGAAGGTTTCTGTTGTTTCCACATTCTGCAAGGCAGTTCCTCTTGCTTTCACGTTAATAAAAATGAAGGAGCAGGCTTTTATAAATTATTGTTTTTCAATTATTTTTCTCTTTATTTCCTGTAACTACAAAATTATATATGGTAGTTGTAAAGAAACTGTATCTGTTTCCAGCAGCTTCACTGGCTTACAGAGGTCCTAATGATAAAAAGAATACATGAAAAGATAATGTGTGCAAGTGTTCTTTCTGCTGTATAATGTCATGGGATATAGAACATATAGAATATATCATCTCCCAGCCATAAGAGTGAATGGTAACAGATGCATATACAGGAGTCTTTACATACCCACACACTCATTTTCCTATGTATTCCGATCTTACTATATTCTCAAGAAGACAAGTCTGTGTTTATTTCTCCACTGAGAAAAAGAATGGTTTGTGCAGCAATTCTTAGACTAACAGGCTCATCCATGGTATGCACAGCATAGCTGGGCACTGGTTCAGGGAGACATTGAGGGGTGAGAGCCAAGGGTGGACATGCCCAGGTGCCCAAGGAGATCTGATGCAAAGTGCCACATGCAACCTGCTGTCAACAGCAGCTGCCTCCCATCATGAGTATCTTCAAAGTGATCTTTCCTTCCTTTCCCTGGAAGCAACCTCTAGCTGCCAGAGGGGTGTGCTATAAATGGGTTGGGGAGGTTCTCATTCCTATAAGGATGTGATTCCTGCAATTAAAAAGCATCTGAAAGTCTGGGTTAGCAACAGGCAGCTCCTGCCCACTCACAGCACTCCTACTTCTGCCTCTCCAGTTACTTGTGCTGTTCCCAGTTTTGTGGGTATTTAACAATACAGTCTTAACTCCTCAAAAATCCTTCCAGAGAGGCAAACTTTTGACTGCCAGGCAATGATGTGGGCAACAGGGAGATGAACCCCAGGTTAGCCTGGAATTGCATGGTGGAACAAAACAGACATTTCCATAAACCCGTGCCACAGTCATGGGAACATCTTCCCATTCCTCTTGTGAGCTGCTGTTCTTAGCCTCCCAGCCCACTTGCAGAAATACCTGAAGCTTCACTGGCATGACAAGGTACTGTGTTAGAGGAACTGTTTCTCTTGCTATCAGTCCATAACTAGAAAGTCTGATTCAAAGCCACCTAGGATAAGGAGTAAACATCCTACCTAAGTTCAGCCACCTAAAGATAGGCATCTAGTCTGAACTACCTCTCCAGGATTCCTCTGTTGTCAATAGGAATGGATACACATCTCCAAAAGCAGATTTATCTCACCTTTCTGAGATGAGGCACTGTCTGGACGTGCTTATCTCTTTCCATTAACTACAGATGACTCCTTCGACTGGATGCTAGAAAGCTGAAATTAAGTAAATCTTACCTATAGATAGGGAGTTTTATGAAAAATAAAGGTAAAAATAATGGGGCCCAAAAATCAGGCAGCTGCCTGACAGTCACTTGACTGCCAGTCCCCAAGTTTTCATTTAAATTCGGGCACAACATTTTTACAGCAGACTTACAATGACCTCTAAAAATATCAGCATTTTAATAACCAAAAAAACACCATCGAAGATTAAAACATAATACACATCCCAATATAGAGGCATATCCCAGTATTCTTAGCAGGAATCTACACAAGATAAGAGCTTTTAATATTTAAATCCCAGAGGACTTTGAAATATTGCCTGTTCCTGCAATTTTATAACAAATCTTACACAAGGATGTTCATTGTAAACCCCAGCTCTTTTAGCATTCAACACTGCAAAGTTTTTTGGGAGGAAATGGGGGGGCTACTGGAAGGAAAAAAGAAAAAACTGCACAAAACTCACTCCCAGCTCCCACTCCACTACAAGAATTTTACAATGGGAAGATGCTAAATCCACTATGAATACCAATGTTTCAGGTTCAAAGGGCAAGAAAGGAAAACTCCATGCTCTGTATTTTAAAGGATCTCATCACTTGTAATGCAGTGTTTTTACACCAACACAGCTGATTGATGATTTTTCTCATACAGCATTCAAAAAATAGTCATAGAGGTCCCAGAGATTCCTTACCTGGCAAAGGCATGGATTAGAATTTCTGACATGGATTAAGATTTCTAATGCATCACTCGTGGTTATATTGCTCTCAAAGAACATCCATCTGCTCTAACTTCCAAGGTTTGTTTACAGCTGCTCACACAGAGCTGAAAGTTATTCCCAAGGACATCAACCCCTCCTTGCCATGCTGTCGTGAATTATTTTTGCAATTGTTTCAAAACTTTAGCCCATACCTGTCAAAAGAAATTTTTATTGATCCTTCATAATTCATCATGTTTGTCACTTAAGCACCAGCATCTAAAAGCTGTATTTAGCCTGATGTCCAAGTCACCAGGACACTCCCTGGATGTCCATGATAACCTCTGCCACTGGTCTGCCAGGGTTGAGGGGGAATCATTTGTGTTCAGAAAGCTTGTGACAGTTGCCTGCCTTTTCTGGGCTTTCTCAGTGAAAGTACAGGCTGATGTGTGTGCTTGCAGTTTTATGAGAGTCCCAGCCCTAATGATATACACCTAAAATCATAAACAAAGATAATATAGATTAAAATGGGATCAAATGGCAATAACCTGCCACAAAGAGGTCACAACATTAGCTTGTGTTCTCAGTTTGCACGTATCTCTGAGAAGGGCTGTCACAGCATATTTTAGCAATTGATTTAGCAGATGTGGTGAAAGACATAGCCCTGTTTTAGCCACCACAAGGCAAAGAGCTCCATCACACAGCATGTGCCATGCAGGGGACCATCACTGCTGGAGGAAGAGAGGGCCTCTGCAGTAGTCATCCCTACAAATCAAAGCTCTTCAACAGGATTCAAGGGGCCAAAATCAGCAGCAATAGGTAAAGTGGAATATGCCAGGCCCCTTTTGAGCTATTTATAACCTCTGACTGATATGCAAATTAACACCAGCATCTCTGCAGTGGCAGAACTGATGACACAGGAGGGAGCTAGAAGAGATTACACTGCAACACCACCTTCACTGTCAGTCTTTCCCTATTCACCTACACACACTGCTCTCTTCTGGCCCATCACAACAAAACTCCTGTGGAGGCTTCTCTTCTTCTAAACCACTTTCAGGATCCATTCATCAATTCTAACTGGTCACTTGGGCTTGATAGGTCAGCTGTGTAATAAATTTAGGAAATAGCACAAAGGGAATAAACTGTGATCAACTGGAGAACAGCTGCAGAACCTGTGCTGTATTCATTGCTGTGGCTCATGCTACCTTTGTCTTAATTTTCAACCTGGAATGATCTGGCTGTTTCCAAATCTTAATTTCAGCCTAGGAGTCATACTTATCCTAGAAAACTTTTAAAAGCTTATTTTCTCTGGCCTTGTGAATGATGTGCGTAGCCTCACAACTCATCTTTGGTTCACCACAGCTGGAGGCATCTCAGTGAGTCACATAACAAGTCTTACATGGGATGGACCACATGTTTGGGTTGGTTGGCAAAGCACCCAGACAGCAAAGTAAGTAAAAGAAAATACCTTGTTATTCTGCAGAGTGCATTGCCATGAGTGTTATAGAGACACAGATATTAAAACCAGAATGAGCAAGCAAAGTCTTGTGGTTTCTGCCATCCATCACTCAGAAGCAAGCAAGAACAAATGTAGTCTGTATTGGGCAGGACTGTCCAACAATTGTCCCTTTGGGAGTTTCTGCAAATTCCACTGAAATTCCTAAATTCCTACCCTGACATGGTATGATCCAGTGATGAATGGACTTCTGGGCAGGACCAAGCATGAAGGTTCCTTCATTCCTAAATATGCATCTAAAAGCTTAACAAAGCATGTTTCCAACATCTGCTCTCTTCAAAAAAATCAACACAGAAATACTGCAAATCTTGATTCCTTATGAGACTGAGATTTTCTGTACTTCTTGTTCAAGCAGGACTGGAATTACTCTATCACAAAAAAAAGCTTTATTGTGATAGAGAACAAACTAATGAGCTCACAAGGTTGCACATACATACACATTGCAGAGCTCCAACTCCTTCAGTGCCTAATTTTTGAAAAGTCTTGGAGGTGGATGTCTCTAATTTTTTGAAAGGAGACTTAAGATACCTGAAAAGAACTGCTTGAAATTAAATGGAGAGTTTGCTACCACCAACAGTAGTTAACACAAGACTTAGGCAGTGACAAACTCTCTGGAAAGCAAATCAATTGTTGAAATTCAGGCAAACCAAGCAGAAAAAAAAAAAATATGTAAAGCCTGTTCCCTAAAACCTGGTTTACATCCACTTTTGCTTCCAAGTCCCTGTGTATTAAGCAGGTCATAAAAGCATGCTGGGAAGCTGTTTGAATTCCTCTGATGAGGAGTGCCAAAAGCTTTCTCCAAGCTCAGAACTACAGCTAGTTAGAAAACAGGAAATGTTTTGCGTAACATTTTTTCAAGCCAGGGAACTGAACATTATCCATTATTAAGACAAACAAGAAGCAAGGGAGTTTTACCTATAAGACAAGCAAATGTTATGTACAGGCCTCTACCTTTAGGGTCAGGGCAAGAAAAAAAAGCTCACTACTGACTACACCTAGTTTCAGCTAAAATAATTTTTTTAGTCTACTCTAGTCCTATTCCTTGGTAATGGATTTTTTTCCTGGGTCCCCAAGTAGTCAGAACGCACTTTATTCTCTATTGTCACCTAAAGAAAGCTGAAAGGGCAAAAAGCCAGGGCTTGCAAACCTCCCCCATGCAGCTTTCTTTGCTCGTTGCTTCTGAGCAGCAGCTCTGCCGTCTTTATGGATTCTCCAGTTCTCCCGATTTCCTACTATAATTTTACATAATATGTTACAGAAGGAATAATGACACAGATAACACACCGAGAACTTTATTAAACTAAATACAGCATATGGTGCTCATTTTCTGGCAACGAGTCACACTAAGGACTGGGAGAAATTCTAGCCCCAAAACTGTCTTTGTCTTGTCAGCAAGGACAATGACAAGGGAATACTGCAAATACCTCGCTGGAAACAACTCTTAGTTCACAACAGCTTTATACCTTTTTTAGAGTTATTCTGCCAAACACATGGAAGAAAAGCAGTGTTTGATGTGAAGGCAAAAATGGACCAACTTCACCAAATAAAGCTAGAAAGAGTCAATGAGATGTATCCAGTCAGATTTTTAGCCTTGTAATTTAGAGTGCCCTTTGCACAACTGACACAGAAGTGTTCTGAGATGCATCCCGAGTTATTTGAAAATACAGAAAAACAGTTCCAAAATGCCTGCTCCCAAGACTCTCTGTGCAGAGAAATATTAGCAATCCAATCTTAAAAATGGCTTTTGTTTTGTGTTGGAATCCTTTAGCTGAAGTCTGAAGATGCAACATGCAAAACAAAAAGTGAGTAGGAAAAAAAACTAACAGCTAAAATTAACCACCCAATGGGCTGGGCTTAATTGTACAGGAAAAGGTCTGAGTACTGATTATGTAAATAAGTGCTGAGTAAATAAAAACCAGGTCTCCAATTCAAATAATCTAGGTTTAAAATTATTTAAAAGAGCATAGAGAAAAAATGCTTTCATCCTCTAACAATGAAGTTCAGTAACAATATGCATCGGTTTTAAATTTAAATAAAGTATATAAGAATGTGAAACTTCATGAGTGGTGCATGCTGTCTCTACACACTGAAATGTTTGTATAAATAAGCATACAAATCAGCGTTCATAGGACCCTGGGCAGTTCATAAATCTGAAGCCGTTCTACCAAATGCAAAGTCATGATAAAAATACTAAAACTGTCTAAGATGCAATATTCCATCAGCATGGAAACAGGAAAAAAGATGCCAATTCACATGTTCAGAACCTGTGCTTGTCCTCTATACATTCTGTTGTTTCTCATAAATGTAATTTTTTTTCAAATAATCACACTTGTGCACAGAATGTGCTTTGAGCATAGTTTGCAAAATAGGGAAAAAAGGAAGAGCTAGCACATATTCATTACCATATGGGCTTGAGAGACATTAGTTACAAGACAAGAATTCAACCCTGTAAACAGAGAAAAATAACTGTGACAAGAGGAGCTGAACTGCTTCAGTCAGGAACAAAAAAGAAATATTGATGCTACAAATTAGAATCCTAAGTTCAGAGTGAGATTTTACCCAAGGGTAAAATCTTTTCTTCAGGTAAAGAATGCAAATACTAAAATCCAAAGCAACGGAACAGTTTCAGGTACAAAAAGAAGTCTTTTTTCATTGTCCCTGGATGCCTGACCTGTGTTGCCTCTCACTGGGACGAGTTCACAGGGTAGGTAGGAGATGCCTTAGCTGGTAAATGGCTTTGGAGTTTTTTCACCTGTTCTATTCGAATGTCCACTACTGCTCTTGGTCACAACAGTCAAGCAGAGAAAAATGCAGCCCATCCAAGGTATAATAAATGAGGAAGAATACCTTCAGCAAAGAAGTTCAAATTTCCAATATCTAGACAGTACTTTAATGACTACAAACTGAGAAATTTTGAAGTGTTTAGCATTGTACAAGCTATATATTCAGACTTGGAACTGTGGATATATTTGTCTCAAAGAAAATATTGTCTGACAAGCACAGAGAAAGGAGAAAAAACTAGTCCTTAAAAAAAAAGGCAAAATTCCCATTGACTTCACCAGTCAAGATTACGATTATAGTACATTTTGCAGCTCTCTATTTTAGGAAGATTAAAAAAAAAGACTTGTTCAGTCCTGCTGTTCTTCCCTGGCCACAGTCACCCATCCACTCTCTTCCTCCTCCAATCACACCCTTTTGCTGAGCCAGAACTGCCCAGTCCTTCCTGAGCTGCTGCAGGTGACACACAAGAAACCAGGACACATGACAGTCATGAAATGCATATGTGGGTTCTTCCTTGTAGTAGAACTACAGGAGTGAGAAAGTCAGACCAAGCCAGAGAGCGATCCCATATAAAATACTCCCGCATACAGTCAGAAAAAAAACATTTTATCATAACGAAAGAACACAACAACTCACATAAAATGTATTTACACTAATTAAGGTTAGCTCTCCTAAGCTTCCCCATGATGTATCTAAAAACACAACTATAGCTTTTCAAGTTATAAAGTGTTTAGATGTAACTGAAAGAGGCAAATCACATTCTGCACTCTTAGAGTGTGGAGAAGATGCTTGATTATCTGCATAACTCTGGCATACTTTTCTTGAGCTATGAAAGGATAAAACTTTCCCTCTTCCTTTGAAGTCTTTTTTTTAAAATAGCATTAAAGATTTTGCATGTCCTTTCCTCCCCCTGCTTTGTAAAAGAACATAAGTACCCTAGGATTGATGAGTTTAGAACATATGAATTATAGAGATCTTTAAGTCTTCACAGCAGCTGTTTTTCAAGCACTGTTCTTAAATCATAAATGAAATGGGAAAAAAAAGAAAAAAAACCACCAAACCAAAACAGAGGTCTGGGAAGAAAGTGTATTTGATCCTGCAAGACATTTCAGGAAAGCACATAAGAATCCCCTTAATTAATAGGGATTATTCATTTCTGCAAAAGGAATGCCTAAACACTTAGCTGGATTAGGCTGGAATCCTGGAACTTCTGTAACCATGACATCTTCCATTCCTAAATGTCCTCATCTTGGAGGAAATGCTGTTGCAACACTGTATCGGAACACAGCATGGACAGAATTCTTTTAATTAGAAAAACTGAAATAAAACAGTTTTCACTTTCTCACACACAGAAACACCAATGTGGGTAGTGCCAAGAAATCCAGCCAGCCACTGGGCCAAGCAATGCTTGTGTCCAGCTACTAAGCCCATTCCATTGTGATGCCAGGGAGGACAAGGAACACTAGGACCTCCTCATGCCTCCAGGTTTCTTCTTTGGTGGGTAACAAACTGTTAGCAGGTTTGTGCCTTTTTGTACCTTTCTGGAGCTGACAGTGATTAGCATCTCCATCCTGCTTCACCTCTGCAGGTCATTAAGACTTGTTCCGAGTTCTTCACCTGCCCAGCTGAATACCCTGTGAGACTGCAGGCAGGGCCTCGATGGGCTGCTGCTCTGCAAGCCACCAACACATAGGCTTGTGGAGCCTTTCCTGGTGTGTTTCCCTTCTGGAAACACTGCCACCTCAACCTGAGCCTTTCCATTTCTCTGCACTACCTCAGATTTGGGTTTCTGATGCAATGAAGAACAAATGCCATCCCCGTAACTATTAATTTTTTACCCAGCTGATTGCACAGCACTGCAAAGAAGGGGAAGGGTGAAGGACAGAGAGGAAAGGGAGGGAGGGAGAATATCCACACTGATCTCAATATCCAGCTGCAAAGCTGAGACAGACCTGAGTGGCAATACCTGAAGCATGAAGGATGGAAGATGCTGCAGCTGGCAGTAAACAGCTGCTACATTGCCAGTAGGGTGCTGGACACATTTTGCAACCCTACCACAGCTACAGCTGTGGAGCTGGGAGCCCACAGCAGGGAGGCCACTCTAACCTGCATAAACCTCATTTACCTCAATCATATTTCTTTCAATTTACCTGACAGTTCTGCCTTAGGAATAAGACACTGTTTTTCCTATCAAATTGAAGGAAGGCACTTATCTGCCATGAGAACACATTGATAAGCTTGAATACCCTGAATTTGCACAAGATAAAAATATCCAAAGCATACAAACATGACCAAAAGCAAGGGTAGTCTTGTAGCATCAAAGACTTTTATCTCACTGTGTTTGACCTCAGCCTCCCTCCTTCCTGTTTTCCTAAGTGCCAAGATTTTAGCTTTAGCACTTCATTTCTAACTTGTGAGGGAGGATATGTGGAATGGGCTCCTCTCCCCATACAACAAATATAGAAGAAAAGATGGGGTTTTTACTGCTTACTTTTCCTTTGTCCCATAAATGCAGCATGATATTTGTTGGCCTATTATCATCAACAGCCCAAATCCCAGGGGTCTTGGAAGTAACTTGAGGAACATTAGCACTGAGAACAGGTCAGAGGGGCTTCCTGGAGCACAGGCTCGTAGAGAGCCGGCTGTTCTGTGTGAATCTACATTTAGCCTTTTTGCTCGACTTGTGATCTCAAATTCTGGGAGCCAATACATAATAAACCAAAGCAGCTGGAGAAAGCTCTTCCTGGATTATGCCCAAGTGGAGCAGTTGCATGAAGGATTTCAGCAGCTTCCAAGGAAGAAATTCAAAGACATCAAGGCATGTGACAACGCTGGCAAACTGCTGCAGTCTCCTTGGTGGAAAATTATGTTGAATATGAACTGTTGGAAAAAGTGTCTCTTTCTCTTGCATACAGAAGAAAATACAATTTATACCAGTGAGTTCAATCACAAAATTCCCTCAAAGAAGCCAGAGCTCCCACTTAAAATATCTTAATTTATCCCATTTCTAGTTTAAAGAATCCCTAATAATTTATGTTTATAAAACAATATCAAGAACTTTTGCACAAATTTGGTGCAAATGAGTGTAAACAGGCACAGCTCCACTGTAGTCAGGGTTACTAAATTGACATGGAAACGCTCACTGGATAGAAAGCAAAAATATTTGCAGAAGCGCACCTTGGAAACTCTACAGACAAACAGGATCAAATTCTTTTCAGCTATACAGCTGGACAACAGATAAAATTCATTGACAGCAATGCAAGGACTGTGATTTGCAGTGAGGTAACAAAGAATCTGGCTCATGTATTTTTGTGGCTATCATTAAGACAATGAATTTTTGGCTAGGCTATAAAAACAAGAGAATCTTTAAACAGGCGTCATACAAAGGAAGTTTGTAGCATCATTGAATCAAGGAAGTCAGATCTGCTGCAGATGGAAATTAAAAGTAGCTTCACTGGAAAGCATGTAGCTGTGCTAATTTATAGCAGTTGAAGGTCTGAATAGCAATCTCAGCAATGTTCTTGGGGAGGAAACAGAGATAAGATTTATAAAGGAACTTTCACCTTCAAGGCGTTTTAATAACTAATTTCTTCTCCCAATATCCCTAAGGTAACCAAATCCCTGGTTGCATTTCCAGTGGTATCTCAGCTTCAAATATGACAAGAAGTTGCTACCAGCCCTGACAAAAATTAAAATATATAAATGTATGTATAAATGCACATTAATTCCTCCCTATTCATCAGGAATATTTCCTAGAATACACCTCCAGCATTTGTTCTCCACTGAAACTACCTGCTCCTTCCTAGAGTTCCATCTTCTCTGGCAAAAAAAAATCATAGAATTGCATAGAATTCCTTGTCCTGTCACTACAGTTCCTGATGAAGAATCCCTCTATGGCTTCCTTGTTGGCCCCCTTCAGATACTGGAAGGAAGGGATGGCTTTCATTGGGAGAACACCCTTGACTCCCTCAGCACAAATACTTCATCTGTACTGACAGTAAGAACAACTTTTATCTCCTAATGCAGATTTTATTTCTACGATATGGATCCAAAAATTGCAGGGAGAGAAAAAAAAACATCATTACTTTCCCCTGCCCGTACTTCAATGACTGCTAATGGTCTATAGCAGGATTCCTTCACAGAGGAGGCTCCTCCTCAGAGCCAGCTCTGCTATGCCCCCGTTTTCCTCTCTCTCTCTTTCTCTCTCTCTCTCTCTCTCCCTCCCCCACTGCCAGCAATCCTTGCACATGTGCCTGTTCTCCTGGAGACACTCCACCCTCTACAAGTCACTCTCTCTGTTATGGTTCAAGGTCAAAAGCATTTTCATTTTTTCAGCTGGGTGGGCTTTTCCCTTTGCACCTATTTCTAAGCTAAACCACAACCACTGGAACTGAAGATCAGTTTTCTTTAAACCAAATGCCATGTACCTGCAAGACATGATACTCTTACAGAAAACTATGTGTGGAACAGAAACACCCCAGACTCAGAAATTATGAACAAGCTCTTAAAATGCAAATGCAAAAGCTACTTTTGTATTACCTGCAGAGCAAACAAAATATAATTCAAACTTCAATTGGTCCTAACTGAAAAAGACAAATGTAGGTTACTATTTTATAATGCTGGATTAATGGCTCAGTTATACAATAATATTCTACATGTGTCTCAACTCCCAGTGATGCAACTATATAAACCCATAAAAAGGTTGTTGTTTCTACTAAATAAGCAATATCCCATAATTAGGCTTACTTTTCCAATTTCTGTTCATTTTAGAGGATGTTTTAATAACTTGGGGTTAAGACTGTACACATCTAGCCTGCCTGCTCATGTCACCATCCTCAGAATGTAGTACTAAGTTCTTTTCCTAAGCAGTACTAACCAGCACTACTAAGTTCTTCTCCTAAAGGTGTTCACACACTATTTCAGGTGCCTTAAATAGTTGCTGAATAAACCCAAAATGGCAGTAAGTTATTTGTTATATCTATGCACAACCAGCTCCCTTCACCAGCAAGCTTCAACTTGAGTTTTAAAGAAAACCCCAGGTCACAGACAGAACCTGGCTACTTGTTTGTGGTTTTTTTAGTTTGGTTTTTTCTTTCCCACATCCAGAGTAAACCCTCTTAGTAGGAAATTTTGCAAAAATGTTGCTTGCTTTGATACCCAAAAGAATTTAAGGGACTAAAGAGCTCAAATACCTTTACTTTGTGCTTGAAAGTTGTGAAGGGTTCTTTCAGAAAGTGCCACCAATACAATGAGAACTATGTACCAGGTTTTTGCATTATTTGGGATGGCAAAAGGCCTCCTACTCCCTCTTAGGCAGATTCTGCTTTTAAAACTTACCAGTCGGGTGGAATATTGCAATATTTTGCCACAGATTTTACAATGTCAATCCAGAATTTACAAGTGTGAAGTGTGAGTAATCAGCAGTGAACTTGCTATTTTTAAATGGGAGGAAATAGAGGTGAAGCGTGTGTCTCCCCTCACAGAAATAAGGTCCAGAAGTTCCCAAGAACTTGGAATAACTTGGATAAGACTCAGAAGACATTTTTCCTCCTCTGCTACTGGGGAAAAATAAGTTGCAACTCCATCAGAAGTTGCGAGTCCCAGCAAGTACCTTGGGCACTACAATCTAGGCCTTTGCAGCTACCTCAGCGCATTTAAATCTTCACTCTACAGTCATAACATTATCAGCGAGATTGCTACAAGAGAGGTTCTTTTTCTCTCACTGAAAGAGGTGACCACAAGGCAGAACTCTGGTTTTATTCACTTCCAAGAACGATTCTAAAATCTGACTTTCAGTTTACTCTTCTGTGAAACTGGCCTAAAACAAGAGCCAGATCCTTAGCTCAAAATAGGTTCATAGACATCAGTACCTACCTTTGATGACTTGATAAAAAGCACCATTTTCATAGAAAAAGAGGAATACAAGATCACAGACAGTAACCACATTATTTTAAGTATCTTGTGCTGGATTAAAGCTTATGGGTATGTCAGCACAATTTTTTGTAACTGTGAAGAACAGTTTATTTGGAAGAGAAATTCAATAGAGTATGTCCTTTCTTGACAAATTATGTGCCATAAGCATTATTTTGTAGTAGTTTATCCACTAAAGCAAGAACTTATGGCAATTTAATTCCCTGAGTTAAAGGGGAGAAAAATGTAAATGATGCTGCAAAGGTAACTAGGCTACCAAGAAGCAGATGGCTTTAATTACCTATTTACAGGACTGCTTATACTGGGAATTTGAAAGAGACACACACCTTAGAAACAATACTCACTGTGGGAATACTCTGTACATTTTAATTAAGCTGGATTTTAAATGGGAATAAAATGAGATTGTTGAATGCTATCCGAACTCAAATTGAAACTTCAAAATCATGTGTGCCTCGCACACAAACATTTTGTAATATCAGATGTGTACCAGGATGCACAAATCCATACATGCTATGACTCATCCTTGGTTTTGCTCCTCATTTCCTGCTGTGCCAGTCCTGCCAAGAGGCCAGGCTGTGTGAGGCATCACCACTGCACAGAAGAGATAGGTTCACATTTGTTTCTGGAACTCTGTGGAGTTGTCTGAGGTGAATTTAAACTCTCGTGCTGGACTTCAGTGATCTGAGTCTGATCCTCCTTTCCCTGGACAGCCTTTCACAGTGCCAGAATCTGAAGCAGCAAAGCACCACCAGCCTTGACCAGGTGAGCACCTGCTGGCCTGGCCCAGCCCTAACTTGGGATGAAGTTACATTGAGCTGATCTAGGAGCTCACACTGCTGCCAATGTGGGAGGATAAGGTTCCACCCAAAAGCATTATCGGCCCGTCTCACCCACTCCTAGATGTCGTCCATCTCCCCTCAGTAGGTTGTCCGACCCCTTCAAAGAGTGTGAATCACTAATCTGACACAAAATTAACTCAAGCCAAAATAAAAATGTTTTTTTGCAGTGTAGCAAGCAAGCTCTCATGAGCCTCAGAGGCAGCAGGGGGAGAGGGCAGGACCACGCAGCCCTGTGCACCCAGGCCTCCCTCCAGCAGATGAAAGCAAAGCTGTTGCACATGAAACCACGGTGTCAGACCAAAACAGTTTGAACAACAAGGCCCTTTAGGGCTGCCCAGTGTCTTGATTAAAGTATGTTTTCCTTCAGATCTTCTGTCCCACTCATTCCTCACCAAATGCTTTCACGGTGCAAACATGGGCACACAGTCAACAGCAACCAAGTTGGCAACAGCTAAACCCAACTGCTTGAGACTGCCCAACTTTTGCACATCCCTTAGCATGCTAAATCCCAGGAAAAAGGTGTTCACTTAGAGCACTTCAACCTACACCACCTCTTACACCTCTTTAATAGATCAGTCTAAAATTACTCTTTAAATTAAGCTGGTTAATGGATGCCAGACATTATCTACAACTCAGGGCCACAGTGAGCACTTTTTTATAATCAAGATCAAACATAAGTAGCATAAACACACTAATAATTTAAGTGAGCAAATTATGTCTGCCAAGAAAATACACATAAGGAAGGGCTATTCAGCTTCGGTGACTCAGTACACAAAAAACCCCGGGGCAAAGAATAATTACAGTATGCTGTCTACAAATGAATAGAACAACCAAATCAAGACAAAATTCAAATGTATGGCAGAGGTTCTGAGGTGCTCCTAAGTCAGAACAAGAGAAGACATACAGAAACATTTTGCATATGAAACAGATCAAGAGCAGCAGAAGCCCTACCTCTTTGCCTTTCCTGGAAAAACTGAAAATATTCATGACTTCACAGAGAAAAAGCCTGAGCCAAGACATATTATTAGAAAGAGAAAAGGTCACCAGGAATTTTCCTGGCAGTTTGTGGTATAACAACATGCCCTCCACATATTCTGCCTGATATGAAGGAATTCCACTAGTCCTCAGAACAGTGGTGCACCACCAGAAAGGGATGGTTATAGTTCTTTGGGACTTCACAAATCTGAATTCAAAAATTTCTCTCTTCAAGCTGCTATATATTCTGGAACCCATTACGTTAAAATTCAGCTACTTCTAGCTGTTGTCTCAGTAGAATAAATCTAAACTCAGTAGCCATGAGGTTTTTTGCCCTTACAAACTCTTTGGACACATCTGCATTTCTTCTCTGGGATGGTGTAAAGACCATGGGAATGCGACCACATATGTTTCCTAAATGTGTACAATGTGAGGGTCTACTCGCAGACAAGGCTGTTACAACAATATGGATCAGATATCACCTGCAAATTCTTCACAAATTAGGGGATTTTAATCTCATACATAAGCAATCAAACAAAATTAAAAGAGAAAAATAAAACTAACAAGCATTTGAAGCTTAGCCTGGTACTTTTTCCATTGCCCGTAAAAGTGATTATAGCAACAAGGGGATTGAATTTTTTTCTTTGTCCTGTAAAGTTTGAATGATCCAACTTCCTCACATTGATATGAAAGACTGCACAAGGTGCAAAAGCCTCAAACTGAGTCCATTCTACATGTTAAAAACACGTCATAATTCCATGGAAAACCATGGAACTGCAACAGCACGTGCCAGCTGGGGGCCCATTCCATATGAAAAAAAATCCTGGCCAAAAGATGAAAGTGGCAGAATTCCCACTGCATATAAAAGGACTGGATGCTGTCATTGACAGTCTCTTCTATTTTTTCATCCATGACCAGTTTCCAAGGCTTATATTTATCATACTTCTAGATTTCAGGTACAGGTTTACTGCCCCATTTTATTTATAGACATTGGCTTTCTATAAATTTTTAAATATTTTATCCCCCCCCGCCATAACCATTTTTTGGCATACTGACTGCAGCCTTCTGGACTATGCTAATCCCTGACAAGACTGAGACACAGACCTAACTAAAATTGTCTAGTTCAGCCAACACTCTGCTTAAAATAGTTTCCCATGCTTTTAATCTATTTTTACTGGCTAGAGCAGGATTTAATCTTTCAATTATAAGGTCGTGCCTTAGATTTTATTTTTAAATGTGTTAGAAACTTTTAAATATCTGTTTTACTACATGTATTTTCTGATGTGTGTTAGATAACTTCAAACAAATATAAAATTAGGAGGCATGAGTTAGTCTTCAGCAAGCAGAAATACCACATAACTTGCCTTTTCCAGAAGGGTGCCTTATATTGAAAGTCTGATTATCCTCGTGCCAATGCATGGTTATCTCTGGAGGACATCCATGTTTGTAATGCATAGTCACCATGCCTCTCCATTGTGGTTTATTCTTTTATTTTTCCCACAAACTAGTTGCCCACAGTACAATTTGTGTCCACCTTATGCTACTAGAAAAACCAAAATAATGATAGTTATTTTAAATACATATATATACATATATATAATTGCTCAAAAGTTTCTGTTGGCTTTCTGTTCAACTGTGGCTATGGGTGAGAGTAAAGACCTGCAGGAATATTTCCATGGAAATGTAATCACTTTTAGGATTATCTGGAGGATAGAGCTATCAAAGGGTATAGAAAGTGATAGAAATTATGCCACTCAAGTCCCTTAATCTTATTTAAAAGTGCAGACTCATTTTGTCTCTCTCAATGTCCAGAACTGTTTGTTTTTGTCTTTTGGTTACCAAGCAGTAGCAATTTTGAATAATTTTATGGAGTTTGTAATTGAATTTTAATGTTTAAAATTTTTCCCCTGAACATTTTTAAAAGCCTTTCAAGGCAAACACAGGATGAGACCCTGGCAATACCTGAGACCAGGATCACATGTTTTAAATGAGGTAACAAACACAAAGCCTATAATAACAAAAAAACATACCCAAAAAATGGCATTTGCATCCTGTGACTGGCATATTACCGGGATGGTGGGACTGTTTTGTACTGCAGGCCTTGCAGAAGAGAGTCTGGACACAAATTACAAGAAACTGAAATAAGAAATTTGGAGACCTGCTCAAGTGCTTCTTACAACTCTGCAGCAGCAGATGGGGAAATAGGTGGTGTCAAACCCACCAGAGCAGCAGCCCGGTCTATCCCACTCCTCTAGTGGCTGTTTGGCCCCTTCCCACAGTCCCCACAAATGCACAGAAATTCAACTTTGGAAGCTCCAGGCAACAAAAGGGCATTTTCCCTGTACCACAAACCACCTGAGTCCCAAGGGCTGGGAAGCCAAACATCTGGCCATCATTCCCCACTTCTCAACAGCATTCATCAATGAAATGCTACAAAGGAGGCTCATCTCCCTTTAGTGTGGATTTCAGGACGAGAAATTGTGTTCTACTGGGATATCACATCAGCCTGACCCTTTGATCAAATCTCTTTGGGGGTCTTTGATTAAATTGCTGCTGTGGAGAGGGCAAGAGTAAAGTTTGAGTCTGTATCTCATGGATGGAAAAACAGCCCTGATAACAAGAACTTTGGTCTTCTGCTCTTGGCTCTGCACACTTGGCTCATGAAGTCACAAAGCTCAAGTTTAAGATATACTGATGTTTTGACCTGTAGCAAGAGACAAGGTTGGTTATTCTGAGCTCTACACACATTAATATCCTTTTTTAGAGAGAGTTGTCCTTAACCAACTTTGTTTTCAGTTCCTCCTCAAAGCTGGGCAGGTAAGCTGGGCAGCCTTCATCAGAAGTGCAGGAGTGGCTTAATTCATTTTTTATAAATTCATTTGAGATGTCAGAAGTACTACTTAAATATCAAAAACTTAGTATGAGGTCCTTCTAGCCTATTAGAAGTGGAAAAGTAATTTTCTCTAGATTTGAGGAATCCTCTAGAAGTCATCCATGACTGAAATTATGAGACATCAGTGATACCTACACAAGTAATATGCAGGCAAACAAGCCTACCATTTTCATTAGATATTTACTAAGGTTTTATTAATTTATAAGTACATACTCATTAGGAAAACTCCTACATTTCTAACATCTGACAAGCACTGCCTCTAGCATAACACTGTAACTGGGACCTATGATCAAAGATATCTGCCTTAAACATATTGGATGCTAATAATAAAGTTAGTGATTAGAAACAATACCAGTTATTGAAACAGACTTTTAAATTAATCACTTGAATATCAAAAAGTCACTTACATGTAGCATATGCATGTGTCAAATATGTCCTTTTTTTGCAGCTACTTCACATCTACAAAAAGCAGGGCTGCTTCTGCCAGAGAAGTTAAGAAACTTTTTGCTTTATCACTGTGTGGACCTGATTGTAATTTGACATCTTTTTAGAAAGAAAATTGTCTCTTACATCAAATTCTTTCCTGGGAAAAAAATTTTTTGTCAAGGTCAAGGTATGGAGGGAGAAGTATTCGTTCAATTTTAGGGACACTTGATTTTCTCCTCATGTATGTTCCATTTTCCTTTTGTAATTGAAAGATAGGAAAGAGGACTTCAAGAAAACTTTTTTAAAACACAGCTGCATAAAAACGCAGAGTACTTTCTTTAATTATTAAAATGAAAATAATTTAATCATTTCTCAAAAACTGACAAGAATATTTGCTCTCTTATTTGCAAGTTCCAAAAGTGCCCCAATGGCTGCTGGGTTACAGCTCAATCAGTGGGGCAGTTACAACTAAATATTCTTGCAGAAAGCACTCAAAAATAGCTACTGCTTTCCATTTGCAGTAATGTAAACTTACCTGATTATGGAAGAGGAAAGCTACTCATAGAACACAGATCAACTTCTAAAACACAGCTAATTTATCTACTTACTGAAAGCAAATAAAGAGCTGATGCTAACGTTTGTGTGCTCTGGAAATGTAAAACATTGCATACAACTAATGTCAAGTATAAGCTTGACAATATTTCTTAGTTAAAAATGAAAGAGTAACTTTTATTTTTTCTATGTTTGTGAATCTTCTGTCATTGTTTCAGGTTAACATACTCCTTTTTTAAAAAGATAAATTGTAGGTAAGGAAAAAAACCCTTTATTTCAACCTTAAAAAAAAAATATATAAAACATGGCCTCATGCAGGAGAACTTTCTTCACAGCAGACCAGTAATAGGGACACACTTGGCCTATGTTTTATAAGCATATATACAAAGATCCATTTATTTTACTACCTCTAAAAAATCTGATGTTCCCAGACTAACGCACCCTCCTGCATAATCACCATCCCTAGAAAATTAGGCTCTAATACCTTTATTAGTAAACTGAATCTGGAACTGTAGCTTCCAGGCTCTCTTTCCCAGTTTTTAACATTCAGATAAATAAGGCAACCATTATTTGTACAATTAAGAAGTTGTTTAATGCAACTTTTCAGAAAACAACCTGCCCTCCCCAAAATAAAGTACTTGCTTCCTCATTGGTTTTAATAAATGCAAAACTAAGTTTCTAACAACACACATTTTTAAACCATGTAATAATACTGACTTCAAGGTGCCTACATGGAGACATCCTCAGGAACCTGGCTTTAATAACAAGGATGTATTTAATCATTTTTCGGCTTTAATAACAAGAATGTATTTAATCATTTTTCCCCATTGAAAATCTTGGCCCAGACTTCTCTTAAGTGTCAGCGCAATAGCAGTTGTGCCCTGATTTCTGCCTGAGAAAAGATCCCTTTAGTCTCCTGTGCAGGCAGGGACTCCATTTTCCTGCTGCTAGAACACACCTTCATCTCCTTCCATCCATAATTAAAACTGACTTATCTTATGCAGGCCATTCACCTCCTATTTAACAAGAGCAGCCTACAAAAATAGCGGAGAGGTTTACAGGAAGGAAGCAGTTAAATGATAAAAATGTGAAATGTTATGCAGCAAGCTGTGTACAATTAACTAGAATTCAAATATACACCTTGTTCCAATCCAAGCCATTTATGAGATAAAAATAGTCTGCTAGAAGAATGTCATGATTAATGAGGTGAGACTCCAGCTAATTACTGTTTCCTCCAGAAGTAATTAGGTTGGCATTGCTAATCAAGATGAATGAACACTCTGACCCGCTTTTTTAAATGTAAAACTATGAGCTGCAGCAGCAATAACATCATTTAGTTCAGGCAATGTAGTCTTTATTAGGCTTGTAGTTTGATTAAATTCTTTTGTTATACCAGGCTTTCCACACATGAACAGATGAATGCTGTGATGTTCAAAGAGTTTGTCACCCTTAATTAAAGACTGAAAAGGCTTGTTCAATTCATGGGGCAATACACAGGACAGCTCTAAATTGATAGCTTTTAAGTGGGGGATAACTGAGGGAGTCATAGGGTTTGTCCATCTGCAAGAGGATCCCTCCTCCTTCCACAGTTTTCTGCCATAGTAGCTGGAAAATTAGTATCAGATATTTTTGTATTGACTCCATTAGGCAACACTCATTTCATCAGAGCATCTTTTCACACACAGCTTTACTTTTACAGAGTGAATCCATTGTAAGTTAAGAGAAAGAAAGCTGTAAGAAGTAAATTCAGATAATTTACTGTGCTGTTTCTGACTGTGACCCTTCTGCACAACTACCGAGCCCCAGAACAGCCTCGTGTCCCACCATCTCAGCAGTTCCCAGCATGACTTCATAATTTCACCTGGGGAAGGAGGTTGAGAAAGTGACATCTGAATGATGTAGAGATACAACATGTTATAATGGAGTTAACACATAGTAGTTTCCTTTTTTACCTCTTACTAGCAGATAAAGCACTTCCTTCTAACCAGCATTTATTTCAGGTAAACACTAGGTCCAAATTTTCATCTAATAATTTTAATTTAAAGCATAAATGAGACTGGGTAAGAAAGTGACCCTCACCCTGCACTAACTTATTGGATGTATTTGCTGTTTTCAAGAAGCACAGCAGGTGAGCAGGGGAGCCTCAGGACCAAGCAATGGGGCAGAGGGAGGGAGAAGGGACAGTGGCACAGGAGACCTGGCCTGTTCCATGGCAGCAGGTGCAGGTTTCCTCCCTTACCACATGATAAGTCACTATAAATGTGGCAACACAAAGACCTGCCTGAACTTTCTGTCACACACATTCCACTGGACACAGGCTCACCCAGCCAGTGAGATAAGACCTGGTGCCAAGGCTCCCCAGTCAAGCCTTTCTCCATGACATTCCAGTACACAACAGGAGGCACCTGACCTGAGCAACCTCAGACTTATCAGCACTTTGCTAAGAAGCTCATGTGCCTCAGGTGAAGGGCAAAGCTTCACACCTGAGCACAGCACACACAGGCACAAAGGATGCCATTTTCCTCTCTCAGTGAAGCTTCACTCAGCCACTGCCCACAGCAGACACACCACCTACCCCAGCAGGTAGAAGATGCTTGCAGCTTCTCACACCTTCATCACAACACTTGGTAGTGATGACCAGTGTAGCCCCCCATGAGCCACACCATAATGGACAGACAGAGAGCAGCTCCCTGAGAGAGCCCAGGCTTGTGGGCCTTTTTCCTCTCCAGATTTCTGATCCTGAACAGTTTAACAAAAATTCTTACCTAGACAGTAGACAGAAGGAATAGTGCCTCTTTCCTTCTTCCACCATCTGGTTGATGTTTCCGCCCACTAGATTGCAAAATTCTATTTTTAACCTCTTCTGCCGAATGATACTGCAATGCCAGCCGCTGATTGAGGCACGTCTCCCTTCCGCTGCTGTTCCTTCCCTTCACCTGGACCAGGCTGGGCCAGTCTCACACACGGCCACTCCTGGGAGCAGGGCAACGTGTACCAACAACCACCCCAAGCACCCATGCACAGGGGCTTTGTAGAGGGAGTGTCCAGATAGAAACCCTGAGAGCTAATTTGGGGGGTGGTGTCTGGGAGACCAGGTTATAACTTAATTAAAACCCCTCCTTCCTCACTGCTCCCTGCTGAGGCCTCTACCTGCCCTTACCTGCTTCAACTTACACCTCCAGCCCCTCTTACATGGGTATCTAAAGCCCCCTCAGGAGATGCAGTGCCCTGGTCCTTGCTGCTTATATGTCCCTGAGCCTCAAAAATACATGTCAGTGCTGTGGGGGCATTTAACTTCTCATCTATGTGTTACTTCTTTTTTTTTGTTCTCTCCTCTGGAAAGTGTTGCGGGTTTTTTAAGAGTCAAGGGCTCCTCAAGTAGGGGCCAAGATGGTGGCACTTCCATTCAACAGCTTTGACCCATTTTTGTTTTACTACTGAATCAACTTGCTGGTTACAGATTCCCGCAATGACAAACTCACCAGGAAACCAGGAAAGGAGAAACATCCAGCATTCCTAAGAGCTCCATTTCCCATCCCTGAAGTGCCCCTTCATGGCTGTAGGCAGGATGTTGCATGGTCACCCTCTGCATTACAACTCTGCCTCCTTTCAGTGCTTGAACAAGAAAGTATACAGCATAAAAAGTTATTTTAAAATGCAAAACCAGTAAAAGACATTTCCAATACTGCACACCTTGTTTCTCAGGCAGGCATGCTGATCTCACACATCATAGAATCACTTAGGTTGGAAAGACCTCTGAAGTCATCAACTTTTAATCCACCACCACTGTTACTCACCACTATACCACAATCCTAAGTGCCACATCCAAATGTCTTTTGAAAAGTTCTCTGGGCAGCTGGTTTCAATGATTTACCAAAATTTCAGTGTAGAAATTCTTCCTAATGTCCAATCTAAAACTCCCCTGGTGCAATTTGAGGCCATTACCTCTCATCCTATGACATGTTATGTGGAAGAAGAGACTGATTCCCCCCCACACCACCTTCTTTTTACAGCCTCCTTTCAGGGAGCTGTAGAGAGCCACAAGGGCCCCCTCTGAGGCTCCTTTTCTCCAGAGTAAACCCCCCCAGCTCCCTCAAATTCTCCTTATGATGGGGTTTTAGGAGTTCTCCTTTTGGTTTTTTTTTCCTCTTACGGACTTTTCCCCCATACATGTTGCTAGGAGACAATAATGACTGGATACTTAAGAGAGACAAAAGAAGTCATCAGAGCTCAGGAGAGGGGTCCAGCTGGCTACTCTCTTTTACCTGGGGGTCCTCGTGCAGGGCAGAGATGCTGCGAGATTTGGACTGGGAAAACGGGGTTGGGTGGAGCCCCTAGCTCTCTGGTGCTCTTGGCATTTGGAGGGGAGAGAGGCTACAGTCACTGTGGGGAGAATTCGTCACTGCTGAGGGGTTCTGCCTTCTACTGCTTTTCTTCTACCATGAGTGAAGCTTGCTCGCTGGAGCAGCCGTTGCACTAGGACCTTATTTAACTCCCTACCGCACTAAAAAAGGGACTTTTCACCATCTGCTCGGGTGCGTCAGGGAAAAAACCTCGGGATCCTGAGCCCACCTTTCCACACCATGCTGGGAGCCGGGCTGTGGCCGCCCCGCGCCCGCCATTCCTTTGCCACTGCNCTGGCTACTCTCTTTTACCTGGGGGTCCTCGTGCAGGGCAGAGATGCTGCGAGATTTGGACTGGGAAAACGGGGTTGGGTGGAGCCCCTAGCTCTCTGGTGCTCTTGGCATTTGGAGGGGAGAGAGGCTACAGTCACTGTGGGGAGAATTCGTCACTGCTGAGGGGTTCTGCCTTCTACTGCTTTTCTTCTACCATGAGTGAAGCTTGCTCGCTGGAGCAGCCGTTGCACTAGGACCTTATTTAACTCCCTACCGCACTAAAAAAGGGACTTTTCACCATCTGCTCGGGTGCGTCAGGGAAAAAACCTCGGGATCCTGCGGCCACCTNAAAAACCTCGGGATCCTGAGCCCACCTTTCCACACCATGCTGGGAGCCGGGCTGTGGCCGCCCCGCGCCCGCCATTCCTTTGCCACTGCTCTGAGTCTTCACTACACTGCAGCTCCTCCCTCCCCGCCTGCCGAGAGGTCCCGGAGTTCCCACCTACAGCTGTGGAGTTTGATACATCTCATCTACCATCCGGGATTTTGTGCTCATTCCTGCCGTTCCAGTTTGTTGCTCCCGAGGGTCCTGCTGGGGCACGGGGATCAGCTGCCCAGGGGGTTTGTGAAGCCTTTCGTCCATCCCTTCCCAGCTCAGTCAAGCCACCATTGCTGCGTGCTCGCCCAGTGGGCCCCACAGCGCCCCCTGCAGCCGCGGGGGAACCATCGCACCTGCCCTGCTCACCGGGAGCCGCCAGCGCCCCTGCCGGCTGTGACCGTAACTGCACCAACGGGGAAAGGGCCTGACAGCCGAGGAGGCTGGCACTGGGTTACTGGTTCTGTTTGCTGTTACTGTCATAGTTACTGTTGTTTGTGTGCCTTGTTATACACACTAGTAAAGAACTGTTATTCCTATTCCTCATATCTTTGCCTGAAAGGCCCTTAATTTCAAAATTATAATAATTCAGAGGGAAGGGGGTTACATTTTCCATTCCAAGGGAGGCTCCTCCCTTCCTTGGTAGACACCTGTCTTTCAAACCAAGACACCTCATAAAACTTGTGCTCCAGGTCTGTCCCCATCTCTGTTGCCCTTTTCTGGACACACTCCAGCACCTCAATGCCTACCTTGCAGTGACGGACCCAAAACTAAAGACAGTATTCAAGGTGTGGATGCTCTGCTTTCCTCACAACCCAGGGAGATGTGTAAAAGGACAGACTTTAGGTACTGTGCTCTGACCTGTGCTGACTGTACTAAACAAGGCTAAGTATTTCTTTGTTAATGCAGTTGGTTCACGTGTTCCTGGGTTATCAATTAACTGTGTAGCCCCTAAAAGTGAACCATGTCACTTCTGAGCTGCTACATGCTACTGAAGCAACTCTAGTGATTTATTTGTGAAAGTTTTATTGACCTGCCCAAGCTGTAGGTGCTCATTCACTCTTATTGACACATCCCCTTAGTTCCTGTTTTGAGAACATTGGTTAACTGACTCAAATTAAAACAGGTGACCCCACAGAAACAAGCGATTTCTAAATTCCCTTCCCCTGGTCACAACTGTGCCACAAAGGTGTTTCCCTTTCTCTCCATACATTATTTCCGTGCATTCCTGCTGGGTGTATTCCAGGGTTCTCCAAAAGGTCCTATTGCACAGAGCATGGGCAGCAGCTCTACTGCTGCTTGAGATAATCATTTCCATCTCCCAGCCTGCTGTTACCACAGCTCAGGTGTTGCATCAGTGTTTTTGCTTGGACTCCAGATGCATCACTCTGGGCTGCTTCTTTTACTGAGAAACAGTCTAGTATATAGGGACTGTTGGATATTTTTTGGCTCTTCCCTTCCCTGTATGCCGTCCAAACATTGTCACAGTGAGGTTTGGTGTCCCCTCAAAGGTCTGCCAGGAAACAGACCTGGACAAAGGGGATGTTGAGGATGAACTCTCATTTTATATGATATCTGATTGGTTGCTTCTTTTTTTTTTTTTTTTAATTTTTATTAGTAGAACTACAAACATCTTTGCTGCCAAAGACTGATCTCTACCCTAGCAGTGTAAGCAAAATTATTCTTAGCTCCCCTTTTTTTTGCTGATAATAGGACCCATGGGTAGCTTAAGAAATACTGAGATAATTAAAATTTTGGATGGCTGAATGAAAAACTCAAGTGAAAAAACACAAGGGAAGTAAGAAGAATTAATAAGCCCATGAAGTCACTGCTCATGTTCAGCTCATGTCAGGAGGCAGGGAACCTGCAGTCATGCACACAGCAGCTATCACCCGCCATGGAGAAAGGAGGGTGGAGTCCACATCCCATCAGTGGGCTCATCTCCATTCTAATCCTACACTCTCCATATTTTTGGAGCACAACTGCTGTGGTTTTAGCAGGAACTGAGCTCAGCCCTGCCAGCCAAGGGGTGCAGAGTGTTAGGAATTTCCAGAGTGCTCCTCAGTCCAGTCCACCCACCCCCATCTGATGTTGTTTGTAAGTCCCTGGACCCTCTCTGCTTAAAGAGAAATCTAGATCCACCTACTCTCTGGACTTTCTGAGCTGTTGATGTATCACAGAGCTGAACTTGGCCAGCCTGGGAATCTGTCCCACAAACACTGGTGCATGCACTGGTAAAAACTGGTTGTCATGGGTTAGGTGTGTGTGGGTGCCTAAACTGCTGGGCAAATAAAAAAATTAGTCACATTTCTCAGACCCCAAGTGTATTAACCTGAAATGGAGAAATACTTATGCAGTATTCAGGGAGGCTTCCAGTTGTCTTCCCTACTACCAGCCAAAGCATCAGATACAAAGTTTAATATGCATTGTACATTGCACTCAGTCTGGTTTGGACAGCAGAGATCAGAGGGAGCTGTTTTTCCTGCCTGCATAAGCAGCTGGAATAGCTTGTCCCCATGCATAGATGAGGAAGACCAGCTTTTTAATATAGGCAGCAGAGCTGGGTGTGCAAAAGTGGGTTGGGTGTACAAAAGTGGGCACAAGGAACCCTCTTCCCATGTCATTTTTTGGGCTGGTTTTTGTGGGTTTGTTTGGGTTGGGTTTTTTTTTGCTCCGTCCAGCAGTTTTCCAGCCATACTTCAGAGCTTGTTAGGTTTGTAAAAAGAACTGCCTGGATCTGAACAAAACTGTTCTTGTGCTTTTTTAGAGCCCCCTACTTATTGTGCTGCTGCAGCGATGGGTGAGAGAACATGGGCACACAACTGGGCTTGTCTGCTGCATGTTTCCTTCAGCTAATTGTTTTTAATAAATCTAATTCAGGTTTTGCAAGTCTCGATGTGAGTTCTTCTCCCTGAAAGAGTAAAATAGAAAAAGTCACTGATGATTTGTTCTTTGGCTCTCTTTTGGTGCCAATGCATCATTTAGCACTACAGCAGCCATCAATACCTGTTCAACCACCATTACACAGCTTTTCCCTGACATTCACTGTGTCATTTAGAAAGTGATAAAAATCCCAGCTTGGAGTGATATATTCTTTTGTGGTCCCCCACTTCCAGCAAACTTTTAAGGCACTGGACAAAATTAGCAACAAATTACTTCATGAATACCAAGTCCTTTTGTTGGCAGTGTTCTGAGAGTTTGTAATACTGTCAGTTTTGAATTAAATTTAATGAAAATTAAGCTGCTCTCTATGGCTGCTTGCTTAGACAATGAGGTAATTATATACAGTAAGGAGATCTGTTTAACAATCACTCCTAGTCATGGCAACCTCACACCATTATGTGCTTAACATGAAGACAGACTGTTATATTGTTTTGGAATGTGGGAAACCAGCAATAGCAGTGGCACACCATAAACTTAATACATAGAGTAGGATTTTTAACATTGCCAGCTGCAGTGAATTAATTGTTACCAATCCTTTGTTTTTTCAGGGAGTATGGTTTTGCACATGGGTTAAAAAACTATAAGATATACAGTAACTTGTACACTGTGCCTTCAGCAAAAATACCATTATGTCTAAGTTTTTGTTGATCAAAATAAAAACAACTCTATGGGTGCTGCTTTTTTCTTGTTTTGAAAGGAGGCCACAGCACAAAATAGTCATTGTCATTGTCCTATCTGTACGTCCCAATGAGATGTGAAGGCAGTAGTAACAACAAACATCCTGGAAGAGACATTTTCACCACTTGAGTCCTGCCCCAGCAGTTCCCCAGTGCCTTCCTCTAAGCCATTGTGCCATGGGCTAAGATAACTGGAGGATATGCTACTGTGAATTTACAGTGCCAGCGATTTTTTTATTTCGGCAGACTAATAGAAATGGAGAGTTCAGGAACAATGTTTCACACATGACACAAGGACTTTTGCTCCCTCTGCCCAAGCAGCCCTGAGGGCACACGCTCTGTTTACCCTGAAGAATGGAGAGGGGAATTTTATAAATAATGCTTTTTTTTCCTGTGTTGGTAAAGTGTCTTGTCCAGGGTTAGAATAAGTGGCTCTATTTTGGGATTCTCCTTCACAAGCGCATGGCATTTTAAACTCAGGGAAGCAGCTGGAAAAGAAAATGTCACATTCAGTTCTGTTCAAGACTGAGTTTTGAATCTTGGCTAAGCTTAACCAGCCGATCAAGGAATGTAAGTCAGCTTGCTGATTTGTGCCATTGAAAAGGAAACAGCTCCAGCCTAACCACATACAAAATAAACAGCCATGCTTTTCAAAGGGGACAATACACAAAGCTGTGAAAATCTTCTCAGCAGAGCAGGAGAGCTGGGAGGGAGGCAGCATCAGGGAGAACTCATTTGGTACTGAGCGGCTTTATGAACCATTTGAGATACATTTCAAAACTGAGAGTGAAAACAGAGCGGGAACCTCTCATAGGGCAGCAGTAGCCAAGCTGAGATCCCAAACATCTCAAGTGCAGCTCCCACGCTGGGACTGTGACACAAGCCAGCAGCACAACTATTTGGCACAGGCAGCATCTCGGAAATCCAAAGGTCCATCTGTGGGAGAAAGTTATTGGGTGAGGAAGCGATAAGGTAGCCAGGAAAAGCACATAAACACCAAGAAAAGCAAAGAACTGCACTCGGGCATGGAGTCACTAGTTATCGCTCAGGAAAGAGTTCGGCGTCACTATGCATAATGCCATAGGAACGTTGAGTCCATGTTTCAGGAAGGTTGGAAAGGCAAATAAGACACAGAGAACCATGGGGGAAGGAAGAGCAGAGAGAATAGAAAGGAGAATCTCTCTGCTTGTGTCTGCTTCAAGTCCCTGTTGTTACTCTCAAAAATAACACAGCGTATTTAGAAATAATAGGGCAACAGCTGCATCACATTCGTGTGGGGAACAGAGGCACCCTGGGACTCTCCAGCCTGGGGAGGAGGGAACTTGATCTTCCATGTGCTGGTGGCTGCAGCAAAGGGCAGGATAGGGAGATTTGTGGCTCCTTCTCAGTGTCTAAGACCTAAGGACATTAAATTAATTATCTTGCAACAGAACTGGAATGAGCGGAGGAAGCACTTTTCCATGTGGCACATAATTAAGCTCAAACACAGATAACTCTGGAAGCCAAAAGTATAATATGGTTGAAAATGTAATTTGACAAATTCATGGAGGAAAATCTATCATGGGCTGTGGAACACAAAGCCACAAGACTCCAGCTCAGAAAGTCCCAGAGTAAACAGAGCAGGGAAAGTTTCATGATACATTAGACCCCTTCCTGCACTCCTTTTTTAATTTCCGTAGGAGGCAGAAAATGTTTTCTGGTCTGACACACTACTGCTATCCCAGTGTTCCCAAATTAGCTGCCCAGCCTGCAGCTGGAGTGTCCTAAGACTCAGCTGTATGGTTGGCTGTACCCTGCAGGATCTATCAGGAAAACTTCCTATCTCCTATTTGCAACTACCTTCCCCATATTTAGGGTATGTCCTGTGCCTTTTATATCTCAGTTATACAAAGATTTTTCTATTCCATGAGGAGGGTTGCCCACACTGTTACAGGGAAGAGCAAAAAAGAAATTTTGGTGGGCAGAAGAGGTGCCTTGCAATAAAACCAAACCCATTAAAAATCCTGACTCATGTTCTGAAGCAACACAAGGGAAAACACAGGAAAAATCAAGTGTATCAAGCCCATGGAAGTAATTTAACAGTAAAGGCTACCAGGAACGTGACTAGTAGCAAAGGAATTGGAGAGATTGATAGAATAACACCGAGTTGCACTTGGTCACAGGAAAGTATCCATTGTGTTGTCAGAGATGTGGTCCTTTAGGGAGCCTTGCTCATAGCACAGGAGAGAAATGTCTCAATAAAGTAATGTTCTAAAAGAGAAATGTATTTTAGTATTTTATTGCAGGGTGAAAAATTAAATGTTCTTTGTAATGTTATGCATTATTTCCGCATTAATCGAATCAGCTAAAACCATACTTTGATTTTTTTCAATCTCTTTTGCAATATGAATATCTTTTAAATTTTTTAAGGTAGTATTTTGCATCACCAAATGTTTTTTTCTGAAAATTTACAATGCATTTTAATAATCAGAGTTAGTTAATTTTGAATTTGATAGTTTGAATAAATAGATTTTTGCCATATATATCTAAAGGACTTTAAAGAGGTGCTACACGTTTGATGTCTGTGTTGTGAGCAAATCTACCATCAGTGTTGTGACACTGAAACTCACAGAGGAAATGGACTTACCAAAAAAAGCCTATGTGACAACAGCATTTAGTCAACACTTTGCACAAGCTTCTATGGAGAGACAACAGAGCATTATATTTCTGGTTGTGTTTGCCTATGACTTTCAACCACAAGAGCTGCAATGCAAAGGAAAAATTCGGAAGGGACTTTGCTATGGAGCTTGCTGTACATACATAAACTCAACCTGCCCTGGAGAATTCCAGATATGTGGATGATAGGTAAGAAATGTGAGTAACTCACATGAACAAGTGAATACAGTGGGGTATTAGCCCAGTACAGTCCTCCTTCCTCCTGCTTAAGCCCCTGCAGGACATAAACAATTATTAGATTATATGGATTATATTATAGAGTGGAATAAAATACTAGTTTGAAAAGCTTGATCAGAGTCACATCCTAAATTAAGTAGAAAGGAAGATTCCAGTCTAAATGTTGCAGACATTTGGGGGTGGAAGCCAGTCTGCCTCAGGTTTTAGTCCTATTTTCTTCTACAGCACACTGAACTCATCATCTCATTGAACAAGCTTTAGCAGTGAGCAACTGTGAATAAGCTAAATCCAGAGAAGTCTGCATGGAAAGGAGGAAAAATGCAGTGTTCTTCTCCAGAGAGAAGAGCTACCCATGAAAAAAAGTAAAAGTACTCTAGTCTTTCTCAAAAACAAACAAGCAGACATAAAACCCTCCTCTTTTCTTTGATCATAGCGATCTTTATATAATCACCTTTGGATGCCAAGCTGGCACGGAAAATTCCAGTCCAAATGGTGAAAGTTTGAGAAAGTTATAGACATGAAATAAGGAAGCTATAGATGAAAACAGGTTTTCAACTCTGTCTCAGGCAGATGCAATCAGTCTTCTCATTGAAGGGTGTGAAATCCATTTACTGAAAAGACAGCACAGTGCACCCAAGCTGAAAAACCCCTGTTCTTGTGCACAGCGCCCAGGGTATGCAAGTGCACCCAGTCTCACACAAAATGCTGTGCCCACCCAGCTCTCCATACATATTCACATTTCACCATTGCAGGGTCTTATATACAGGTATAATCAACATTTCAGATGGATTGAACTGAAAATGTCCTCTGAGCAACTTTTCACAAGGGCAGATAGTGATAGGACATGGGGAATAGCTTTAAACAAAAAGAGGAGAGATTTAGATTAGATGTTAGGAAGAAATTCTTTACTCAGTGTAGGGAGGTACAGAAAGGGGTTGCCCAGAGATGTTGTGGATGCCCCATCCCTGGAGGTATTCAACGAAAGGCTGGATGGCGCTCTGAGCAACTTGGTCTAGTGGAAGGTGTCCCTGCCCACGGCAGGGAGTTGGAATGAGATGACCTTAAAGGTGTCTTCCAACCCAAGCCATTCTGTGATTCTATGATTTGTAACTCCTCTCTTCTCTGTCAATCTGAAAATACCTGTTCTGGTCTTACACTGCCCAGAGACCTTAGGGAGCATCTGGCAGACTTTGTATTTTGAATTAATACTATATTACTGTTTCACACATTTTTTGCTCTCCTTGAACAGATTCAACAGGCTTAAAGGCAGCAGAAGCACTGTTTCTAAAAGTACAACTGATGGATAACTACGGTCTCCATGGGCTGCCTGTTGGGTCTTCTCTGATGTAGTAATGAACTGAATGATGTTGTGGTCACCTGTAAAAGCCTTGTTATAGAACAGCATTCTCCTGATAAGCTTCTCCTGAATAAAAGAAGAAAATTGCATATACCTGGTCGTATTACAATGAGTAATTACAAACTGAGTAATGCAAGTGTTTGATACTTAATGCTTCCAGATGTTGACGTGGTCTTCCTGCTTGCACTTCTTATATTTCTTCAGTATCTCGTTACATGAATGGCTTGTTTTGTTTAGGTTGAATGTCTTCCTAATTCTCTTTCACTCTTTGCTTTCTTTAAATTTGTTAGGTATTGCTCCAGACACAAAGTAAGCAGGAAATCATGTGAGGCATCTTTTTGTCTGTTTCTGTAAAATGTAGTTTGAAAAGCAGAGCTTGTGTCCTCTTTAGATAGAAGAGCCAGAGAAATGGTACTATGCATTTATAAACTGCACAGTTTGTCACTAAAATCATGTGTTCTGCTACCAGCACTGAATATGCTATCTTAAACACAGAGGGTCAAGAATTTACGGCCCTATCTCAAAATCCATAGGCACCTGAATCAAAATCTAATCACTTTTCTTGTTCTATCAGTGTTCTTTACTGTTTGAGTGCTGTAATCAAAGCATCTTCCTTGTGCACCACTGGCATGAGAGGACCTTCAAGAAAAAATTAGGTTCTTCATTAAAAACATGGTTTATTGAATTTGCATGGGGGATATAAATAAAGTTTAGTAAAATTCTCTTCCTGAAACAAAAGAGCATCCAGGTCAGTCATTGCTACTGTTGCTCTGCAGTCTTAATGAGAGAAAACTCAATAAATTTTTGTCACTTGGAATATGACTCAGAATAAGAGACAGACGATCTACTGATTAGGAAAGGGGAGAGTTATTAATTTAATTAAGAAGTCAATTAATGAATTAAAATGGTACTTTAGATCTAAGTCTGCAAAAAGTTTAGGAACACTGTAAGCATTTGTATTTCAAAAGTAGCCTGGGTTAAGATTATTTCTCCTTAAGAGGTGACATCTCAGCTTTGCAGATGGAGAGAGGACTTTGAGTTCTAGAGAGATTAGTCACTGCCAGTAACATCACCACTATACTGTAAAGAAAATATATTTTTGGGTATAATGTTACTGCCACACAGGGTGAGCAGTTCCATAGCTGAGGTAAAAGTTTGTTACTTTTTATGAAAAATGTTGACTGGGAAGGCAATCTTGTTCCAAATTTTTTTTCTTAAATATTCTTTTGTCCAAAATTTCAAATCATAAAGGTTTGGACATGTACAAGCTGAAACACTGAAGCTGAAAATAGCATGTGCAATTTTTTAGCCAAATATTTCACCAGGCTGGATACTTGGTGGCTATTTTAAAAAGTTGTAAAGTTTAACTGTACTTTGGAAACAAAATGTTTCTTTTTATAGAAAAAACAAACCAAACACTTGCTTAAGAAAATATTTTTTGTTGAGAAAACCAAAACAGTAACAGATTTAAGTCTTGGTGCATGATACAGAATTGAAAACAGACATTTCCCCTAGGCATGTCCATTTCATCAAATTTTCCATTTTGCTGGAAAAGCTGTTGTTTTTCTACACACAAGGTGGGGGAGGAGTTTCATGAGCACTTTTCTATTACCTCTATCATAATTTCTTACTCTTCATATTATGCCCACCTTTGAGTTGGGTGACAGAGCTGCTAGTTGCCCCCACCCCATCAGGTTTAGGCACCTGCCTGTTGCTGGGAATCACACAATATTTTGTGTTGGAAAGGACCTTAAAGGTCATCTTGTTCCAACCACTTGACCACGGGCAGGGACACCTTCCACTATACCAGGTTGCTCAGAGCCCCATCCAACCTGGCCTTGAACATTTTCAGGGATGGGGCAACCACAGCTTCTCTGGGCACCCTGTGCCAGGGCCTCACCAGCCTCACAGGGAAGAATTTCTTCCTAATATCCAAAGTAAACCTACTCTCTGTCAGTTTGAAGCCATTTCCCCTTGTCCTGTCACTCCAGGCCCTTGTAAATAGTCTCTTCATCTTCATCTTTCTTGTAGGCTCTCTTCAGGCACTGGAAGGCCACCATGAGGTCACCCCAAAGCCTTCTCTTCTCCAGGCTGAACAATCCCAATTCTCTCAGCCTTTCCTCACAGCAGAGCTGCTCCATCCCTCTGATCACCTTGGTGTCCCTCCTCTGGACTCACTCCAGCAGCTCCATGTCCTTCCTGTGCTGGGACCCCCCAGCTGGATGCAGCTCTGCAGGTGGGCTCTCAGCAGAGTGAAGCAGAGGGGCAGAACCCCCCCTCCCCTGCTGCTCACTCTGGGGGCTCAGCCCAGCAAGGGGGGTTCTGGGTCCCTGTGCACACAGCCAGGGCATGGCCACCTCTCAACCTCCAGCACCCTCAGGTCCTTCTCTCAGGGCTGCTCCATCTGCTCATTCCCCAGTCTGGATTAATAACGAAAAGGCTTCACTTGGAACTTATTTATGACTTACTAGTTTTAAAGCAGGCTCTCTTCCACCACAGCTTGATATAAGCAATTGTTTCCTTCACACATTTATTAGCGAGCAGATGCCTTCAGCTCCTCTGCAAGAGTAAAATCTTCAGTCAACTCTTAACTCCATTTGGTCATTTAAAATGCCACTTACTCCCAAGAGGCAGGTTCTAGATTGCCTCTCCTCTCCTCACTGTGCTTTTCCACAGCAACAGGGTCTTATGTGGAAAGAAAGTTATTCCATGAGTGGCTTAATCTGATTTTCTCCCGCCATCCCTTGCAGTGTTGTGTAGCAGTAGAAGAGGTGACTTGGGATCCTTGGGCACTACTTATGCCTGGTTCAGATTGGGAGGTCTCAGTCCTATGAGGACTCAACTATGGGATTATTCCTTTGTCATGGGCAGAAGCTCAGCCAGGTTGCAATGGGGACAGGAGGAGGGGAGCAAAAGAGAAAAGTCAGGGGAACACAGAAATTGAAATTAAGAACCTATGTGATAGCCAGAAACTGCAGGAAAAGGCAGGATTGTGCCTGGCAACCTGTTTTTAAATAGGCTGACAAGAACGCAATGTGTTGTTTGGGTAAGGATACTGTGCCGGCTTATAAGCGGAGCCAGTCATGGGATCCCCAGTTTTTCTTCCACTCCTCTCTTCTGCTCAGACTCCCAAGCAGCAACACTGCTCTCCAGCTGCTGCACTGGGCCTGAAGTGTCAGGTACTGGAGCTTCAGCTGGTCTGAATCTGCCAGTATCCAAGGATTTTTGGTGGCTGAACACAAGCTGAAGACCTGGCCCTTCATTATAAAAATTATTGTGCTCTGTTAGCAATAAAGAGAGGGAAGACATCCAAAGAAGAGGGAGGGCTGAGAGGGGATGTCAAGTGAGCCAGGCTGCCTAACGTCATCTGGAGCTTTGACACAGGCTCCCCATTGTGCCGGAATGTCTTTTAATTTGTAATCCTTTGTGGAGTGGGCTTTAGCAAATCACCATCTTTTTGTGCCTCTCTTTACCCACATATGAACTGCAAAATGATAAACACTATTTAACTTCCAGGCCAAGGGAAGCCTGCAGCTTTTAGCATCCTTCTTGATTTGAAAATCTTTCACTTGTTTCTTTGTCATGTACACAGAGATTAAGAGAGCTGAGGTACTTTGAGGTATCAATGGCACTTCAGCATTTCTGTGCCCTGCATGTGATGGGTGTGCAGTGGAGCAGGCATAGCTACACCTGGGAATATGGACTCAGAGACAGAATCAGCCTGGTTCTGGCTTTTGCTGTTTATTGTGCCAACAGAGGCTGTGCTTGGAATATTTTGATATTTTACAAAATAAGCCTCTGTAGTTCCCAAGAATATTGTCATCTTCAATAAATTAATATCTCCACTCCTTCCCATGAGACTTTCACTGAAAATGAGATCATTCTTCCTGACCTGAGCAACTGAGGTGAATTTCAGCAGGAATTTCTGCCAGGGATGCCTTTGGCTCATAATGTCACTACCCATGTCCTACTCAGAAATCACCATCTATTGTTGAAGCCTGTAAAAATGAAAGATGTTCAACCTCTTTGGAATATTTCTACCAGTTTTATTCAGATCAGGTCCATTTTGTTATGCCCAAAGTGGAGATACACCATGGAAGAGATGAGAGATGGACAGAAGGGGAACATGACACACAACTTTATCATGGTCCTTGTCACACAAGAACCTTCCCAGAAGCGCAAGGCTGTACCTGTGCTCACATAAACATACCCGACAATCAGGTACACTGCAGATTTCTCCTTTGAGGATAAGTCTCAAATTAATTATTCACTTGTAAAGGAAAATTCTGGAACTTTATCTTTTGCTTCATGTATGACTTTTTTTCCATCTATTTTTCTTGGTTCTTCCATTTTTCATTTCTTTACTGTTACACCTTCCATTTACAAGCCTAATTTTAAACTCCATTCCTCAACCATTCAATTTATTATCTTTTTTTTCTTTTCCTCTTCCTCTCCAGCCATGGACAACTTGGAAAAATCATTCTTGGACAAGTCATTCTCTTATTGTCTAGGTACCCATCAGAGGATACTTGACTTTGCCACACTGCAGTGTTTCATATTTTGGTGGCCAGGAAAAAGCACAGCAGCCACCACCCACACTTACAGCCCAACCCAGCCAGAGACTGCTGCCCAAAAGCCCAGGCTTGGTCTCATTTTGGATCCCAGCCTCCCACCATGGCCTTCCAGCTTGTTGGGTCCCATGGCCACATCATAAGCTGGGTCAAGAAATGCCCTAGCTGAAAATGAAGTACTCTCAAAAGCTGACTTTTGGGGGTCAGGCTGCTCCTGCCTAGGAGTGCATCAAGACTGGGAGTCTCCAAACAACCTTTGGCTGGTAGGGCTCCCATTGATGGGAAGTGGTAAGTGGCAGAGCTCAAGCCTTTGCTACACATTGTTCATGTGTTTGCCAGGAAATTTGGCAGAGAACTCCACAGTTTTACTGCTGTGTTTCATTGGAATGGCCCTAATTTTGCAATACCTGGTGCACAGTAGCCTGTGTAGTGTCTGTACTGTGTGAGACTACAGCTTCAACCTCTTAAACCATGACCTTTCAAGACGAAGAACTAACTGTAAGAACACAACTTGAATTGCTAAAACTTTAAAAAAAAAACTTTAAAATATATATTATTCCAATTATAAAGTGACAAACTGAGCTCACTTTAGTAGGTAGAGCAATGTTATTAACTAAACCACCGTTACTGTTTATCATTTACAGAGTGGGTGTTAAATAGATTAAGATTGCAAACTTACCTTGCAGAAAATTCAGGGCTGTGGAGAGGAGCTGAAAAGGTTTCTGGATCAGAGAAAAATTTTGTGACTTTGAAAATCAGTAATGGATTAAAATTTGCTTTCAATTTAATTTAGAACAATGAATGTATTTCCAATAATTCATTTGGATAATGTTTATCCATCTCATTTGAGCTTCTCTTATGTTAAATATGATGTGTTAGCTGGTATATTTAATATGGAACATGTTAAAGATACTTTAATATAGAAAGAAAATGCAATGAAAACATGCTAAAGTCAAAACAATTTTAGCTTATATCAAAACAAAATGTTTTGATATTATTAAAATAAATCAAGAAAGTAAAAATGAAATGTTTTGACTTTTTCTTGTTAAAAATATTTGTTGAAATTGACACATTCTTGCAAAACATTTGGATTTTGACAAACAGAAATCTTTTTTACAGAAGAATTGTTTTGCTGAGCTCTAATTAAAAACTGGCTAACTTACAGTTAGTTGTCAGTGGCGAATTATTACTGTGAGTCAACTATATGATGAAAGGGATTAGTTCACGGGCCAGTGCTATTTAATATTCTGATCTGTGATCCTGAAATAAGCATAAAAACACTTCTGAAAAATTTCTAGGCACTAAGGAGTTTGGCAGAGTGACCAGGGCCATCACACTGTGATGGGGATCAGTTTGGGAGACCTGTGACTCAAATATCAGCTGTTTCAAGTCAGGAAATAACAGACATTGCCCCCACAAATAACATAACTCTGCCTTGTCAGGACAGGATCAAGGGGTTTTAATGGATAAATAACTGAGCAGTAAATGAAAGCAGGGGAGAAACAAGCAGGATACTGAGAGGAGACCAACAGAGGAAGGTGGTGTCCTGCTCTGATATCAACAACATGAAACTGTGAAAGTGGAAAAATACACTGAGGAAAGGATAAGTCAAGTTAGTGCCCTTTGTATTTTGCCCATCAAAGACTGAAAAGTGATGAGGGAAAATGAGGAGAAAAGGTTATTGGGGTTTTTTTAAGGACAGAGTTTAATAAAGGAGTTTAAAGCAGACAAGTTCAAAGGAAAAACAAAGCAACTTCTTTTACTGGTGAGTCTGACTGATCATAGAAACATGGTACTTATCAACATGGTGAATTCATCATTTCAGGATGTCTTTAAATCAAAATTTTATTGAAGGTACGGGTTATTTTGGTTCAGCCCAGGAGAAGAAGGGGAAAAATATCTGACTTGAGTTACAGAAAAGAACAGAATGAGTGTTTTTTTAAATATCCACTACATTTATAATCTATGGGAATAAACACATCAATTATTTGCACATGGTGAGTAATCTGAAGATAGCCAAGATTTTTTAACTGAATCAAATTATGCCAAAAATCAGGAATTTATCACAGCGTCAACAGTTGTTGAAGGTGGATGTTTGGATTAAAAACAATGTCCTGGACACGGTTTCACAAAATTATTTCTAACTCAAAATTTTGGTACTACATCTAATGAGACTGAGCTTTTAATGAGCCTTCATTTTAGGAGTAGAATAAGAGAGATGATCTAGAATCACTGCCCTGGTGGCAAGGAGACTTACACAGATGTGAGAGGGATACCTGCTTTCCTTCCTGATTCAAAGCTTCCTTGGTGCCTCATCCATTGCCCAAGACCTCGGGATATTTTCAGCAAACAGAACATTTCTGCAGAAACATTTCACTCTTAGCAAGCACCATATGATCAGGAAAGAAATTAAAAGTTTGATCAATATAATATCAGTGTTTAATTACTGCTCATGCTACAAAACACATTGTGCAGAACTAGGTTTGCAATTTATATTTCTATTGTGTTCTTCTCTACGTGTAAAATGGGAATCTGATCTTCTTCTACCTTTATATCCATTGTAAGGTCCTTGGGCAGAAGACTTTCTCTCTCCCTGTGTATGTATACTTACACACAGAGTAAGAAGCATATTAGCTTGTTTGTAATACAGATAATGCTTGTCCTTCTACTGCTCTATTTAAAAAAAATACAGCCAACAGTTAGGAAGTGCAAGTCAGAGATTTTATCTGCCACCCATAACTTGAATATTATATATTTAAATAAAATACTGAATTATTTGAAGGAATGAATTTATTGTATGTCATGTGTTTCTTTGCAGAACAATGTGACAGTGAGATAACATTTTGCAATTTCAGATCATTTCCCATGGCAAGAAAATTGTATTTGACAGCCAGCTGGTTTCTTTTACTTCATTTAATGTACACATGATGGATACTGGTTAGGACTGATGTTTTCACTAGAACATTATCAACAACTAAGTCTAAAAACTGATACAATGACCAAAAATTTTGTATCATCTTCAGATATTTTCAGCCTATATTTATAGATAAGTTTACATTGTATTTATTTTTTGTGTTATAGTTGTTATACTGAATTGTATCTCCCATTTTTTTCTCAAAGGCAAATTGATTATTTGCAGCAAACATCTGATTTAATCTTGACACTCTATTCAATATCTCCTCCCCCTTATCTTGGGTGCTCCCTTTTATTTCATGTCCATGTTTTTAAGCCCTCCACTGTCTCCCATGTCAGTGCACCTTTTCATTAATCCCTTTTTTTCGTTACCTGTCCCATAATTCATTCCTTGTCTTTCTCCTCCAGGGTGCTAGCTCCTCTTCCCATTAGGGAGACACATTCTTCTTTCTGGTCCCTTCAAATAAAGATCCCGTATTTCAATATATGAATATCCCTTGATGCTATTATTATTATCTGTGATATATTAAGAAATGACTGGATGTGGCACCCAGTATTCTGGTTTAGTTGACAAGGTGGTGTTTGGTTAAAGTTTGGGCTCAATGATCTTGGAAGTCTTTTCCAAACTTAATGATTCTGTGATTCCATGATTTTACTCTTCCCCCTATACAACACTACCTCAGACAACTCCTCTGTTTTAACCACAAACATTAGTATTCACATAAGTCAAGATCAGAGTAAAACATTTTCTTGGTCTAGTGCATAAGATACAGAAAATATTTTTTCCTTGTGCAGAGTTATTAGACACAATTCGATTAGTTTTCTTTGGTTTAATCTGTTTCTGAAATCCTGCTTCTAGTCAGCAAATGCAGTGAGAGACTGCACCTTTTGGGTCAGACTTATAATCACAGAACCATTATGGTGGGAAAAGACCTCCAAGATCATGGAGTCCAACTTTTGACTGAGCATCACCTCCTCAACTAAACCACAAGTGCCACGTAGAGTCTTTTCTTGAGCACTTCCAGGGATGATGACTCCACCACTTTCCTTGGCAGCCCATGCCAGTGCTCGACAACCCTTTTGGTGAAGAAATTCTTCCTGATGTCCAACCTGAACCTGTCCTGGTACACCTTGAGGCCATTTGCTCTTGTCCTGTCACTGGCTGCCTGGGAGGAGTTGTGAGTCATCATGCATCCCTAGGACACACACCAAAGGAAAAGCTTTTGTTTCCTGTACAGCTCTACTAGTCTGGCACCTGCATGACAACTTAACTTGCAGAGGTGAGTGAATTAAGTTAGCTCTGCTTTATGTAGAAGAAGTATGAAGGAGCTGTGAGACAGTTTGGTGCAGATAAAACACTGCCACTTGCTTGTTATCGGAATTGCTAAATCTAGGTAAGTGTGCTGGGACAGTCAGGAACCCACTTCTCCTTCTGTAGCTTTTAAACACAACCTGTTGCACAATCCAAAGGAGTAAAGACCAGCCAGTAGAACTCTGGACATCATTTTTCCACACTTGAAAATCAAGTTTTACCTTCAAAGCTTCACTAAATTTTGTAACAAGAGCCAAGGGAGCCCAGTGAATCCACGTGCAGAGGCTAGATCAACATTGCAGCTTAGACCAACTTGGGAGTTCTCACATTGTCACCACAGCCCAGAAAAAAGTGGAGCAGCAGCTGCTCATAAGCTGAAGCTTCAGTCCAACTTTCAGAGAGCATCTTAAGTATTTAAAAGGTCAAATAAAATTTTCTTGTGTCTCCCTCTCTCCACAGTCTTTTCTTGTTATTTCACTGATAAAATCTGGGGAGGACATGCTGCTGTTTTTATAGTGCAACAGGATTGGCAAAGCCCCACTTTAGAGAAGTGTAGGTTGTAGCATGCATGACTAACGATTAATGATGCTCATTAAAAAATGAAGTTCTGATGAAATTCATTAATGCTTGGCTTGAGTCTTGCTAACAGTTATGCAACATTAAGAGCAAGGCAATTACAGATCTTGGCTGCAACTCATTGAAAGATAAAAGAATACCCTTTTTCCTGTTTAACTCAATGTATGACATGCTGCACTACAGAAAGGAGCTGTCTTGAAAAAGCTTCTCCAACAATGAGACACAGCCTGCAGCTCCATTGCCACCTGCGGGTAAGTGCTGGAGCCTGTGATCCTGTTTTATTTCCCAGAGCACAGGAAAAGAAAAAGTATCCACAGAAAAGAAGGATGAAAAGTAAAAGCCATACTTCTAACTTGCCCTGGTGATGTGCTGAGGCCTGAGCAGCAGGCCTCACCCAGAGTTGACTCACAAGATGAATCCTGGGTACTTTGTGACTAACACTATCAGTATTATTTAGCTAAAAATAGATGACAAAGATGCTTATGCTAGCTCTGTATAACCTGCAAGAAATTTATCATTTTAAGAAACTTTCCCAACTGACATGAATAGAGGCTTGTTTGTAGGGTACTTTAGGGGAAAACCCTCCCAGCCGAGGCCTGGGCTCTGGCCAAGCCTTGGCCCCTACTGGTCAGGAAGTGTGCCCTCAGATCCAGGAGTCTCTGTGCTAAAAATATAATTAAGTCACTTTGACTTACTGATTTGGGCCTATAAAAGCTGGACCCACTTTTGGGGTGAATTTGGAGACTTCACCTATGGGTGGACGCACTGTGTAGGATTTTCCCAATTGCCGGGAAGGGTTCTTCAGGTCCTTGCTGCGAAACAGGGCTCCCCAGCAACTGTGGACTCGGGAGGATGGTAAAGTATTTAGGCAATTGGTGATAACATCTTTCTCAATCACTATCCTTTTTCTTGTATAGTAATGATTAGGTGCATTACCTTGCTTACTTTTGCTTGTTGCTAAAGCCAAGTGTGTAGTTTTATTGGATGTATCATTTTACTTTTGTGTTGTCTTTATATTCATAGTAAAATAAGACCATTCTTTCCATTGGTGTCTGTGTCCTTTAAATTGCCCCTGTCAACTGGCAGAACACCTGGTCAGCCAGAAAAGAGTTTCAGGTAGACACCACCTTTGGCCTCTCAGGCACGTACTATTACTTCAACAATTTATATATTGATCCTTTCACACTGCTAAAAATCTAAAAACCAGATGAGCAACTTTATTCTAAACAGCACAGCATGAGACCAGGATGAGGGTAAACTGCAGATTGGTTGTAGGGAATATTAACAAGGAATGGGAAGGAAACATATATAGATATAACTATTGTATCTATTAACAATGTATATATGTTAAATATATTAACCTATAATCCTATATACACCCAAATCAGCTTTGTATTGTTATTAAGGTTAAACGTGCTATTTTGAATTCACTCAGGAAGACTCCTGGGAGTGCACACTTTACATAGCTGATATTTAAATATGATAGGCATTGGAGTCCACTACACATGCTATTGTTTTCCCTCCTATTTTATGTCTGTACTTTGCTCTTTACCTAAAGAAGAATTAATAACTTTTTCAGGGCCATATTTTCTGGGGTGGACTCAAAAAAACCTCTTCATTACTTCCCATGGTCAACTTCTATCTCAGTCAGAGCTTACTCTGAATTTTCTGGCCAAGCTGTGAATGAATGATTTTTACTCAGGGAAGAAAAGAAAGATCCCAGGTTACCTTGGATTAATTCATCAACACAGATCTCCTTTCCACTGCAACTACAAAGGTGAACAATAATTAGCCACAGCTTAGCCCTCCCTGTGGAACTTTGAGGATATGAGCAGTGAATGCCAGAGAAACACCATCTCTTGGCTCTAAGCAGCAATTCAGTAGGGATAGCAACCCCAGAAATCCAGTCATAGTCTGAGTATTTTCTATTAAATTGAAATCATAGAATGGTTTGGGTTGGAAGGAACCTTAAAAGATCGTCCAGTTCCAACTCCCTGCCACAGGCAGGGACACCTTCTACTATCCCAGATTGCTCAGAGCCCAATCCAATCTGGCCTTGAACACATTCCAGCTGATCCACAAGCAAGTGTCCAACCTTGTGCCACTGGCACTGGATTCAGAGCCTATTTTCAGCATCATAAATCAGCCTACAAAATGGTCCCCCAGAGTTAAAACAGCCCTTATGGGGCATAAATTAAACTTCAGAGCAGCCCTAACTTGCCATGCTTTCCTCCTTTTCCTCAATGGCAGTGAGCTCTCCTGACAGCCATGTTCAATCTAACTCCTGTCTCCCACATTAAATTTCAGCAGACAATGACCAAGCCCATTTAATACACAAAACTGTTAACACTTAACTTTGTGCAAGCCAAATTCTGGTTCAAAATATTTATTTTTAGCTGCATTGTCAATCACATAGAGAGGCATGTATTTGGACACAAGTCAAAACCCTTTAGGAACTCTTAACTATTCTGTATCAAGAGTTTTCAAACCTGGGGAAAACAAAATCATCACAATATATGCTAACAGCGCAGTTAGAAACCAACTTTATTGTTGCAGTTTGAAATTATTTACACAATATAAATCTCTTTGAAAGGTACATTACTTCATTTAATCAGTGGTAGAAGGCCTTAGAATAGTTTCAATCACATTTAGCTCAAAAGAAATACAATTCACTCCAATGAATAAATGATGCACCTTAACACCACAACATACAAAGGCCATGGGGACTCTTGGGGGATGACAGCGCTAGGATATGACAAAGGCTCTTTTATAAATTGAGCTTAGTTTACTCACAGGACGCAAGTGGACTCATGTTTAAAAGAACACTGAAAAATCTGCAGTAACAAAGAAAATTACACAAAATGGAATATATTCCTAATATGCTGTGGCCCTGTGTCTGCAAGTGTTCAAAGGGCTTTGAATGAAGAGGCTTAGAACCAATGGCTCTAACTTGAAGTCACACCCTAGAAAGATTGGATATATTCTCTGTGCTGAGACTATTCAAAGCACTTGTGTACAAAGCAGCAGCATTAACTACCACACCATGATACAAAATGGTAAATGGAAACTTGCTACAAAAGGAAAGAAATTTTTCACACACTGAAGACTGGACACTTATTTTCTGATAACACTTAAGGATTACTACTACCAAAAACTTAGAAACATATACTTTTTCTCCAGTTCACACTGTATTTTATGGCATTTTATACGATATTTTTCACATTTCTCTTCCAAGGTGTCTTTCATCTTGCATTTTGCATGGGTGTCTACATGGGAAAAAAACCCAAAACCAGTTAACAGAGGAAAAACACAGTTGCAATGCCAAAAAAATAGGCTGGTGCAGGACCTGAAGTTATTTCAGCATTTAGTCTCAAAGTTTGCTTGCTAGATTTCAAGTAACTTGTTTTTCTTTCCTTTTTATTTCCACTAAGTTTCCCTCTGTGTCATCTCTCTACAAATATCAAATCAAAGAGATTTGGGAAGTCCATTAACTAAATCCCACACCACAGGGAAACTGTGATAGCAGCTTGACAACTTTAGAAGGCTGCAGAAACAGAGTGTGAAACCTTGAACCAAAACTTTGGTCATCTGGTGAAGGCTGGCCACCTAAGATCCCAGTGGTCTTCAGGGCCATCCCAGTCAGTTTTCTGACATTTCCCAAAAGTAATAAAACGCTTTCTTAAAGAATTTGGTGCAGAGCACCATCCACACTATTAATACACAGAAAAGCCCAAAACACAATGTATTGCAAACTAATCAGCTACAAAGGTGCTTTCTTTTTTATAAAAATTATTTTTTGAACAGTCTCTTCCCTCTCTCCCCAGGTTGACTGGTTTCCTAATTATACAATCTCTACAGATCAGACCAACTGTAAAAGTCACTTAAAAAGAAAAAAAATTTTTTTAAAAATCAAGCAATGCCTTTTCCAGTGTCTCAGCACTTCACTTGGATGGAGCACCCCCTTATAACCAGCCTGTGCAAACATTTCACATATTTTCCTTCCCACTGAAGGTCTCTAAGCCACAAAGTCTGGTTTAATCCAACACATTCCATCCAGAATGGTGTGGTTTCTCACTGTTGAGAGCCCCTTTCCTTAAAATCCTGTGTTTGGCTAAGAGAACATCTATCTTGCACAAGATCAAAGGTCTTGGCTTTATCTATCTTTCACAACTATTGAAAACAATCAGTTTGCCACTTACAGTCATAAAGAGGGAGGAAAAATCGTCTGCAAGACAGTTCCACATCAGCCTTGCCTTTCCCTAAAGGTCTGAAAAAATGCTTTCTGATCCACTACCATAATTACAACCTGCTTGGTATGGAAGATGACAGCAGATAGTTGCCAATTCCAGCAGTTTACCAATCTTAGAACACAACAAATAACACAAAACATGAGAACAAGGAACACACGGCCACCTAAAACACAGACTGGTAAGACATGGTCAACCTCCTCTGCTAACTACAGGAAGGACTGCCCCAAACAAGAGATTATAGTACCACTGGGGTTTAGAACAAAGTTTTATTTAATCAAAAAAGTTACCCAATTTTAAGATTTCTTTCGGTATGAGTAAAAAGAGTATTTGTAAGCTTTTGTTACCAATCAAAGGCTTTTAAAAAACTGAACTTTATTCTGAAACAAATTTCATCCTTTATAATTTTCTCTTGTCCTTAAACCATGAGAGGAAACAAGCATATTCAATACATTGCTACAGCAAAAACTTGAGTTTCCAAGTGAATGATTTCCTTTTACTTACATTTACCAAGCCCATCCCTCCTCTTGACTAGTACTTCTTGGATAAATTAATTTCCCAGGACCTTTGTAACTTAAAGTGTCACCACAGGTAAGACTGAGAGGTTGTACATACTACATCAAGATCAATTTGTCAGATGGAGAACAAGACTTGCAAATCAGAATTTTCCAGCAGTTATTAAACACACCAGTGAGAAGAATAAACTAACAGCTTGAAGGACACTATGGAGTTCATAACAGACAACGAAAGGCAGCAGTGATGAAATCTAGTCAGGGAAAATCTATCCTTCATTATGTCTGTGTTTCCAAGGTTAAAGGCCTCTTCAGAAAGGGACTTTTTACACAAAAAAAATTCTGATGAGAAGTCATGTACTGACAAAGCAGAACGTAATTTTAGTCCAAAAGGACACAGTGATAGCCAAGTACGAAAAGGAAGATTTTATATTCATGTTTACACTAAAAGAAGCAGGGTTGCGGGCACAAGGAGGAGAGGGAGGGAATCGCACACAGGGAAAATACCCCAGCTATAAATTTTAAATACTCTAAAGGGGTACCAATAGTTCTGGTGTTGAGGTAAATTAATTGACAGAACTATTTGAGTGATTTGGACATTCAGTATAAGCATTTACAAGTTAGCAACTAATCCTATTAGAAGGCTATATCCACCAAAAGCATTTAAGTTGAGGAACTCCTATCACAGCTACCTCAATCAGTGTCCCAATGGGAGCACACACTTCAGGAGTGCTTCAATCCAACACCCTTAGTTTAAAAGTCAACAGCATTCAAGAATGTGTAGGAAATTTTTGGAACTTTAAATAAACAATTTTAACAGCTTTCCCTATCCCACTAGTACTGCATATACCTCTGACACATGGTTTGCCCTATTATTAGAACTGATTTTCTCTTAATCTAAGCACTGTATAAATCTCTTTATTCCCAGAATCATTCTCAAGAGTATGATTTCAAAAAGCTAATGAGGGAAAAAAGACACTGGGTGTCCAAGGCTTAAAATGGATATCTTAACATGAAAGTATTAGGCTCCGTTGTAAGTCAATTTAACAAAAGAAGTCTGCACACAGAGTTAGATTTCTTCTTTACATCAAAATTTCTACAAAATAGGAGAGAATACAATGCAATACACAAATCCATAAATGCAAGATACAGTACAATTCACACTAATTTACAAATGGTTATTTACACTGTTGTATATACATGTACAGTCAGACCTGGTTAATGCAAATTTGGTACGTCCTTTTAAAAAGCAAATCAACAAGTGTCAATGAAGGTGTTTAAAATTATGTGACAGGAGACTACTGACTATTCAGAAATCTTTAGTGCTTGGGTGACCTAAGAAATTAGGCCTGGATTAGCCAGATCTGACTGCAGAAATGAGAAGGAAAAAAAATCACGCTATTCTGCTTTACAAAAGCAACCAGGCCACTACAGTCTTTTGACTTGATGCTATTCCTGCAAGAATGCCTAGATTAATAATCCTCTTTATATTTACAATATAGCTTTAACTACAGCAAGAATTATTAATTTTGGCATTCATGCCCTTAATTTAACAAGGCAACAGAGTATCTTCTTGGCAAGTCAAAGTCAAAACTACTACAGGATGTTTCTAGAGCTCAGTCATTTTTTTTGTCCTCCTTCAAATAACTTCATGTTGCTATTAAAGAGACTGAGATAAATTAAGTGAAACAAGTATATGTTCTCTAGTACCTAACTTACATTCAGAATGTCCTGTATTCACAGTTTCAAGCTACCTTATCATCTGCAATGCAAACTACTACTTCCAACTTAATGCATCTGTAGATATTCCTCAGGAAACGAGGATACCCTAGCGCTACTGGCTCAAACAGATGTGGAACAAGGCTCCAGGTAACTGAGATTTCATTTTGGGAGATGTTTTACCGTATTTCCTCAGAGTTGATCACAAATGGATTTAACCTGCACTTCTCTTGAGAGAAAGCTGATGCAGAGCAGTGTTGAAGTGTCTGAAGTGAATTCCAATGTGCAAACTTAAAGCCTTGACCAGTACTGCAAAGTCAACCACTGTAACCTGTGACAGTCTTTGTGCTCCTTCAAAGTGGCTCAGGAAAAGCTTGGAGTATTTGCTACCTGCTTCAAAGTGCTTTTACGGGATTCACTCCACAAGGATGAGATAGAGCTGCACTCAGGAAATGCTTTGGTTCTGCGGAAGCAAACTTCCACTCCTGCAGTTATTGCTACTTGAGCTATACAAACAAAAATACTACTGACAAAAGTTACAGTAACTCCAAACCTAAGTAGTACTAGTACCTGAAAAGGGAATGTGTTTTGCCAGCCATTGGGAAACTTAGGATCTGTCAAGTGTTGGATTTCCCAAGACCAAATGAACCTCACAACCTTCTTTCAAAATATTTCACAAATACAAAGCAACGCTGCCAGAAATAAAGCCACTGCTTGGAAGAAAATAGTAACAAAGAGTTCAAAAATCTTTTTAGCAGTCTTAGTTCCAAGCACATCTTCCTGAACTTAAAGGAAATACAAGACAGCAAGGTATTATTCATCAAATGTCAATAAAGTCCATAGAAAGAAAGTACAGAAGATTAAGGTCTTCAGTGCCTTCATGAGCTCTAGAAACATCCTTGATAACTGCTACAAAGTAAATTATAAATGTCTATTTTAGCTATTTGTTTCAAATCAAAGAGAGCTTGTCCAGTATAGTAGCCTCCAGCTAATGAAAATGGTTACCTCACTTCAAGTGACAAAAAAATCTCAGTTCTACCCTTTCTATAAAGATTTTTAAGGTTTTGACTGAATAAAAATAAAATAGAAACATTCCGAGATTAATACAAACAAGAGGAAAAACAAATCCTAAACCATGCTTTTACAAAATAACAGAATGCCATTAGAAATGGTCTTTAATGGTGAAGATTTTTCATTCACATGAATTTTCTTTGTCCTGAATCACTCCAAGCTTTTGTAAAGCACGTATGTATGTATGCATGTACATACTATACACACATACACACACTGCCATGTGCCATAAAGCAATTTTGAATAAATATCTTTGCTGGAGTCTGTACAACAGACTCCCCACAATATTTACTCCTCAGGTAAGTTTGTGTTTGCATGTGTTCATGCACACGCACAGAGTTTGTACATGTGGGCACTTATGTGACCAAAGAGCAAAGTTTTTCAGAGTATCATCAGAGTTGAGTTCATGCCTGCCTAGGCTCAAACTGCATTGCTGGGCTTGAGTTTTCTGCTGTGGGTTCCTTCCCATCTCCTGCCCCCCAAACCCACCCTCCCCTTTCAGAGTTAAAGCCTCTTTTCCACACAAACTTATGCATTGTTCCATTAAGTAAACGTTTTCTTTTCAGTTCATATTTTGTAATCCAGACCATTCTTGGTATAATAGCTTTAAGAAATAAAGTGTGTGTGATGATCAAAGCCCCACTGCTCAAGTCATACACTTTTCCATTCTGTCCTTCAAACTGGAGGCTTTGAAAAGCAATTTGCTGACAGAAAAAAAAAAAAAAAGAACCACCAGAACCACCAGACATACCAGAATCTGCACAACTACAGGACCAGGCATGTAAGACTTAAGAGTCAAAGGTTAGAAGATGACAAAGCAGAAAGATGTCATCAATACAGGAACTGTAAACCTTTGTCTTGCTCCCCAGTGCAACAGGATCTCTGCTCTCCTATTTCCAATCCAACAGTCCATTCTGCCACTGGAGCACAACAGATACAGACACCAAAATAGTGTTCAAATCTAGAATCAAGTTTCAAAAAGAAAGAGATTTGGAGTAGTGGTCTTTTGACTTTAAGAGTACACTTAATAAACAAGCAGCTTTCCCACAGAAGTCAGGGATGGCAGGCTGTCCAACTAGCAACAGCGATTGGTACAATTTCCTCAGAGAATCTTGTGGTCACAGAACTTGAACATTTCTACAGCTCAATAAAGAAGAAAAAGAAATCAGAATGTTATTATCATTTCAGCAAGCTGCTCGATTTTTGTGCAAAAGGAAAGTACCATCATATGGAAAGCTACCTTAAAAAAAAAGGGAAAAATTAAGACCATCCTAACCCTTCTCCCTAGTTATACCACACTAGAGATCACACAGAGCTCTTGTCACTCCTTTTGCTCATAGGTGTCTAAAAGAATAATTGTCTCTGACATATCTTCTTTAGCATAAGTTAATGCAACTTCAATAAAACAAGTTGTTAAATGAATCCTTTGGAACAACTTCACTGTCTGCACCCAACTTTAAGAAAAACTGATGAAAGCAGCAATGGAATCATGTTAAACTTATAATAAATAATTCACATACAACATATGTTAAATTACAAAGAAGGATTAAATTGCCATTTCTACAACTTTTTATAGATTTAGCAAGTTTCTAATCTGTTTTATATCAACAGTAGTACGTATGTTCTTCATAATAAATTTAACATTGAAGGACTGTCTAGAGGCATTATTTATAAAGCAAGAACCACCAAGTGAGCATTACAGCACTTCAACAAATGTTTAACTTTTTTTCCAGTATCTGTTCTCAGAAAAGATTCAGGGGTTGTCTATCCACTTGGTAAGAGTCCTCCTCTTCATTACTCAGGAAGAGTTAACGTCATGACCTCCAGTTTCATTTTGAAATACTGGTTAAACCGAACAATTGCATACCTGGTCAAAAAGAGAGAGACATTCCAAGTTAGGAACAGCTAACTCTCCACATGACAACAGCCATGTAGTACTAATCAAAATTCCACTGACCCCAGCACTCTGTTTCCAAAATTGACTCTTAGCAGCTGCCAAAGGAAGAAATTAGGAACAGAGCAATGATATTATAGTACTACTTCTCCACCACACTCCACGCTCAGCTTGCAAAACAGATGCTGCTCCAGGATTATCAAAGGTAGTGGTTTTGTGTTTAATTGTTCTTGATGGACTGTCAGACAACTACAATGCCACAGAAATTTGATCGTGATGATTAAAACAAACGAGTCAAAGCAGACAAGTTTTTGGGGTTTATCACTGGTGTTTTTACTCCATCTAGTGGTGACTGCCAGGTACTGCGGCCTGAGATAATTAGGCATCCACATCGGTTTTATTTACAACAATGACATAATTAAGCCCAGTAAACTGGCTTAGTCAGTGGAAAAAATTCTAAAGTGGGACCTTTTACCAGGTAAAATGATGAATTTTATCACCTCGCTCAGCTCCCAATGGAGAAATTAATTCCTCTGCTTGTTGCCATGAAAGACCATTTTAAGAAGGCCAACAACACAGGTATCTACCTGAAACAGAACTTAACATTCATTGGTGGCATAAAGACTCTTTAAAACAAGAATAGCAGCTTCCAGGATCAACACTCCATGCAATAAGTAATCAAGCTCTTTTGTACTTTATCTTTGATTCTCACTGTTGGAAATGTAGGTCTTGCATCTGAAAGACAGCACACCTCACTGACCAACTTGGCTTTTATGTCTTTGTCTCCCCAACAAAAAACACTTAATGCCCAAAAACATTATGTTCCTTGCCTTTTAAACCATGTGTTTTAGCCCAGGGGCACATAATTTAGAGAACTTTCAGCAACAAAAAAACACTGACAGACAGCTTTTTCTGCCTTGTTTTCCCTTAAAAATTAAGAGTTTTATTGTATGATCACATAGGTCAGGTGTGTTGCTCAGATCTCAGTTTCTGATAGCTGGGGTGTTGGACTAAATGGCCCCACAAGTCCCTTCCACCCTGTACATGGCAAGCACACTTACCCTAGAAAATCAAAGTCAATGGTGGAATATTTGGCTTGGATTAGAGCCCACAATCCCCAAAAGAAGTGGGAAGCCTGAAAGAAAAAAATTTAGCATCAAAAAAATTAACTTTATCTTAAATCTAACATGTAAACATATTGTCACATAGAGACAAAATTTTATCTATAAGAGAACATTCAAAATCCTATCTTTTTGTAAAGTTATTTGATCTCTCTACCAAAGAGATTTATAAGCAGTACTATAGAATAAATTACTGGCAAGCAGAGGAGGAAATCCATTGGACTCTGACTCCCCATGTGTCATTTTCAAGAGAAACAATGTTGCGTTTATAAACTATGTTACCTATTAAGTAGATAGTTGTGCGACTATATACACTATGCTAAAAAAATGCACAGAAATGTAACTACCACCTCTACTACTGCTAACTAAATTTGTATTATTCCACATACGTTGAGCTCCACTGCAAACAGGAAATTCCTTTTGAATCTTCCATTACACCCTTAGACCTCTATAATTACACTCACTTTTACTGCTGACTTGGACAAAGAGATATGTAATGCTTTAAGAAAACCTAATTCATCAGCATTTACACAAATTTGTTATCTGTTCCAAACTTATTTCTATTAGGAGTCCAGAGAAGTAGTCTGGAGGCCTCTGTTTACTTTTAGATTGAAAGTATGGGTTATATTAATGATATCACTGTTAATATACTTCAAAATGAACATGCAATGGCCATAAGTTTGACAGTACCCTTGTGGAAGACATTTCTGGACACCCAAGTTACAAGTGACAGACTTTGAACTTCAGTAAGTGACTGCTCATATTAATTACCTAAATGGCTTCCTGAAGCTTGCATGTAACACTTGACCAGGAATTTAGAAGATATCCATGGACACACCTGAAATCACCTCAAAATAGCAACTAATCTGTGTCCGTGTGAATCTTGTACACCTAGTTCAGGTAACTTTGCCAGAGAGTTGCAGTTCATCATTTTACATCAACATCCATTAACTTTATGTCAAGTTTTCCCTTAACAAAGCTTCCCACATGAACTGACACAAGTATCACACGGTGTTTGTGCATCATGGGTGGTTTATAAGCAAGTCCTCACCTATTCTCTAAACACAACTCTATCCTCTTAAACATTACTATGACCATTGTTTAAAACCGACAAAACAGTGCCATATATTTTCAAACAGACCACCAGTGTGCTTAATTGCAGCTCTAACTTTCCTAAATGAATGGGACAGCAGAATTTAAGAGTAACAACATTTGGAAAAAAAGAGCAGCACACAAGCTGCTGTTTTTAAAGCTCGTTTAGTATCATTTTCCTGTTAACTATACTTCCTCACCACAACCAGTAGCTTTTGCAGGAAAACTGAGGGTATTACAGTAACAGAAGTGTGCTCAAATTAGTAGGAAAGAGGACTAAAATAAGGCCAAAGTAGCTACTTTAGCCTTATTCCTCCTACAAATAGCTGGGAATGTTATTCTTCAGGAGAACAAAAATACAAGCACTTTTGCTGTAACATTTCCTGTCACATCATCTAGACAAAACAAGATCAGCAAGAGACTCTCGAGTGACCTATTTATCTGCAAAAGAAAAAAATAAATAAAATCAAAATATTCTAGTTTAACAGAATGTTATCATCTTATTTGAAAAAAGGCTTTTAAAGTTTGTAAGTCTTCATGAAGCACTACCTTGCTCTTCTGTCTTCTTACCATTACAAGCAAAAGTTCAACTAAGATCCACCATAAGCTGTGGCCAACTTAAACTTGCCAGACCAATAAACAGCTAACAGAAATCCTCACTCAAAGCTCATCTTCTCGTTTTCTGAATGCACAGTGTCTCCTTCACTAGGAATATTCTACACAGAATTTTTAATATGCAACAGAGAAGCAAGTTTCCATAGAACAGCAAAGTTTTATTTCTTATGGAAGTTTTCTCTACATGCCACAACACTCAAATTCAAGAAAATACCAACTAAATTTGTTCAAAGAGTATCAGGTTTCCCTGCATCATTTAACGTATTCTAATCAAGTGTTTGTTACTTACCAGTGCAAACTGATTGACTTGGACATACAGAACTTCAACTTCTTTTTCACTGACTTCTGTGCCAAATCCTTTATATTCTTTGTAGGCCTCAAGGTAAGATCTCAACCATTGCTCCTGTAATTTTCTGTTAGGATAAAGGCTGTAGTCTACCTCATTTACTCCTAGGAAAAGAAAAGAATACTATTAGAACCTTATGTTGCATAAAAAGACCATTAGAAACCCTTTAGTACTACTATTAGTAGTCCATTACTGTACCCCTTCCCACCCCAATACACTGGAACAGATTGATATTGTCAAATATCCACATTTTTACTTTGACCTGGCCTTATAAATTACATCTTGCCAAGAATTTCCCACATACAAATCAGTGTTCCGCATTACAAACTTATGTTTTCAGCCAGATAGAGTCTGCTTGTGTGTTGGGATTCAACACCTTGGGCTTTGAGAAAAGCTTTAAGTATTTGCATTATGAAACAAAACCCCTCACAAATAGATCAAATATTAACTATTTTGTAAGAAAAGAGACTTGTATGCCACAATATACCAAGCCGAATCCAGATGCATATCCAGTTATCACTAAGCCCATGTTTGAAGAAAACTTACTATGAGTCTGCCTCTCTCCTCCACAGGCCATTGGTAGAATTAGGAGCCCATAACCCGTTTTTATCCTATTTTTCTCCCTATACTGGCAGTGCTTAGTCACAGGCTAGAGCGAGTCTGCCAGGAATCCCAAACCTGGTTCACAGTTCACTCCCACTACCAGGGAATTTGGGAATTCTCATTAATTCTTATATTATGAACATTGCAATCCCCTAGCACCTAAACTCTTCCATGTGTTAGATCCACATAAATTTAGCTGAAAAAATATTTCAGCTTTTTACTGGATAGATAGAGAATAAAAGTGAAGCACAACTGTTCTTCACAGGAAAAAAAATGTATTTGTGCATTTATTCTTACTGATGTAGTCAGATTTCAGAAGTATAAGATGAAAAATCAAAAGCTTTCAAATATAATTTTATAAAAGAATTTAACTTGCTTTCCAAATGTTTAAATTACCAATTATACAACTTAAATTACCAAGTACACACTCCGATTTTTTTTTAAGTTATCTAAGTTTAACATTGTTTGTGAAGCAACTGGTAGATTAAGGCTCTTCATTTTATCACAGTGTGCCTTCCGTCTGCACTAGTCATTATGTTTTCCCTGCTGGCCCATGCTCTGAAATAATACAGCATACACTTGAGGTCATTTCTCCCTTATGGAGTAAGAGGAATGAGCATTCACTGTAAAAAATTTGAACTAGTTAATAAATTAATCTAAAAACACCTTTTTCCTAAAATCCCACCTTTTTCCTATGACATAGTCTTAGTCTTTACTTCTCATTTTAGGACAGGCCAAGTACACACCTTCAAAACCACCAAAAAACATATAATCCTGCCTTTTGGCACTGTGGAATCACACAGAATATTGTCGATATATACACCTCTAGTGTGACATCCACAGTATTTCACTACAGTGGGCTGCCTCAAGGATAGGATAAAAGCTCTGTGTTCTGTACTTATCTAATTCTACCAGAACTTAGGACAGGATGTTTCCATTTCTGGGTTAGAAGACCTGCAGAGGAAGGGCATAACTGGCCTGCAAAATGAGACATCAACACATTCTGATACTATGAGCTGACAGCTGTGAACATGTAACTAGATATACAGACAAAGAAAAAGAGAATGCACAAGAATGAGTTTGTTGGGGTTTTTAATAAAACCAGTCAACTTTTACCTCAGAAACCCAAGTCTTACCTGCAAATTCATTAAAGTGATTTCCTATGTCATAAGCCAGATAGTTGTACCCAGAGTACTCATAGTCTATGAACTGCACATCACCTATGTGAGAGACAATAGCAGCAACATCAGAGTCCAGAACAAATCAAGTCACAGCCCTAATCCTTTGGTGTCCTTTGAAGATTTTTGGGAAAAACAAACCACACACCCATCTTGTACCCAGTTGTGTGCACTCAGACATTCCAGGGTAAGGCTGTGACTTCTACAATATGAGATTTAAGGGTAAATATTCATTTAGGAAAGCTCTTAAATTTAGAGCTTACAATTCTCCCTCCTTGAAGTCTGAGTAGGAAAATTTCAATTTTAACTTCTACCACATGAGGGCCTCCCTTACCCTCAAAATGAGAAGTATAGTAGCATATTCTTTATTTAAAATTTATGTAGAAATAGCACATCAGTTTTTCCCTGACCTAAAAATAAGTCCTGTTTATTCTCACACAAATGTGTGGCCACAGTGGACTAACACATTGCAACATGCTGATACGTCCTGCTTCCTCAACCACTCTTACAAAAAGCAAGACTATTCCTAATTGTTGCTTTTCTAAGCTGGATTCAACTAGTCTCAAGAAACCATCAGATAATCATAAGGTCCCCAAAGCTATCAAACTATGTGGCATTGTGTAAACAAGGGCTGATAAAGCAGCAAAACACAGCCCCAAAAGTTTCCAAATTATGTTTACCTGCAGTGAAGCTAGGGAAAATGCATTGAAGCTGCTCAAGAATGTCTAAAGCACATAAAACAGTCAAAATGTAAGCGAGATGGATTAGGTAAAACTAGAGCTCTTGTATTTTAAGGAAAACCAGCAAAATTACTAAAAATGTCAGAAAAGGAAGCAATGGGTTAACATAAGGTCTGTTTGCACTAGAACATTAAAAAGTAAAACCTTACATTTTTCACTGCTATACTGAAATGACTAATTTTCACCATTGCACCCTTCTCCCTCTCTATACTCTTTTTTTTATTACTAGCTGCATATTTAATTAACAAAAACATTCATTCTATTATAATGAACAATCTTTTAACATGACTTAAAACTCTAGGCTAAAAAGAAAATCAAGAACAATGTTAAAATTAAGTACATTATATATGTATTTCCTAGACTAAGGATTTTAAGTGCCTACTACACTGTCTCCTTAAGATTTAGGAATATTGTGCATCTCAAAATAGTTTCACCAATGTCCTGACCAAGTTAGCTCAGGAGGAGTTTGTAAAAGTGCTCTTTTCTATGCAGTTCATCTTTGCCATACTTGAACTACTAACTACATAACTACAAAACAATTATGTTTTCCAGGTGGACAAATCTTTTTGTCTAAGCACTTAAAATGGAAATTAAACTCTACAACACAAATATAATCACGTAGTCACAAATCCTCCAAGTCTGAGTTCACCCTTACTTCCACTGAAAGAGAGGCTTGCTTACCAATGTTATGATGCTAAATCTTTTAGGTTCTAACAATCCAACAGCCCTGCAAAGTGGCAAATTCTGTTGGCAGTGGAAAAATTGAAGTTCTCTAAAGCTTTGAAGGGACAAATCTTACAGCAGCTGCAGGCAAGATCTTATTGTCATAGATGAACTTCTGCCACTTCCTGACTGACAGATTCACAGGCTTGCTCTTCCCACTGGTTCTCCAGTGCTGCTTTTCAAAACAGGCACCTCTAAAGTTACAAGGCAATTAAAACCCCAAGCCTGGCTAACATTCTGATACACAATTGATTTCCTGAACCCCTTCTGCTCGCCAAACATTTAATATTGCTTGTATTAAGAGAACTTCTTTTTCCTCCTTCCCCACATAAAATCCAAACACAGCAGGTAAAAGCCTGCTAGTGAAATATGGACATAAATACTTTAAATTTTTCATGTGCAGATTTCACCTAGAACATCAATATGTGCCATCATGAATTTTTAATTACAGCTAACATTTAAAAAACTTACTTCCAGATATAAAGAATATTACATACAAGCAGAAATTGAAGCTAACAAGATATGGGTGGGGCTGTTACTAGGCACTGTCCTCCCAAAGCAGGAACAAGGGCATACCCAGCCGGTAGCAGATGGAGAAAACTTGGCAAACTCCCATTTGATAAGACAAAAGTTTAAAGTGAAAAAGCCTTGCATTTACACTGATCCATTTCAGACTCATACTACTGTGAAACTCAACCTTTAAGTTATTTTTTGCATGAAGGCTCAAAATAAAGATGCATGGTTCTTTCTGTGGAACTGAAAGAAAGCAAAAACTTTTAAGTTTGCTGCTTCAAAAACGTGCAACATATATGTACTTATATATACACATACATACATCCACGCTGCTTTAGAAAAAGCAGAAGAAAGTTTGCAGTAACTGTTTAAATAATCATTGTATTAGAAGCTACTTTTAAGATTTACCACAGTTCATACGAGAAAGCCACTTCTAAAAGCTTACATTACTAGTTTAGCAGGTAGCTGTTGTTTCAAAGTTTCTAAAAGGTATCCCCATTTTGTACATCCCTTCAATATCCCTGGGAGCAGGCAGACCAACAAGAGACCCTGGTCTAAGTGTATTTGTGCTTTATTGAAATGAGAAACAATTTAAAAACAAGCTCTGCCATCTCTCTGGAGAAGCTACTGCTATTGACAGGAATAGACACAACAAGAGTGTGGAATATTTCAAGTTGAAACACATTCCTTTTTTACAGGCATTTCCTAGTGCAGACAACATGCAACATACTCCACAAAAACCACAGAAAGATACAGAATGGAATTCATGTTGTGCTCCATATACTAGAAATCCAGTTTTAAATAGATCAAGTAGTAACCAACAAAGCATCTGCTAGATCTCCTCAGGGTTCTGACAGGTAGGAGGGTGAGGATACCTCTCTTTCTATCTGCTTTTCCTTTTTAATGGTTTAACAGGGAAAGCACTTCCCCCTGTCCAAGTCCTGGCTGTAGTTACCACGGCTGAATGATGTATCCTGAGTTCTGTCCCATCCTGCTCATCAGGTGAGCCACTGAGCCCCTAGAAAACAGCTTCAAAGACAAGGATCTGTGCTAGGAACATACTTGAAAATTCACAAACTGGTCACCCACCCGAAGGATAATTTTAGCTGTAAATACCCAAAAGAGCTCTGCAGAACAAAACAGGTTTTTAGATCAAAACTGGAAGCCTTAAACATACCTCAGTCTTCAGAAGCACTGAGCACCCACAGACTCCTACCAAAGATCATAGAAAACATTGGGTAGGCAGAGGGAATAAACAGAACAAAACTATCCATCTACCTACACACGACTGCCTGCCAACTGGTTTTCATATATTCAAAAAGAGCACACATAGAAACAGAAAAAAGAATTCTGATACTTGATCTCTTGATCTTGTTGAATAGCAAGTATTTGAATACTCTTAAAACATCGGGTATTTTTGGAAATTTCCAGGTCATACTGGAAAGAAAAAAAAAACACAACTAAATAATATAGGAGCATCAGAACACAAGGTCTATAAATAAGCAATACCAAGCTTCAAGCATATTTTGAGTATTTTTTACGTCAAAGCTGCAATAAAAAGCAATGTGAAGTGCCGAGCTATATAGCCTTTAAAGGGTAGATGACAGTGATAATTATAAGTTATGTAAAGAAACACTTGCAGATATTCATATCCTGAGTGACTGAGAATGGACATTAACAAAACAGCAAAAGGCAGTTCTCTCAGCCACAGCAGGAACAAATTCAAATCAGATGAGTGAAACTCCATTAAATAAAATTAACACTCAATATGCTCTTCCAGTCTCATAAATAAAAGTTAAGGACAGGAGACTGCTTTTTCTTAAAAGCAGTATGTGGCATGACTATGATTTTTCTTTCAAGTCTGAAAACTTAACGTGAATTTAATGCAGAGGACAAGTCAAAGCTCAGGAACAAGCCACAATTATTCATACTGCATTGGACACAAGTCCTAATATGTCCTGATAGTCTGTAGCTTAAACACACATGCACACATCCCTCCTGACTAGAAAATGTGCAAATTAAGTATTCAAAAGCAAAATTATAAATACAGTATTACTAAAGCAAACAAATTAGGTTTTCTTTGTGCCAGCTTCTGAAAAGCCAGACAATACTACTAGCTTTGCACAAATTTTACTGAGGAGTAAAGAAAAAATAAGATAGTTAATCTAGAAAATCAATTCTGTCTTGTTTTCAGTTTAGGCTCACCAAGGTCTTTTGGATACACAGAAGCCTTTCTAGATGGAAGAGTGAATTTAGTCAAAGTATTGCATTCACCAAAGCTGTTAACTACCTTCAGACAATTTGATGCCATTCCTAGTGAAGATTATCTTTAAAGATTCTATTTTGCACTCTTGTGAAATTATTTGTATACCAATAAAAGCTTTTGCTCTGCTAAACACAATTCCAGTTATACATGTTTCTTTACAGTTAAAGCTGAGCTTCCTGTTTATACACTGTACAAGTGTGCTATAAAAACCAGCTTTCAAATGACAATCATCCTTTCTACAGATGGCATTGAGGTTTGGTTACTATGAAAATGGTCCCTGCTGTACCCGGATTGTACAAATTTTATAATACAGTACACGTACAATATTCATTACTTCATATTTCCAAGTGTTTCCCCCAGCTGTGTACAGCTTGCTTGAAGCCTAAGTACTTTACACACCTCCCTCCTCCCCACCCTGTCCCCAAACTCTAATCACTCACACACTTGTTATTGTAGGATTACTCACAAGTGACATTTTTTCCTCCATTCTGTTTACAAAAAGAAAAGCACACAGCATTTGTTTTTCAATTAGGAGCTTCAAGCCTATTGACCATGATAGTGAACCTCTTAAAGGAATTCCTCAGATTTTTGTCTGTTTGTTGCATGGTTCTACTACGAAAAGTGACTATAAAAATTACTTTTACCTCAGTGGGTCTGCTCTGGAATGCTAAAACTCAAGGTAATTTCAGCACTAAAAAAACCCGCATGGTAAAAAGAGATTTATTTTTGGTACTACAGTATCACAACTCCAAGAGTGTAAGACCACAAGTCTGGTCTTATGTACACCTTTCATGCTTTCCCCCCTTTCTCTATTTAAGCAGAACTATAGTCCATCATTGAAACTCAGTAAAACCACTCAAGCTTGGTACTAAAAATCATAGAATTTAAAATTCATGTTAACAGCATTGTTAGGGTACACATACACATATAGGTATACATAACTAAAAGTACTAGCAGTTCCCTTCAAAGGTGGTATTACTCAGAGGGAAACTTGTATACAAATCACCAAAAGAGTTTATTTCCTCAATTCACATGGTGATGCAGAAATGATGCAGAATTCACATACGATGCAGAAATGTGTTATCATATACAGCCAATTTTCATGCTAGAACCAGCTCCGGCTTGGTTTTGTTATTTTTTTTCTTTAGTAGTTAAGACACATAACTGATAGCTTCAGCTCCATTCAGTTATTTACTTCACTCATTTTGGGCTTACATACCAACAATCTTACCCAACTGGCACAAAAATAAGCAGCTACTAGAAGGAATGCATCATCCTTATTTCAAAAGAAATCCTTGTAAACTGATTTGTCACATTTAGCTGAGCTCAGGTATTTGAAATTGGAGGAAAATAGTGTATTTTTACTGCACAGCAGCCATTTTAGTGTCAAAAGTTTGCCTCATTTGTTTCAATACCTGATTGATTCACTTAATAACTGAACCCCAAACCACTAAAATCAATAAACTGTGGGTTTATATGGAAGCTTTAACAGATCTTAATAACGTGAATTATGAGTTAAATGCATTGGAATAGAAACAAAAGAGTAATTCATCTTTGCCAAGATGTGTGCCGCCTACAACTGTTTAAACAAAGCATGTATTTACAAAAGAAATCTATTAAGATGTCTGTGTACCTCATGCAAAAAAACCAAATTGAGCTACTGAATGTAGTAGTTAATATCACTAAGGTACTTCATTATGAAAGGGCATTCCCCATGATTACAAACCAGAACAAAACACATTGCAGGAGACAATTTTCATGTTATTTTCTATACTTGCATAATTTTTTTTTCTTCCTAAAAGCTTTATACAACCAGAATAGAATTAACACCCAGTTACATACTTTCAAGCCCAGGCATACAGGCAAACTGGTGATTAACAAATTCATGAGTTCATTAAAGAAAAGCAAGGAACACTGATTTTCTTCCTCTATACAGTAATATACAGATGAAAATTAGCTAATTAAGCAACTTAGTATTTCCACAGGTATCACTACCATTACACTGGGTCTTAAAAGCTCAAAGTGAGTTCACCTCAACAAGTGAGTAAAATAACACCACTGATGCAACACATGCAATTACAGATAAAGCCACTCGCTACTCATGGTTTAGTTCACACCTACCTCGTTTCTTGTTGTAAATAATATTCTTACACAACAAGTCATTGTGACAGAGCACCACTGGAGATCCTAAATTTGACAGTCTCTCCTTCATCCAGGCCATTTCTTCCTGAAGAACTTGAGGACTTGGAATGTCACTTAAAAACCTTTCCAGGTATAAGGAAACTGAGAGTTAACATTTAATACTCCGTGTTCCATATCAAGCATTTGTAATGAAGTCTTTTTCTCTACATTCTTCCTGCAAATAGTTCAACAGACCCTTTCCCAAATCAGGGCACTCTTTCCCAAGGCACAATAGTAGTCAAATTATGACAATCATTTTTCTCTGTCCTTCCCAGAAAACAATTTTCTGAAGATTATCTGTGCTGTAAACACAACAGTAGTCCAAAAATCTGGAGCAGAACATGAATACGCTCCTGCACATTTCAAAGGTGCAAAGATTATAAGAATTATTGCATGAATTTCATTCACTTTTTGTTCACATTACATTACTTCCTCCAAGAACTTTTTGTTCACATTGCATTACTTCCTCCATATAGTTAGGTACTATATGTATCTATACTGAGGAAATTAACATTAATGTTTAGTCTAGTCACAGTATACACTTAAATAGCCATTTTATCCTCTACCTTTTCAGTTACCTATTCATGTTATCTCAGTTTTCTCAATAATTTGATGTTGTAAAAGAAAAATCACTTTGCCAGAGCATTCTCTAATTACAATGCAGCAAGAAGGGCATCCATGATTTCAAAGTCACATGAAGAATATTTTTAAGCTGGAATCTGCTTTCTGAGCGATATGAAGTCTGATGATATTGTACAAACAAATTCCAGCAGAAGGAATGTGAAGTCTGGAAAGGACATGATGACATACCTACCTTTTATTTACTCCCTCATCTGCAAATTCTGTGGGTATGAGAGAGAAATATTTCCCCATTTTCAGCCACAAATTGGATTTAGGGATCCATCCATTGTGTGCATGAATAGTATGGATTTTAGCAAGCTGTCTAGCAATGAGTCTAAAAAAAAATTAAAATTAAATTAATGTTATATTTAACTGAAAAATTCTAAAAAATGCAGCACAGGAATTCAAAGAGGGTTTAAACAAGAGTAGCACAGCCATAGGGTAGCATCTTTCAAGACTCAAAAGGTCATTAGGATCATTACCTGTGGGAAGGGAAGGGGGAAAGACTGGAGTTCAGTTACAGCACACAAACTTAACCTGCATTTACAGTCTACTTTTGCTTATGTTTCAAAGTATTGATTTAAATTAGCTGCTATTTTTAGACAAATACATTTCAGCACATACATGAAAAACTAAAATCTTAAGACATCAGCACTTTATGTTCACTGCTAATAGTTTAAAAAAATCACTTCTCAATGGAATTTTCTGGGATCTGTTCACAAAAGGAAAGTCTTGGAAACAGAAGAACTTTAACTAAATCCAACTCCCTACAACTCCACCATATTCAATGACCTCTGTAATGGTGATGTGCAAGTGTTAAATGCTCACGATAAACAGATCCTTAATGAGTACTGTCTTCTGTGGAGGCAGCAAGGATTATTTTTTCAGCACTGAAATACCATAACTAAGACAGCGTGAACATCAGCTTAGCACAAGCTTATAGAAATACTTATTTTCTGCCTGCACAAACTCTGCTAGAACTCCTTCAGGTCAGGCAGAACTTCATAAATGCACAATGAAATTAAGAAATCTTATTAAAAAAAAAAAAAGCTTACCTGAAAATATCTGGATTGCACACATGCTCTGGATCCAAGGCTTCTCCCTGCATGAACTCATAGCACAGGCCATTGTTAAAGGTACAGTAGAGCTGAGGTGCACAGCCATGGGCCTGCAACACACGGAAACTCTTCACCTCCTCATCCCGATCCACCAGGAGCTCAGTCTTGTTCCCATAGATCCGAACTAGAACAACATCATCTGTTATGTCACCCACGTAGCAGCCAATTAATTTATTGGTTATTCCATCGGTGAATAGCTGAAAAGCAAAAATAACGCATAAGCAACTCAACCCTGCATCTCCAACAAGCACGAAGAGAATGCTGGGTTATCCTTTAGCTCCCAAAACACAAAAGTTTACTAGATTGAGCATTAAGAAAATAAATCTTTAAGACAGAGGAATATCATTAAGAAAGTACTTGAATATAAATTTTTTTTAGTATTTACAGTCATGTCTCTTCTTCCACTCTGTGGCCCTCAAAACCCTAATTCTTAATTCAAAAAGAATAAACCCTCCCATAAAACACCCTCACAGTAAAACAAGCAAACAACAAAAAGTAGCTTCAAGTTGGATAACGCAAACATTTTTAATTTGTAATAGCAATGAGGCCAGAAAGCCAGCTCAAAAAGAAAAAAAACCTATTTATCAGGATCAGAATACTAAGTGTTCAACAACAACAGTTTGAATTCCTTATTTACTCGTGTCCAGTCATGAACCCTCTGATATGACTTCTCCCTCAAGTCCTAAGTCAGAACAAAAATACTGACAAATTCAGTGATCTGTTGTGTCAAACCTAATTCTGAGCCATAATATTTATGAACAGGCAACATATCTACAGTCATCATAATTCTTTAGAACCTTGGACAGTTTGGGTAGGGTTTTATTATGGATTTCGGGGAGAGGGGGGAGTGTTTAGGGGTTTTTTTGTTTGTTTTTTTAAAACAGTAAAACACAATTCAGAAAGTTTGACTTCTATTCCCCCACCCCCTTCAAGATATAGCCTTTATTTTGAAAGGTAATATCACTCAAACACAAGTGACAGATTATTTCCAAATCTCAGGGGTTTAGACAAATTGAGAATTATGAGCAAATTTTTTTAATTGCTAAAGAAACTGAAGTTGGGTCAAGTCTCCCTGTATAGGAAAAGACAAGACTTTTACAGTAGATGTGTTTTAGCTCTTATGCCTTGCTTTTCCCAACACCCCTCATTTGATGAGGTCAACAGATTCATCAATAAATGCAGAAAACAAGTGGGAAGTTTTAGTTGTCATCACAAATTAGAAGAAATAGCTCAAGCTCATGAGAAAAGATGCAGAAGATACAAAGGTACTCTATTTTCTTGAACAGTTACAAACAGTCTTGCAGAAGTAGGTATAGCAAATTATATAACTTTCATCTAGACAGGGTAACCATAAATTCAAATAAAGTTGCTTACAAAGCCTCTTTGACTGACTAAAATTAAGACTCTACAATTTATGGGGACATATTATTAGCTATTAGTTTAATAACTCAGGATGAATAATGAAGAATCTTAAACAGTCTTCACAGTAACTATTACAATGTTAAGCACTGCAACTAAGAAAACTGTTCCATTTAACACCATAGATACTGGGCTTGAGCAGTATTTCACTGATTTGAACAGGCAGTACTTAAATGCATTTCAATATGCTTGTAAATCACAAATTACACCTTTATACTATAAATATCCATTTATACTCTTCCCAGTGATAAGTGTATGGTCACAGAACTATTCAGTGAGGAAGGGACCTCCCGTGGTCATCTAGTTAAACCTCGCTGCTCAAGCAGGGCCAACTAGAGCCAGCTGCCCAGCACTGTGCCCAGGGAAATCTCCAGGAATTCTGGAGACTTTGTAACCTCTCTGGCAGCATGTTCCAGTGTTCGACCACTCTCATGATGAGAAAGTGTTTTCTTTTGTTGAGATGAAACTTCCCACGTTTTATTTTGTGCCCATTGCCTTGTCTGTCACTGGGCACTGAGGGGAGTCTGGATGCCTCTTCAATTCCCCCCCCACCAGGTATTTATACATCTAAGATCGGGGCAAGCCTCCTTTTTTCCAGGCCAAACAAAACCCAGCCTCTCTTCATATGAAAGATTCTCCAGGTCCTTCTGTTATCTTCATGAACCTTTGCTCAACTTTCTCCAATAAGCATGTGTCTTCCTTCTACTGGGGAGCCAAGAACAGGGCACAAGCACTTAAAGATGGCAAATCAACATACAAGTACTGACTCTTATATCTTTTAACATAAACCCAGAATTAATTAGTTAAAAAAGTATGAAGAGCACTTTGCAGAAGTGATTCATGTTGAGCTGTTCAAGTTAAAAAGTATCTTGTGTGCCATACTTAGATAAAAACTTCCAAAACATAGTTTAAAGGAAAAAAATGTACTATGAAAAAAATACAGCTCTAAGGTCATCAGAAATAGTGATACTAAAAAAAAAAACCGAACAAAAACAAAACAAAACAAACCCCACCCAGATGTTAACAGTGCTGATGCAAAAGCAACAGTCTGAATCTCAGTTGTTAGGCTGTTGAACAGAAACTGCTGGGCACAGTACACCTTCTGTCACAGGTCTATTATCCCCTTAAAACAAGTCTCATTAGCACTAATAAAAAGAAATCTACAAAAAGGAAATTGGACTCCCTCAACTGTTAATTTAGGAACTCTCCTTATCAGCATCTATTTGTACCATGTTGCTACAAATAATTATTTACACCCAGGAGCATTTTAGCTACTTCTTCTTAAAAAGGCAAAAGGGTTCACTTACTTTTGTAATAACATTACTCAAAGTAGACAATTTCCATATTCCATCCTAAGAAAACTGTTTACTACCACCAGTAAAAGAAAATAATAGTCATTTTATTCTTTTATTCAGAATGCCTTTACTTTAGCATTTAAAGAATCAGCTTAGAAGGCCAAAACATAACCTGAAATGAAGCAGAACAAAACAGTTCTATAGCAAAAGCATCAGTTGAGCATCATAAGCAGAGAACAGACTCTGATGTGGATAAGACAATCAGTAAACTATCATAGCCACATGGAAGAAGATGGAAGAATCTACAGAATGCAATGAAGGTAGAAAATTCTGGGAATAACTAAAAAAAAAATACAGAGACAACGGAGGTTAAGAACACAATGCAACATAGAAAAAAAACTCCAGCAGTAAGATTCTGACACTCCTGTAATCCACAAAAAATTAATTACTGTGATATGCACTTATCATAGTTTAACACATACTTTCAGATGAGGTGATACAAAGGTAAAACTAAATTCTGAAACATTTCTGGAAATTATATTTATACTGCCCACAACTGGATCCAGCTTGAATCCAAGGCTTTCTAGAAAAAAAAAGAAACTGTTTACTGAAATGCAGACTAAAGGTGAGAAAGCTACAAATAAACTTAAATTACTCAAGTCTCAGAGAGCAGCACATGGTACAAACAAGACAGGCCAAGAGAGCCCAGGAAGAGTAAATTCAACCAAGACATGAAGCACCTTTAAGACAGTTTACCCTAAAAGCACTGTTACCAGGTTATTAGATTCCTGGAAAGGGCATGTGATGCATATGTTCCCATCTAATTAGCGAGTGTTTCATGAAAAGCTTCTATCTAATCCCATAGTTCCAGGCATTCAGAAGAAAGAGAAGAATGGGAACAAAATTGCAATCACATGTAACAAGAATGAATAGACAGAAATAAAAGTGTCATGGGGAAAAGTAGAAAGTACTTATGACTCAGAAGAGCTGCAAAACCAAGCAGATTTTTCCCTTCTAGACTGAGTTATTACATCCATAGGCAGAGAACACAGGAAACAGGACTGTAGTGCCATAAAAAACAGAACAGTGATGTGAAGCTGCAGCATGAATAAGTAGGGATTCTCCAGATTCTGCTGCTGAACCCCAGACTGACTTTGAGATCTCCAAAAAGGAACAGACATTAATAACATGCTTCTTTAATGCTCACAAAACTTCAAGTTTGTATTGTAAATCTAAGTTGATCTTTTTTCTGGAAAAGTATAGTCTACACAGAGATATCCACAGATATACAGATCAAGAACTTGATTTCTTGAAATAAGGCTAGTTATTTCTCTCTCTGTAGCTGTTCATAAAAGAAGGACAAAGTACAACTACTGGAAAATGCCTTGGGTAAATTCTCATATGCTCAGCAGGGCTTACAAGAAACCTCATTCAAAGGTCTCCAGGCTCCGGAGCCATATCCTCTAGTTCATTACACTCGGCAGGAGAAAGCCACTGTCTGCATGATTTAGGTGGTCAGATGATCAGGAGCAAGATCATTTGGTGTTAAAAATGCCAAGACAAGCAGGAAGCAAGCAAGTTTACAGCACTAGTCTCTGCTAAGTTTGGCCAGAGGCTGAACTAGCAGTTTCTGCTGAACTCTTGGGGTACTGTGCATGACAGCAGCATAGAGAAAGCAATGCTTGGAGTACTGGTATCACTTTCACATGGTTTTTTTGGGCTACCAAACCACCAACACTTCAGCTTCAAGGTGTGTGTGGGTATAGTTTGGAGCGTTTTTTGGTTGAGGACTGGTTCTGATTGCAATGTGTATCAACATGTGAAAGCTTGTCTTTTTTAATGCCAAAAAAAAAGAAAAAAAAAAGAACAAATAAGTTACTTATTTTTCACCTTGTTTCTGAAGAATATTCTTCTGCTTGAAAACAATCAACATCAGGTAACTGGTTAACACTTATAAAGTGATGAATTTGCTTTACAAATTTTGTGATACTGATTAAAACAGATACAGACATTAAAAAAAAAAAAAAACTAATAGGAAAGGAGCCTAAGACTTTATTCTAAGTAAAGAAATTCATTTGCTGTTCCTCCCCCTGGAATATTTTGACATGAAATATTGTGGGGGGGAGGGAGAGGGACAGGAACTACACTGTCTTGGATTCTTCCAAGAATTCTTCCTTCCAATGTTACAAGCCTGTAGCATAAGTTATATGCCTTTATATAGACTCATCCAAGCTGTGCCTAAACAAATATTGATTCTCTGTAATTAGAACCCCAGTCACCAATAAACACACCTCTATCATGCACAGCTGAATTACATCAGGCACGTATGGCATATCACTTACATAAAATGCCACTACAGTTTTTGCCCCACACAGACACCACAAAAACCTTTAAAAACAGGGGACTGAGATCATCAAGCTTCATCAGAAGCTTAAAAAAAGAATGATTTAAGCACTGAAGATTTTAATTATTTTCATCTTCCATCCTAAATTTGTGTGTTATGCTATGGTGAAAAAAAAAAAAATTAAATGTTAAAATGTATTCCTGATTTTAGGTACTTAAAAATCTTAGGGAAAGTGAGGATTAAGCATTAACATATATTAACTACAGTTTCAAAATTGTTTAGCTGACTAAACAAATTAACACACAACAGTAAATTTTCGCAAGAGAAGTTAATTAACTTTTTCAAATCAAACTCTGGACTCTTCAATGTCTTACTAATTGTTCTGACCCAAGAATTACTAAGAGCAAAGGTAGCTAACGGCAGAGTTCACCAGAGGAAGCAGTAGTTCATTAAACCTATCACTGTTCTTTGTCCACTTTGCTATTTCAGATTAGTCAGGTATATTTTCCATGCAATACAGCAGTCCCATCCTCATCTCACTCCTAAACACTTGCCCCTCTAAAGGGGGGGGGGACTCCAGGGCATCCTCCTGTTCACTCCATCACCTTCACAAAAAGAGTCACCTTTCATTTCAACACCTTTCTGTATTTGATGCATGTGCAACACGAATCTGTAACTGGTTGTATTGCCATCACAGCTGCTGGAACCTGTTTCAAACCACAGGCATTCCTGCTTGTTACACACTCACAGCAGCTTAAACACAGGCTAAAGAGTTAAAAATAAAAGGCCATTGAAGGGCTCTATGAAGAGAATGTTCTCCCACTGTTCAAAAGGAAAACACCAAGCTGAAAAGTTGTGTTCTTAAAGTAACTTGGTTAAAACTAAACTCAAGACTTTTTAAAACATTTTAGACAGAAACCTCTAACCACAGACAATAACCTCCTACTTCACTTCTTCGTGATCAGTATAAGAATCCCTGTTCCACACCAATGGTACTGGTGTTCTTTATTCTGTTAATTGTGTTCTTTATTCTGTTAATTGCTTCTTGAAAGGGAGTGGCAGAAGGAAGCAACTTTTTTTTTTCTTAAACCTACTAGGAACTTTACCCAAAGGATAGAGTCATCCCTCCTTAAATGTTTTGGTTTAATTTTTCAACATTCCTGAATGAAAGAAAGAAAGAAAAATATTCTGCTGAGAATTGCACTCATGGAAGAACCAAAAAAATAAAACCATGTATAACTTCATGTAGCCCTGCAAGGAGCAGGGAGTTGGATTATGCTCATGGATCCCTTCCAACTCACGATATTCTATGAGCTCTAACAACCATGTTTTTACATGTTGTAAAGCTCTTTTCGTTGCAACTCAAGATGTTGGGACTGTGCATAACTTATGGCCACTGCCTCAAACAGATTATTTGAAAAAGCTCATTAGCTTTATTTTCATGCTAACTGGACTGGCATGTGTCAAGTCTCATTTTCCTTTCAAGACACTTCAGAAAATTTCTGTCAAATTATGTGCCATTACCTCAATGTGCTCAGCTTTCCGATACAAATTAGTTCAGCAGCTCTCTGAAGAGGAACTTATTTGAAATAAGACACCTCCACGTCATAGCAACTGCTGAATAACACAGTTGAGCATATCATAAAATGCTCAACTAACCACAGACTGAACTGCTATTTTAGCCAGGCAAATTGGCTAAAGACTTTTTAAGTCCAAGGGGCCATGCTAAGTATATTCTAGAAGCACAAATGCAGCCAATCCTCCAGTAGATGACTCGTCATAAATACGAATGACTGCTCACCTAGAGAACACCAGAGAGAGCAGCGGTACTTCTGCCAAGAGCAGCGAGCAAGGGCGTTAGCGGGGCGGGTGTGTGCCGATACCGCCAGCCTAAACCCCAGCCCGGCTGCGAATACATGATATATTTATTACGTTTTTGATTACAGGAAGCACCCAAGAAGGGCTCTACCGCCCGTGGGAGCGCCCCAGACCGGCAGCAGCGACCTCGGCGGCGCTATCCCCTCTTCCGGCGGCCTGTCCCCTGCTCTGCCCCCGGTTTACAAACACGCCCCGCCCAGCAGAGACATGGCGAGGGTGACTCTCAGGAACACCTCCTCTTCCTTCCCTCGCCCCCGGCACTAGGGCTCTCCCTGCCGCTAACGCGGGCAGCCGCGTTCCAGTGGGGAGGGCATGGGAGGAGGAAGAGGGAAGCGGGCGGTGGGAAGGAGGAGCGCCGGGAAGGAAGGAGGGAAGGCGGGAGCCGGGGATGCTGCCGCCGCCCCGCCCCGCCGCCGGGCCGCCTAGCAAATGGGGCTCCGCGCAGGGGGCTGCGGCGGAGAGCGGGGGAAGAAGGGAGGGGGAGGAAGCGAGGCAGCAGTTCCCCCGCACAATGGCCGCTCACCCTCCCCCCCTTCCTTACCTGCTTTTCCCCTCCCTCCCCGAGCCCGAGCTGCCGCACCCCCCGCGGGAACCGGGGCGCGGACCCTGCCGTACCTGCAGCGTCACCTCCTCGGGTCTCCAGTGCGGGCGCAGCCGGCGCAGGAGCTGCAGGGCGCCCTGGCGATACCCGGGCCCCTCCCGCTCGCTGACGGTAATGTCCAGTTTGGGCACCTCCGGCGAGCCAGGCGGGACGTGGATGTAGTTGGACATGATAGCGGGCAGAACGCGGCGCGATATGGGGCAATGAGGGCGGGCGGCTCACGCTAGCGTTTCCTCCGCGGGGTAGCCGGCAACTGAGAGGGAAATTTCCACTTCGGCTCTCGATAAAGCGGCTCCACCTCCCCCGGCTGCAACGCGGAGCAGCCTGGGAGAGCGGGCGGAGCCGCGTAGAGCCCTGCCCTCTCACCTGCCTGTCCCTTCCAGCATCCGCCTTCCCCCCTCTAGCACCCCGCTGGCCCACTCGGCATCACCCTGCCCGCCGCTGGACCCCGCGGCCGTGGCGTGGCCAGGAAGAGGGTTAACCAAATGTGTTCGGGGCTGCTGCGGGAGAGCGGGCGTAAAGAAATGCGGGGCCGGCAGCTGCCGCGGCGCCGCCCGGGCAGTTACCGAGCGAGCGGCTGATCCTAATCGGGCTTGGAGTTATCGGCTGCGGTTGATTTTTTGTCTTTAATTTGCGTCCCGGCTTTCGGAACCCCCCACTGCCTCTCCCCTTTTGTTTGCTGCGCCCCTGCAGGGCGCGCACCTGCTCAGCACCTTGATCCGTTCCTTCTACAGAACAGTTACATTCTTTCATTTTTTTTCCCCGTGACTTATTTTATGCTGGAAATGTTGTTGCCTTGAGGTTATTTTCGGCGAAAAAANNNNAACAAAAAAAAAAAAAAAAAGAGCCCAGACTATACCACAGCTTGTACCAACCGGTAGAAAAAAAATTCCCATCTTTTTTAGAAATATTTTGATGCTCCCCCTAATAGTCCTTACGAGTATTGGCCTCCTTTCACATTCTATGATCTTCCCACATAGGAAACACTGAACAAGAAGTTCCTCTGTAAAAACAACTGAATTGAGTTAGACAAGACATAAGAACTATGTAAACAGAGCAATAGTTGGGCCCTCCTCTGAAGAGCTGTTACTCTAAAACCAGACCCAGGTTAAGGGATCTTTAATCTTAGTATTCTTTTCCATTTAAAATTTGATTCAGACCAAGTATTTAAAATCTTCAGAGCCAGGAATCTGTCTGTGAAGATCAATAAATATATTTTCCTTCTGCTGTATTTTAAATTAAAATTTAATGTTTATGGGTTCGTGTTATTACTGTTAGTATGTTATCCTACATTAATAGGATTTTTCTATCAAGCATTAAAAGGGAAAGAATATTGGGGTCTGAATCAAATTTCAAATGCCATAAAATTTCACCCATTTCTTCCATTAGTCCACTTCACTTTTTCTTCTATGCAAGCAAGGATATTTTGAAATTTAAATGCCTTGAAAAATAGATTTCTTTTAACACATTCACCTTCATACACTATTTAGCCCTATAAGTCAATATTACCGTAGAGGCATGAAATCACTCTTCCAGATCAAGCATGTGATTCATGGTGGCCTCTGCTTCTGCTTAGGCAGTTTGGTAGATGATAAACTAAGATTTATTTATAGATTAAGGCCAAAGTGATATTTTGGTGAAATAAAATATCAAAGGTTGAATGTTCCATCTTCCAAATGTTATTTTTAACAAGAACTGGTCTAAACAGAGATTCAGTCTTGCTAATGCTGAGAATAATAAATACATCTACCAGAAGGTTTCAGTTGTTAACTCTGAGAAGCCTTGTGAAGTTACCCAAGTCTGATTAGATTTCCATAAGCTGTTTGTTAGTGTATGTTTAACATAAAGGGGGGGAGTTGAAGCAGTCATGGTGCTTAGATTGTTTGGGAATGATGAGAGCTGAACTTCTGTATATTAAATATTTACTAAGTAGATGAAAGAACCTGAAACACTTAGGCAGTAGCACTCTCATCTTTCTGGTCATGGTATAAAGACACATCCTTTTGGCTTGTCCTAGTGGTGCATTGGGAGTTCTTAATTCCTGGGTTCTTAATTTAAAAAAAATATTTAAATTCCTGGTTTTCTTAATTCCTGTTCTTTTAACCAGTAAAAGTTACAGTTAGCTACTCACCCGGTTTCCTTCCCTTTTTACCTTTTGTTTCCCACAAACATTTGCTGTGTCCGAATCAAACCCCAAAAAATGTGTTTTCTCTTAATGCTTGATACATTTGCAGGTACACCACACCAAACTAAACTCATTCCAAGGCTGATCAGAGATGTTCACGACAAGGAACTGAAGAAAACAGGAGGTTTTGCTTCTCTCCCAGGCCTGTGCTCTACCAGGCAGCCGATCTGACCTGCATATCCTCCTTGTTCTGCCATTCTCTTTTCCTTTTCTGCTAATCAGGAAACAGGTTGTGCCATTTAAATTATTCCTACACTTTTCACCTTGCCTTTATGTCAGTGCTGGACAGTCTATAAGCTCTTAAAAAAAAAAAGAAAAGGCATAAAGAGCAACATCAGGATCAGAACCAGTTTTAACTTCCCAGGTGCAGTTCACTTGGCTGCTTTCCAAAGCTAGTAATTGTTTCAGAAGGACTCGTTGCATAAATGTGACTAGAAATGGGACCCCTTCTAACCACAATTAATTTTAATAACCTTTTGCATAGTAGCATTTCAAAATGCTTTATATTGTACTAATCTCACAAATAAAAGAGCTGAGTCATCAGACAGTTAAATCTGCCATTAGACCAGACAGTGGGCTTGGACGTAATTTTTTGACATCCAGTCCTGTCCTTTGGTCACAGGATTTCTTCAGTGCATTTAAGCATATAACTTCTGTTCATTATCCCACATGTATTATTTGTTTCAAGATGAATCATGTCTCTGTACACATGGCATAAAACTATAAGTCAGCTTTATATATTTATTTATCGTATTGATTTTTGAAGTGCCTGGTGGCCTAGCGTCCATACTGATTTACCAGCAACAACTCTTGACACACGAAGTTGATTGTTCTGTCATGTTTATTGTATTCTGTAAACAAATTTCATTTTAATCTTGGGGAAGATGAGCTTGAAATAGTCTATATTACAAAAATCTTGACAGTTTAGAAATTTCTTGAAGATGGATACTTGCTTGTATGTAAGAGGTAAAAACTCCTCTCTTGAGCAAGTTGCTTGACCAAATAATAGATTATAGCTTTCTCAAGTGTATTTTGAAAGCTATATGAGACAGAGTAAAAAGCCTCAATGCTCATTGCAGTTTTACAGCTCAATTTTCTAGTAGGCTCCCAATTACTGACACTCATTTAACACACTCCACATCATAACCTAGTTCCTGACTAAATCCTTTTTCCAACATGGGAGTGGTATGGTGCATAATTTAATGTGTTAGGAGATATGATTACATGGGAAACAGATAAGAGGTTTCCAGCTCCTTCAGATGTTCAGGGTTTCAAATAGAAACCTCAGAAGTTTCTAGTGGAAGTCTAGACATCTGTGCCAATGGGCTTGGTTACCCTCCAAGGCTTCTTCAGATGAATGTCCAGGAGCCTTCCCTCTGTGCTGTCCCTGGCTCCAAGTCCATGAACTGTATGTGAATAGTTACACAGTTACACTTCCTGTTGGAAACCTTAGCAAACTAAACAAACCCCTTAACCAGGCCTGTTAATTAATCTCAACACCAAGAAGAGATAAAACCTGATAAAACCTGCCTAAGTCAGTAGGACGAAAGACATGTTTACACTTAAGCAGGTGCTAAATCAAAATGAGCAGCTTAGCAAGGAATTCTGAAGTTTCTCCATTTTCTCCATGCTGTATATTTTTTTAGGGCTATTTATAAAACAATATAGGTACTGAGTTAAAAGAAAGAAGAAAAAAATCTTCATATTAGTTACACTACTCAAAAAATACCTGTACAAAAATAGAGATTAAATAAAGCAGCACAAAATCATAATTAAGGCCAGTGCCTGCATTCATTTTAATAGACAAAGATGTATTTTAATATTTGAAGAGTAGTTACAAGTTGACTGATCCCTGACTAAACTTGAACTCTACATGTGTCCAATGATTTACCATATCCTGGTGTTTTTCTCAAGGGCAACCAGTACACTTACACATATTGCGTAAGCACCCAAAAAGAGTCTACTTTGGCAGATTTAAGATCTCTTGCATTCAAGAATAAATTCACTGGCAGCAATACAGGAGGAGGAGTTGAACGGCTTTTGTACTTTCTAGAAATTTATGCTTTTCTAACATTTTATTGACTAATGAAACATCCTCCTACAAGGGAAAATTATGAACACCAGCAATTTAAAACACATCCATGAAAAAGACAATATCAAATATGCATTTAAATGTCATGCAAGCTGTAAAAGAAGCCTAGAATACTTTTTCCTCTTTCTAAGGTACTATCAGAATGTCATTCTGTATTCTCTACTGAAATTTCTAATCAATTTTACAGTATAAAGCGGGGCAGGGAGGAGATTGCTGAACTAAATTAAAACAATTAAAAATTATGTAGGGAATTATCTTGAGGGACTCAGAGCATGGTTATCACATATAAATGACTGCCACTTTACATTCAACCTGAATCAATGAGAAAGAAGAGAGAAACCTCAGACTGAGAACTGGCTGAATGGCAGATCTCAGAGGGTTGTGATCAGAGCCTAGTTGCAAGCCTGTAGCTGTGGTGTCCCCAAGGGTCAGTCTTGTTCAACTTACTCGTCAGTGACCTGGGTGACCATCAGCGCATTTGTTGATGATACAAAGCTGGGAGGAGTGGCTGATCCACTAGAAGGCTGAGCTGCCATTCAGTAAAACCCGAGCAGGCTGGACAGTCGGGCACAGAGGAACCCAGCAAAGCTCCACAGGGGCAAATACAGGCCCTACAACTGGGGAGGAAGAGCCCCAGCACCTGCACAGGCTGGGAGTGACCTGCTGGAAAGCAGCTCTGCAGAGAAGGACCAGGGAGTCCTGGTGGACAAAAGGCTGTCCATGAGCCAGAACTATGTCCCTGTGGCCAAGAAGGCCAGTGGCGTCCTGGGGTACATTGAGAAGAGCATTGTCAGCAGGTCAAGGGGACTTTTATCCTCCTCCTCTGCTCAGCCTTGGTAAGGCCACCTCTGGAGTGTTGTGACCAGTTCTGGGCTCCTCAGGACAAGAAAGGCAAGAGTATGCTTGAGACAGTCCAGTGAAGGGCTGTGGAGACTATTAGGGCTCTGGAGTTGTAAAGAAAAGCTGGGAGAGCTGGGCCTGTTTAGCCTGGAGAAGAGATGACTGTGAGGAGACCTTATCAATGCTTCTTAAGAGCAGTTGTCAAAAAGTGCTGGTGCTCTGTGACAGGAAAACGGACAATGGGCACAAACAAACACAGGAAGATCCATCTGAATAAAAGGGAAAATTTTACTTCGAAGGTGACAGAGCACTGGACAGACTGCCTACAGAGGCCATGGGGTGTCCTTATGTGGAGATATTCAAAACTCACCTGGACTTGATCCTGTACGACCTGCTTCAGGTGAGTAGAGAGGTTGGACCAGAGGATCTCCAGAGGTGTCTTCCAACTCCAACCATTTTGTGATTCTGTGAAAGGCAAAGAAGGGTGTCAAAGAAGGGAGATAAGAGACAGGAGGGAAAGGAAAGAGCAGGAAATTGTTGCAATTCTGTGTCAATGAGAGAAGAAATTACTAAACTGGCTTATATGTCTTCCTCACAAAAACACCATTCCCAGCAACTTTCTTGGTAGTTTCAAGAAGTCAAGGACCAAAAAACCCAGAAATTATGCAAAAGTTGCACTGCAGTCTTGTGCTTATGGCCAGCTCCTTTACATTAAATTGACAGATGACCAGGAGGATTCTGGGGCAACACCACAACATCCTTTTCATAAGCATTCCAGTTTGTGCGCTGAGGCCTGTGTGTCCAGTAGACTCCAAGCTGGTGCATCTTTTGGTGCCCCTGTGTGCACCTTTTATCTAGGCCTTACTTCAACCTTGTTTATAGACCATTTCCTACAGAATTAAGGTTAATGTGACCAGATTTTGTGTCTGCCCTCCATTAATGACTTAAGAAGGAGCAACTTTAGAATTTCACTAGGTCTTTAAATCCCAAAGATAGTTTTAAATCCTATAGTTGGGAATTACTGAACAGGTGGAGCCTACAATCTGTAGGTCATCATCTCAGGCTGCTTTTGAAAGCCCTACAGATAATTATTATTACTTTCAGGATTATTTTATTATTCACCTTAGAGATTTTATTTACTCCCAAGGTGTTGATTCTCAGAGGGCTGGCAAAAGAAGTATTGTGGGCACAAGAGAAGAACAGCTCAAAACAGCCTGATATTTAATCATAGGCTGTAAATATCTTTTACGGACTTGTCTGTTTGCAACTGTTGCTAAGCATAGAAAATTACTAAATTAGTCAGCTTCATCTATACTTTTCTTAAGGAAGATCTTGGAACATTAGTTAAATTACATTTCAGGTTTAAGAATAATAAAGCTATGTATTCCTCTTGGAAAAGTAAAACAATATTATAATAAAAATAAATAAATAAAATTATAGCAACTATACCAAAGGTAAAGGGCCAAACTTTGCCCAATTCTCTGTTTTCCCTTCCATAGGGTTATAGATTTCAACAGCCACAGGAAGCACAGAGGACTGCAGGGGAGAATTGCTTCCCTGGTTCCTGCAGCTTGGACAACCAGCATTAAGCAATCAGGAGGGTAATCAAGGAGAAAGGTATCAAGAGTTGCTACAAGAACATCGTGTCTTACTAGGAGTTTCCACTGCAAGTGAAATTCAGAGTTTAAGTTTTACCNACCAGAGGTGTGGAGTCATACCTCTGATTCTTTCTCATTGACTGGAATTTTGCATTTCTATGTCAGCTGGGCCTCCCTGCCCGCAATCCTTAAAGGTTGAGGTTCACCCACAGTACAGAGAAAATCTTGTGCAAGCAGTCGCAGCTGCAGCATTTTGTTTCTTTGTGATCCGTGTATCTGTTGCTTCAATGTTATTCTGATAGTTACATTTTTATCTAGATTTTAAGTTTCTAAGTGAGGACAATTTTTGTTTAGAATATACTGTTTTCCCTGNAGAATTAAGGTTAATGTGACCAGATTTTGTGTCTGCCCTCCATTAATGACTTAAGAAGGAGCAACTTTAGAATTTCACTAGGTCTTTAAATCCCAAAGATAGTTTTAAATCCTATAGTTGGGAATTACTGAACAGGTGGAGCCTACAATCTGTAGGTCATCATCTCAGGCTGCTTTTGAAAGCCCTACAGATAATTATTATTACTTTCAGGATTATTTTATTATTCACCTTAGAGATTTTATTTACTCCCAAGGTGTTGATTCTCAGAGGGCTGGCAAAAGAAGTATTGTGGGCACAAGAGAAGAACAGCTCAAAACAGCCTGATATTTAATCATAGGCTGTAAATATCTTTTACGGACTTGTCTGTTTGCAACTGTTGCTAAGCATAGAAAATTACTAAATTAGTCAGCTTCATCTATACTTTTCTTAAGGAAGATCTTGGAACATTAGTTAAATTACATTTCAGGTTTAAGAATAATAAAGCTATGTATTCCTCTTGGAAAAGTAAAACAATATTATAATAAAAATAAATAAATAAAATTATAGCAACTATACCAAAGGTAAAGGGCCAAACTTTGCCCAATTCTCTGTTTTCCCTTCCATAGGGTTATAGATTTCAACAGCCACAGGAAGCACAGAGGACTGCAGGGGAGAATTGCTTCCCTGGTTCCTGCAGCTTGGACAACCAGCATTAAGCAATCAGGAGGGTAATCAAGGAGAAAGGTATCAAGAGTTGCTACAAGAACATCGTGTCTTACTAGGAGTTTCCACTGCAAGTGAAATTCAGAGTTTAAGTTTTACCAAAATATCTTGAAAGAGAACTGGAAGTGTCACTGCAGTGTAAGCAAACACAATCTTTACCAGCTTTCCTAGATTCTGTTTCTTTCTTCTCTTCCCTTAAAATATTTTGGATTGTGTAGCAGATCCAACTCTGCAGTCTTTGCACTTGAAGATGTGACATACCAGTAAGGTTTGTGGTTTTTTTGAATCCGCCAAGCTTTTAACATGTGTAAAGTAAAGAATNATCTAGATTTTAAGTTTCTAAGTGAGGACAATTTTTGTGTAGAATATACTGTTTTCCCTGGTATTTGTTACAATCGGCTGTGTTTCAAGTATGTCAGGAGCTTAGTCAGCTGTTCCTGCAACTGAGACTTGTTTTTCTTCTTTTTATCCTTTTCATCCAGTGGAAAAAGTTTCCTGCTGCTCTCCCCTACTGATATTTGATATCCTGTCTCCAACTGATGTACATCTTTAACTTTTAAAGAACAGCACGTCAGCTAGCTCTGCTAATTAAGACTCCTTCCGGTTTTGTATTGTTTGGTTTTCGTTTGTTGTTTTGTTTTTTTGGTTTTCATTGAAAGATTATTTTAGAGGTATTGCTTCTCAGAGGAATGACTTTTTCTAATCCAGCTCCCTCTTCTTAACAATAATAATTTTTAAAAATCACTTCCTCATGCTTTACAGCAATGTATTTATTTAATCTTCAGCATTAAAGGAATGCTTAGAGGGAGCAAAGCAGCCAGTCAGCAGCTTTTTTGAATGTCTGCTACAAGTCATTATAATGCAAAAAAAGTGGGGAACTTGAGAGGTTTGTTTTTAGTTTCTCTAGAGGTGTTTTACATTCTAATAGCTTTCCTGATAATCATCTTTCCTCCTTTTTTTTTTTTTTTTTCCAGGAAATAAACTTTCTGGCCCCACCAGCAAATACTTACGGTGGAAAGCAACAGTGGGAAGCCATTAATATGTAGTTATTGATCATGTTATCAAAATGTATCACTAAGACAAAGACTAAAAGCTGTCCACTGGTCTTTTCATGATGACTAAATGACAAAAATGCTTCCAAACCATTCAGTGAACACTGAACTCCCTGCCTACCTTTACAAGTATTTGTTTCCCACTGTCTTTGGGAACACGAAGCTCCAAGTGGCAAAAACCCACAAGTCCACAAAAGCAGGAATACTGAAGGAATGTTAGAAGGGTAGATTGACTGATGCCATCATCTCATGGATTAATTGGCCAGATTTATGTATTTATATAAAAACCTGCAATGCTGTTCATAGACCCTCAGTGGTGGACAAGTGGAACTCGTGAGATAGCAGCTCTGGGACAATCACTTCTAGTTCAATAAATCATTGTCTTCCTTTGCTTTGCTACGTTGCATAAAGTCTTTGGCTCAAGGTCAACTTCTGTGTGATTCTTAAAGTGTCCCCAAACCAGCTCTGCCATAGCCTCAATCAGATCCTTTCTTACAAGGCAGCACCACACTCTGATGAAGGAAGTAGAATAAACCCAGACATCTGAACCTTCAGAACCTACTTTTAAAAAAAAGAAAAGAAGAAGAAAAGAAAAGAAAAATTGAAAAAAAAAATCACCTTTAAAATCTCATTCATAAATTTAAGGTCACAGCTTATTGGTCGTCCGCTTTCTGCCAGTCAGGGATTTACATTTTTTCCACCAAGAAAGTTGATGCCAAAACCTAAACCTCTGGCCAGGGCTATTTTCCCTACAATAACATCACCCTTGCTTACTCTTTTATAAAGCAAACTCTTTAATTACTTCCAGAAGTATTCTGGGTTTCTGCTCTTCTCTATTGTATTTTAACTTGCTCTTTTTATCTTTGTGGTGTTTTTCAGCATTCTTTCCTCAGTTAGCTGTTCAAATTTGATCCTGTTGGGGTTTTAGGAGTTCCCCTTCTGTTTTCTTTTTCTCTTGAGGAATTTTTCCCATATATGCTGCCGGGGCAATAAATTGCTGGGTGCTTGGGAGAAACAAAAGGCCTGGCCAATGGGAGAGGAGTCCAACGGGCTACTCTCTTTCACCTGGGCTTGTGGGCTAGTGTTCTCGGTGGCGTTTGGACGGAGAGAGAGAGGCTGCGCCATCGTGGTGGAGGGAATTCGTCAGCACTGCAGGTTTCTGCTTTTTCGTCTGCCTTCCTTCTACCGTGAGTGGAGCTTGCTCGCTGGAGTGGCTGTTGCACTGGGACCCTAACACCCCACCTCCCTGAAAGAGGAACATTTTCACCGCCTGCTCGGGTGCCTCAGGGAGAAACCCCGGGATTCCCAAGCCCGCCTTTCCCTGCCCCACTGGGAGCAGGGCTGCGGCCGCTCTGCCCCCGCCATTGCTTCGAGCCTTC
>VXAD01011333.1:0-80412 GCA_013399195.1 Dicrurus megarhynchus | reverse complement strand
GACCGTAACTGCACCAACGCGGAAGTGTTGCAACAGCCGAGGAGGCTGGCACTGGGTTACTGGTTCTGTTTGCTGTTACTGTCATAGTTACTGTTGTTTGTGTGCCTTGTTATACACACTAGTAAAGAACTGTTATTCCTATTCCTCATATCTTTGCCTGAAAGGCCCTTAATTTCAAAATTATAACAATTCAGAGGGAAGGGGGTTGCATTTTTTTATTCCAAGGGAGGCTCCTCCCTTCCTTGGCAGACACCTGTCTTTCAAACCAAGACAATCCTCATAATTCACTACATGTTTTCATTAAAAAAAAAAAAATGAGGCTTCTCCTGGATAGAAAAGATCACAAATAAGAGGTTTCACCTGGTCAAAAGAGCCTGGGAAAATCTGAATTTCATATGGGAAGGATCACAGAGTAGAACACAAGTACAAGAACATAGAACACTTTTGATGCAGTTGGTGAAAGCATAAACAAGGTCAGAGAAAGGTTAGAAAATGAAGTGTTATTAGGTTTGGGAGTTTGAATACTGTATTGTGAAACTCAACCTTAATTGGGAGGGGTAGGATGATAGAAAAGATGCATGATAGAGAACCTTTGGCTTGAAGTTCAAAAAGCAGCTGAAATAGGCACAGAAGCAGCCATGAAGAAGTACTTCTCATGTCTATGACCCTGTTTTGCAAAACCCCAAAGGTAATTCCAGTTTTACATGAGGATAAGGTGTTCCATGTGAACACAAGGTGAGTGAAAGCAGTACAGGCATTTAAAAAATAAGATAAGCTGTTTCCATAGGTATAGCCTATGGAAACCCTTTCCAAAAACTAATCATTACTTCTATGACCCTTATCAGCATAACAAGGAATTCATGCAATAAAATTTATGTCCAATGAATTTAGAATAAATTAAAGAAAGGCATTTTTAGCTGAGATAGGCATGTAGAAAACAGTGCTTTGGGCAGTTTAGGTAAATTTTGTGGCTGAATAATTTCATAGCTGATAGTACTACATGTAGTTATTGCACATATCAAGTTAAGGATAATTAAGATAAAGGTGATCAAATCTCATTCTCATATAGTATAAATTAAATTGCCAAAATTAAGGAGGGAATTTTTTCTTCTGAACTTTTTAATTGCACACTGTATATTTTTAGGGAATATTAAAATATGTTCACCTGGTTTTGGAAGCCTCTGCTTCTTGGATACAGTTGGCAATAGAAGAGTGGATCACTGATATCATCTGGCATCAGATTATTTTTGGTGTCTGTGGTAGAAAGCCACCGGGCCTGCAAACACAGCACTGCAAAAATTCACAGTGAGAACCATATACTGCTTTATGTATATTCAAAAGGATGCTAAAATACCATTTAGCCATCTTTAGTATGTTTTAAATTTCCTGGTTTGGTGTTCTGTAAGAATTAGAACCTTTTCCTACATTAAGTATTCAGAACAAATGCTGCTGCACGTTGGCGTGGAGATCTGAGGGAAATGGAGTCCTGTCACCAAGCCTTTCTGCTGCCTTAATGAGCTCCCCAGCCCTTCAGTGGCTGCTGAGGAAATCTAGGTCCCCAGAGGGATAATTCTCTGTGTTTTTTTCATGCACAAGCCCAGCTATTCATCAACTGGTGCTGCATGTGTAGAACACACATAGATTAGGTTTTAGTTTCTATACCTCTGTTTTCATAATTGCACTGTGAATGGGCATTACTCTGTTTTTATAAACTTGTCTGTTTCACTAATATAATACACTTGTCAAAAAGGCAGAAGGAATCCCATGATGTATTAGAAAAGGTAGTCACAGCAGGGACTACCTGCAAATCCAGAGGTACACAGAGTAAAGAAGTAGAGGGACTGTAGTACAAACACTGTTGAGACCTCATCTGAAACACCACATCCAATTCTGGTCTCATATATTAAAAAACAAAACAGAAAACAGAAACAAGTATGGATAAAGGATAAGAATATAATAAGGTAAATGGAGACTCCCATCCTCTCGTAAGAGAAGTCTGTAGCTTGGCTAGTTCCACCTCGTACCAGAAGAGCTGTGTGTGGACAGAACCATTCATCACAAGTTTCTGCAGAGATGTCTCCTGAAGGCAAAATATACATTTAGGCTATAAAACAATATTAGTGTGCAAAAAATAAATCTGGCATAAACTGATACTGGAGTTCTAGCTCGAAATCTCCAATCATGCACAGAGGTCCTAAAACAGACTTCAAATATGAGCAATGGGGACAAGAAATGTCTCAATTAAAAAAAACCAAACAAAAAATCCCAAAACAACAACAAAAACAAACCACCACAAACAAACAAACAACAACAAAACCAAACCAAACAAAAAACCCCCAAACCAACCAACCAACAAGCACAGTTAAATTGCAAGAATCCTAATCACTCTGTCCTCTTCAAGACTGAATCAAAAATAGCAGGCCTCTTAATGCTGGGTAGTGTAACATCTGTAAGGAATACCAGATATTCTCAGGAATGCTAGAGCTGTACTTTAAATCCAGCACCCCACTATTTTCAGTTGTTGCAATTTGGAATGAGGAGGGTTATGCAGAGAAGCATAGCCCCGTGTACATATAGCCCACCCCCAGTTAAGAGTTTTGATACTTCTCTGTATCTGACCATGTGGTTATAACAGAATTATTCTTTTTGCAGATTACTTTTTAGCTGCACTTTTCAACTACCTGATTTTGTTCATCACAATTTAGATACCACCAGTTAACAAAGCAGTAAGTGAGGATTGCATTTTGCTACATAACAAAGTCATTTTCAGTGGCTGTGTGAAAAAAATGTCTACCACCATGAACAGAAAATGAAACTGTGACACATATCTGATGTTATATATATGTGTTTTAATTCGTGCCTATAAGGTTTATATCTGTCTAATATTAAATGCTTGTATGGAATATGCTTGCTTAAAAATCCAAACTGTGGGGAAACTGCATTTTATTAAGGGACATTTCCAGTAAGGGTAAAGAATGTACCCCAAGCTAAAGATTTCCGAGAAACCCATCATCATATCTGCAGAACCAGCTTAGCAGAAGATGGGCCATCACAGGGAAATCATCCGGCCATTAACACCACGATAAGATATCGGCGACATATCAGGACCATCAATCTGTTCCTGGGAGGATACAAGATTTCATCAAAACTCCATCTCCTCATCGGAAGGACATTGTTCCTCGCTGGAATAACTAAAAAAACCAAATTGAATATCTTTGGACCTTGGACTCTGAATACAAAGTTGCCTCCAGCAAAATAAACTGTATAAAAACTCATCACTCCGGGACCTCGGTGTGAACAGAGCTTCACTGACACCCTGTCAGGTTGCCTGTCACCCAGTATCCGATCCCGGGCTCGGTACTGTTTTTTTCTGCATTGTGGCTTTTAATGCTTTTTATCCTAAAACTCTGCCAAATTTTCTATCAATAAATTTGTTCCAATTTTTATTATAGGAATCTGCTCATTTCATTTATAACATCTGATTTATGAGGTGAAAATTCTCTTCCCTCTGGGAGCCACTCAGTATCACAGAGAGATTTGAAATACAACTTCTCACAGAGAGATTTGAAATAGAACTTCTGTAACAGCCTGCTCTGATAACATAGCCTCAGTCAGAAGCTGGAAAATAGCAGAGCTGCAAAACCTGCATCTGAAAGACTGAGCTTTTACTTCTCTGCTGCAAGCAGATAACAAAAAGTGTCCATGGAAACCATTTTTAGGCTTTTCTAACATAAAATGATGAGCAAAAAAACTTGGAGGATGTGAATTACAAAGGACAGGCAAATATCTAAAATGGCAGGGGGAGTCATCATCCTTTCCACACTTTTCTACTGGTACCCCACCTTGGTAGGATCAATCCCAAAGATATTTTGCCTCAGTTCTCTCCCATGTTCTCATCTGTCTAAGGCACCACACTAAGGTTTCCTGGCTCAGAGGACTATCAGAGTCCATGACAGTTGAACAGATTGTGTGTGTGCATGTCAAACACTTCATAATGTAATGAGAATTCCTACTCATGGATAATAAGCCAGACACTTCTAGCAGAGTTTCCCCTAGGCCTTAGCTCATGGACTATGAGTAGTCTGACTACATCAATTACCAACCCCACATCAGTGGCAACATGTAAATTCAATTCTATCTGCAGTACAACTCATCTGTTGGGATAGTTCACGTTGTCTTATCTCAGCGACACCTAAAAACCAAAACCAAGCCCTTACATGCATGTGTTTATTAAGCAAGATTGTACATGGCAGATATACAAGAAAAATGTTTCAAATGTTATCTGAGACAGTTCGTGCTTTTTTAAACTTGAAGATCAGTTCTATCAAGCTGTTTCCCCACACATGCAAACAAAAACAAGGTTAAAATAATATTAGATGTGTCTTAATTTCAAAAAAATCTTCCAAAATTAAGTGAAGGCTGATGAAGTGATTAATGTATTGATCTGAGGCACTGAAACTTAACATAGTGCTTTGAGATAATCTCTGGCATAAAAGGAAAATTGCTGGAAAGGAAGGCCACAGATAAAATAGGAAACTCCAGGTAAAGGCAGTTAACTCTTTGGATTTAGAATTAGGCCTTCACACAGATCACAGATATGCTTTGCAACAAATTCTTGGAATGGTTGTCCTCTGCAAACTGATTATATAAATTTGTTCACTGGAGGGTTCAGCACTCACAGCAATAAAATTAGGAAGCTCAGTAGGTTTTCATACTACTGAAAAGTCATCTGTGAGATATCTCAAGACTGGGAATGTAAAATTATGACACAAATTTAGTGAACATGTTAAAAAATTAGGATGGATGTACTGGAATATTTTTATTTCTCCTTGCCTTTTTCAGATCGCTAAAATTAGCAAAGGATGGTCTGTTCTTAGTCCTTATATTAATAAAGGCAAGATAATAGAGATCTTTCTTACTCCAAGAGCCTAAACTGTAAGATACAGCTCTTACAGGATGGCAATCATATACTTGTTTACATGAAAACTCTCAGCTACTGTAGAGAGGGATTTTTTGTTACTTCTTAAAATACAGTAGCGTGTCTCCTTATTTTGTGTTAAATATTAGTTTATTTTAAATTTTGGTAGAATTTTCCCAGCTGCCTGGTGCTTTGGAAGGTGCTTTGGTGCTAGGAAGATGCACAGTCATTTTGCAGAATTCTTCTGAACAATTAAGCAATTTATTTAACAAGTATTTCTCAAGTCGTGCTGTTCATAATAATCTTGGCTAAGAAAATGAAAGCAGCATCTCCCTCAGCTGCTATCAAGAAATTCCAAGGTGATGATCATAATTCTTCCACACATAAAAGCAGAGAAAGGAGCACAGGCCTGATGAAAGAGAATTTTTGTCATTTGAAGGCAGTCTGAAGACATTGTCCTTGCATTTCAAAAGCCCCATAAATTGCTGTTAACAGGGTCAAATGCAGCCCTGAACATAGCTCTGCCAGGAAAGGATTAAGACAGTACTCAAAGAACAAGCACCGATGATGTGCTTCTCCTTTAGCTAGCTTTTACTGGACAAGAGTTCTTACTTGAGAATTAAGATGGTAAGTAATTTGTTTAAATGGCTAATAATCAAGAAAGTGAGCTGGATTAATTCCCATTGGATAATAAGGAATTATCAGTACCAAGACCATCTATCTTCTTTCCACTGTATGTAATTCAGTTTTATGAATCCACAGCTATATACAAATTAGGAGTTTTTGAAAGGTTTGTGGGACTATCCTGCAGTTCTTGAACTTTTCTGCTTTCTCTGTGAATGGATATTTCCTTCTGACCTCAGGTGGGAATGCATTCAGGAATAAATATAAGTTTAAAATAATTATTCGCTTTGTTAGAATTATTCATCTTGTTTCATTAACCCATCAACCGTGGATAAGAAGACTCAGAATTCAGATCCTGTGCCTCTTCAGTCTCCTTTGGCTTGGCACAACACAAACCCCTTTGTATCATGTTTTGCTACAAATAGGTATCACTGTGTAGACACAAGCTTGAATTCCACTTCTGTAAGAAGCTGGATATGAGGCATTACATGCTGCTAAAACCAAAACTCAGCAGTTTGCTTTGTTAATGAGCTTTATATTTTATATATTTAATACTTCAACATTTAATAACTCACATCACCATGTCCATTTCAAATGGAACACATGAAGCAAAAGCATCACATAGTTATTAAGAACTGCACTCACTCCATGTTTTAGAATATAAAGACTTATTGTTTTGATTATAATCCAATTTAATGTCTTTAATGCACCAGAAAATAAGTTGCATATCTTGTGAAGTATCTTGAAGACTATTCTAAAGATAGTTTATGCAGTTATTACAGTTAAAATAATCTCCTTGGCAGCACAGACTGACCTGTGGAGAAGCACTTACATGCTCTTGCTACCTGTGCCATAGTTATTGATGAAACATACAAGGACAATAGCTTTAATAAGCATTAACCTACTTCAAAATTGCAGGATCATCACCTTTGATCCTGACAGCAATTTCAATATATAAGTATATACATTCATTAATATGTCCATGTTTTGGTGTGGGACCTGAATAAATGATCTATTTATTACATTTAGACAGGAAAAAGGAAAATACCAACATAAAATAACATAACATAACCAGCAAATATAACTGTTTTAATAACTGTGGAAGGGTAATATGTATTACCAACACAGTTAAATACCTCATTTCCCTCAACCCTTAAAAGGAAAAAAGGCAGAAATGCTGAAGGTGTCACTGAAGGACTATTTATTTTTTAATGGTGTAAATACTGCTGCTGACAACTACATTTAATTAAATTATTTACTAGGTATTGACTAATTAGCTAGGGCTTTGTACACAGGAAGGACTCTGAGAAGTTATTATTCTACTGCTTGTAACTCAGTATCTTTGCTAGAGCATGTGCACATGGTTTCTGGTTAAATCTGTGTGAACTGATATCCCAATTATGCCATTGCCACTCAAAAAAAGTCACATGCAATGTTATTTCCCTCAGAACTGTGAGAAAGAGAAATTATATCAAATTACTGGCTGAGAACATGGCATCAGATCCAGTTGTTTGATTCCCCCTGTAGGCAATTGCATTCATTCCTGTGTCACTGAATATTTATTTTATCCAGTTTCTTTCAAGTATAGATGGAAATTGAGACCTTCAGACAGCAATAGTATAATGAAACAGAATTATAATTATTATGATTTCGATGGCTCTCTATTTTTACAAATTGCTTGATATGGACCAAACCCCAAACTGCTGAAGTCCACAGAAGATTGAGATGAGTAGACTGTTGGAAAGGTGGCACATTCAGAAGAATACAAAGTGTTGAGATCTCATTTCCAAAGGAAATACTTTCATTTAATATACAGGAAACAAGTGTACATAAAAAAATCAGAAATATAATTTTAGGACTATGACATATGGGCTTTATTTTTACCCTCTTTAATGTAAGCCTTGAGAATAATTCTTGGCTTATTTTTTACCTTAAAGAACAACCAGATTTTATTCAATTCACTAGCTCTTCATGGGAATATTACTTTGGATATTATTGGAATTAGAGTTCATTGGATAAGCTTGTTCATACATATTACGGGAAATTTAAAAGACACATAGATGTGGAATTAGGGTAATGTTGTAGTGGTAGAATTGGCAGTGATAGGGTAATGGTAATTGAGAGTCAAAATGAAGTACATATTTCAAGTTTGAATTGGTCCTGCTCAGGCTTCCATCCTTCCCTTATCACACACCCGTTATATTAGAGATTCTTATGGTAGCAGGATTTTGTTCCAGTAGATAGTAACAGACATTAGTACTGCTCTAATCTTGTGTTTAAACAGTCTAACTACAGTGAGCTCCTCCAGTGTAAATCAGAAGCCTCAGTAATGAAGACCTCAGTAATAAACCCCATCTCTTAATTTCAGGGAGATAGTTTCACCTTACTGATTTTATTGAGAGAGGATTTCACTCCATCTTTTAATCTTATGAGAGGGATTAGGGTTGCAATGTCAATCAGATACATACAGGCAATTATAAACAGTAGTGACTGGGATTTTGCCCTTATCAAAATCCTTGCAGTGGGCACACAGCACAGCACATATAGAGCAGAAGGAAGTTTGGGTTTTTTTCTGGGATGCAGGGGTCCTTTACTAAGGATCCATTACTCTGGATACAGAACCCCTATGAGCATTATTAAAAATGGTTTTGGACTGGTGTCCACCAGATTTAAGCCAGATTGATTCGAAAAGTGTGGTTAGTTTTACAGGGAAATACAAGGATTTTTCCAGAAACCAAAATCTGACACTGCAGTTTCCTGTGTTGATGATAGCTGGAAGATTCCTGTTTCAAAGACTACTTATGACAGTGAAAAGAATGAGCTCGATTTGCCTTTACAAACAAACTGTGGTCTGCTGATAGGTAAAGATAGATACTGAGAGATGAAAGAAGCAATGGGAAGAACCATAAATTCCATAGGAAAATAAAAAGGGGGGGTATATATTTGAAGGAAATTTGTATTATGCGATTCGGGAAGCCTGTACCTCTCAAGTACTTCAGCCAATGGGGAAAGAGAGACAGAAATGCAGCCGGGAAATTAGGATAAAAAGGAGGCTGTGTCCTCTAACAATTTGAGAGACCCCAGGGGAAATGCCCCATGGCCTCTCCCTTTATTCGAATAAAGTAACAGGACTTCTCTGTCTCCTTCTTGGACATAAACCTCTGGTGTTTGTGGATTAATTTTCCTGACAACTGCAGTAACTGCAGTAGAAATGGAGCCACTTCACAATTCTGTGAACCAGAGATAAAAAGCATTTTTTCGACAAACTAAAACCCCTCCAAAAAGTTTTTCATTCATTTCTGTTTGAATCAACTCAAGGCAGTATAATCCAAAAGCACTTTTGTGGATAAGAGACAGCCCACCACATCCCAGGTCCTGCTGTCACCTGAGGAAAACCTCAACCACCACCTTCTAATCTGTATCTTGAAGGCTGGTAAACCAATATAATTGAAACCTACTCTGATGTGATGGGTCAGCAGACTGAAGTTACCAGGAAAACCTTATCTTTGAAGTATCAATTTCCAAACTAAGGTTCAACATGCATGTCTATCACAAAATCTCTCTCTATCTTACTTAAAACTGAAAAAGAAGAGACACATGTATCATTACATTTAAGTGGCAAACTCTCCCACAAAAAACCCTCCCGTTTTTCTGACACTCACTGTTCGGCATGAGATGTCTTCAATATTGTAATTAGCAATATTCTTGGTATTTTAGTTGAGTTACAGAGCTATTTAATACATAACAATACCTGCTCAAATAAGATAATGCTGTTCTTTGAGCATATCGCAGCGGTTATGTTGCTGAAACAGGACTTCTATTGTCATGACTTACTAAAACATCACTACTAAGCAGAAGAGAAAAAACTCAGCAAGAAACAAAGGGAAATGCAAAGTCAGATATCACATCTTTTTTTTTCCTTATGATGAAAATACACCTTTAAGTATTTTCTGTGGAGTTCTGGCATGCATATTACTGAGCATGTACATACTATAGCTTTAGTTTCCAGTATATCCATTATATTTCCCTAAAACTGATGGAAATTTAATGCTATTTTGGAAGCCTCAAGTAGTTTATAAATTCTAGTGGTCTGAGTTAATTTTCAGCTGAGTCCCTGTTACCTTTCACAAGTCCCTGCTGGCCCTAGAGAACTGGAATGCCATTGGCAGGAAATGTGTGAAGTAACATGCTAATTTATGGAAAGACAGGTCTCATTCTGCTGGTATAGCCCCAAGGCAGGTCTAATACACCAAGCAGGTTTCTTAATGCATTAAATAATATCTAATCCATCTTTCCAAGTATCTAAAAACCAGATTGGAACTGGCTCTCCAAAATAGGTGTTTTCTGATTACTAGTCCTTTGACTACTAGAATCTTCCATTGAAAAAGCTGGATCCTCAGAAATCTTTTGAGAAAGAAATATGCATTGCATTAACTCCTGTATTTCATAATCTCAGAGAGAGGGAGATGTTCACTAGGCAACATTCATAAAATGTTAGAAAAAGCAGCAAATAAACAGAAGTTTTTTCAGAAATAAAGAACACATGGCGAAGTTTACTTTTATGTTGCTTTTACTTGTTTGAAGTCCAGAATTTATTTTACATTCCCTCAATCTTGGGCTCTCAAGCAGTGCAGCAGAAATGAAAAAATGCCAAACAATGCTATATCTGAAATGAACAACTGGGAATATTTGGGGTTTTCTGTAGTCCCATCTGCTGGTAGTTTTTTTGCTGTAACAGGGAAGTTAAGAATGGTTGTGTTCACAAGTAGTGTAGTGGATCAATGGCCCCATTTTTAGGGTGAAGCAGTGCTGAGGATCCACCATCCACACCACACACAGTTCTGGTGGGTTATTTAATCCTGGCTTAATTTGCTGCCAGGGCCCAAATGCCCTATAACTCCTACAGTGTATGTGATGTACTGCTACCTCAGACTTTTAAGTTCCTATGCTGTATAACTGCCTGATTATGTGAGCCAAAACAACATTTAAGCAGGTGAGATCAGGAGATTCCACTCCAAAAGCTCATTTCTGGTCTAAACGAAACCCTTAACACTAGTAGCGTGTTTTCTGCTTCTGATTTCCTTCCTGGGCCTTTGCTCTTCACACCTATCCTGCTGTTGGGGTTTAGGATTTTTCCTTTTGTTTCTTTCTATCATGGAATTTTGTCCCATCCGTCGCTACGAAGCAATAACGACCGATACTTAGGAGAGACAAAAGAAGTTGCCACGGGAAGGGTGCGGCTGGCTATTCTCTTAGCTGGGGGGTTTCTTGTGGAGGAGCAGAGATACCTCGAGATTTGGGCTGGGGAAAGGGGAGCTGGGGGCAGGTAATCGCTCTTTTGGTCTCTCGGCTTCGGAGGAGAAACAGGCTGTGGTCGCTGTGGGGAGATTTCGCCACCGCTGCTTGGTTCCATCTCCTGCTGCCTTCTACCATGAGTTAAGCTCATCTTGTGGGAGCGGCCGTTGCACTGCAACCTTATTAACACCCTACGTCACTAAAAAAGGACCCTTTCACCATCTGCTCGGGTGCCTCAGGGGAAACCCCGAGCCCTTTTCCCCTCCAAAGGAGCCTCTCCCAGCCGTGTGTTGGGAGCCGGGCTGCCGCTGCCTAGCCCCCGCCGTTTCTTTGCCACTGCTCTGGGCTTTTTTTCTACACTGTAGCCACGTACCCCCTGCCTGCTGGGACACCCAGTGGCTCCTGCTACAGCTGCCGAGTTTCTGCTCCCTCTTGCTTGCTACCCTGGGTGAGCCCGCCCTGCCGTTCCGGGCACTGCTCTGAGGTTCCTGCTGCAGCCCATTGCAGCCACCCAGCCCGTCCGCCATTACCGCGTGAGGGAGACGCGACTGAACTCGCGCCACAGCGCCCCCTGCGGGCGCGGGGGAATCACCGCACCCGCCCTGCCCGGCCGGGAGCCACCAGCGCCCCTGCCGGCTGTGAGCGGAACTGCACCTGAGGGGAAAGTGCTTAAAGAGCAGGACGAGACTACTGGGTTTTCTGTTCTTGTTTGTTGTTGTTACCATTGTTGGATTTTTTGTCTTTTTATACATATACATACTATTAATGAACTGTTATTCCTTTTCCCGTATCTTTGCCTGAAAGGCCCTTAATTTCAAAGTTATAATAATTCGGAGGGAAGGGGGTCATATTTTCCATTCCGAGGGAGGCTTCTGCTTTCCTTAGCAGACAACGGTCTTTCAAACTGTCAGGAAAATTAATCCACAAACACCAGAGGGTTTTTGTCCAAAAAGGAGACAGAGGAGTCCTGTTACTTTATTCAAATAAAGGGAGAGGCCATGGGGCATTTCCCCTGGGGTCTCTCAAATTTTTGGAGGGTGCAGCCTCCTTTTTATCCTAATAAAGGATAAATAAAGCTGCATTTCTGTCTCTCTTTCCCCATTGGCTGAGGTACTTGAGAGGTACAGACTTCCCAAAATGCCTAATACCTAAGACTCCCTTCTAATGTACAACACCCCCCCACCCCCTTTATTTTAATTCTTATGGAATTTATGGTTCTTCTCATTGTTTCTTTCATCTCTCAATATCCAATTTCATTTCTCGGCAGACTTATAGTTTATTTGTAAAGACAAATCTCTTTCTTTCCATTCATCAATCAGTGGAATCCTTCCCATTGTTTCTTTTATCTCTCAGTACTAGTTTTATCTTCCAGCAGGCCCACAGCTTATTTGTAAAGAGAAGTCCCTCATTCGTTTCAAAACCAAGACACTTGCCTTGGGAGTAGTCTTAGAATCACAGAATCATTTAGGTTGGAAAACACCTCCAAGATCGAATCAAACCTTTGACCTGTCACCACCTTGTCAACTAGACCAGAGTACTGAGTGCCACATCCAGTCATTTCTTGAACACCTCCAGGGATGGGGATTCCATCACCTCCCTGGGCAGCCTGTTCCAATGCTTGACAACCCTTTCCATGAAGAAATTCTTGATGCCCAATCTGAATCTCCCTGGACACAGCTTGAGGCCATTTCCTCTTGTCCTGTACCTCATTTCCTGGGAGCAGAGCCTGACCCCCACCTGGCTGCACCCTCGTGTCAGCAAGTTGTGAAGAGTGAGAAGGTCCCCCCTGAGCCTCCTTTTCTCCAGGTTAAACACCTCCAGCTCCCTCAGCTGCTCCTCATCAGACTTGGGCTCCAGACCCTTCCCAAGCTTTCCTTCTCTGGAAACACTCCAGCCCCTTAATGTCCTTCTTGTCCTGAGGGGCCCAAAACTGAATGCCAGGTTTATGGTGAGGCCTCACCAGTGCCAGGTACAGGGGGACAATCATGGCTCTGGTCCAGCTGGCCACACTATTCCTGATCCAGGTCAGGATGCCATTGGCCTCTTGCCCACGTGGGCCCAGCTGGCTCATGTTCAGCTGCTGTCAACCAGCACGCCCAGGTCCCTTCCTGCTGGGCCAGCCTCATTACAGTATTCCATTTAAAAAAGGATGGATGAAACAAGCATTTAGTTTGTTTATAATTTACTTGGATATGATGAATTCTAGCGACAGTATGGATTGTTCCAAGGGTAACTTCCAAACAAGCCCAAGAGAAAACATGCTGTGTTGGTGGGACTAACTGCAGGTAGCCTGAGGACAGCCAGCCAAAGGTCTTCTATACCTTAATTCCCTACACCACACACTGCTGCATTTCAGTCATATGGTTTGTTTGGAGTATCACATTCTAGCCCATAACATTATTTAGCTTTTTTGTAAGATTAGAAATAGATCCCAGCAGATCTACTATTTGGCTCAACACCTGGCGAATGCTTAACCAAAACACAAGGGTTCTTTTATGTTCCTGCTCCTGACCACACCAGCAGCACAACCCATATCCCACAGGATCTCACACAACTCGGTTCCGTAATCCCACCTGTAGGACCACACCTGATCCAACCCCCGGCCCTGCTCCTTTGCTTTTTGCCAAGCTCCCACAGTGGTATTACCTAAACAAAGAGCTTTTTCAGGCATCAGAAAGTTACAACCTGGCTGCAAGAACCATATCAAATCCTATTTCTGATAACTAAATTCCGTTTAATCTATCCATAATCCTTCAAATACTGTAAATGTTTGTCTTTCGATTAAGAAAACAAAGCCAAACCCACGGGGAGGGCGGGTGGGGAGGTGTCAGTGTTGAATTTAAACTCTTTACAGGACACTCCCACCGAGTGTCTGGGGATGCACGTGTGCTCCGTGCTCCCTTTTAACTGGTATTCATCGCAGGAACTCCTTCCTTGGGAAAGCAGAGCATCCAGAGGGTGCACTAGCTCCTTTCTCGGGAAGGCAGAGCATCCGGAGGCTACTCCAGCGGACACAAGCCGGGATCCGGGATGCAATCCCGGTCCATCCCACCGCAGCCGGAGCAGCAACTCCCGGCATCGATGACTCGGCGCTCAGGCTGCCCTGGGCAGCGCCCCACCGCAGAATCCATCGAAGAGCCGGCGCTCGACTTTTACCAGCGGCGTACCGAGGCCGCGGGCGCCATCTTGGAGCCTGGCAGGGGCGGTACCGGTGGGTTTCCATAAGGCCACGTTTAGGGTCCGAACCTGGGGAGGGGCAATTCCAAATACCAGCACAGGTTGGCGGTGACCTGCTGGAGAGCAGCTCTGCGGGGAAGGACCTGGGAGTCCTGTTGGGTGACAAGTTGACCATGAGACAGCAGTGTGTCCTTGCAGCCAGGAAGACCAGTGGTATCCTGGGGCACATCGGGAAGTGTGGCCAGCAGGTCAAGGGAAGTGATCTTCCCCTTCTACTTGGCCCCAGTGAGGCCACATCTGGAGTGCTGTGTCTAGTTCTGCGCTCCTCAGGGCAAGAAAAACAAGGAGCTACTGGAGAGGGTGCTGCGGAGGGTAAGAAAGATGATGAGAGGTATGGAGCATCTCTAATGAGAAGGGACTGTGAGAGCTGGGCCTGTTTATTCTGGAGAAGACTAAAAGGGGATCTCATTAATGCATATAAATATCTTAAACGGGTGCCAAGAGGATGGTGCCAGACTCTTTTCAGTGGTGCCCAGCGACAGAACAAGGAGCAATGGCCATAAAGTAAAACACAAGGAGTTCAATCTCAACATGAGGAAGAACTTTACACTCAAGGTGGCAGAGCCCTGGAACAGCTGCCTAGGGAGGGCGTGGAGTCTCCCTCTCTGGAGACATTCCAAACCCACCTGAACACGTTTCTATGTCACCTGCTCTGGGTGACCCTGCCTTGGCAAGGGTATCGGACTGCGTGATCTCCAAGGGTCCCTTCCAGCCCTAACAATTCCATGATCCTATGGCACGGCCGAGGGCGGGCGGCCGTGGGAGCCCCGCGCATGCGCAGCCGCTGCGCCCGCCGGTCCGTGGCACAGGCGCGGTCGCGCTTCTCCCTGCAGCCCGCTGGAGGAGGAGGGGAGGGGAGGGGAGGAAGAAGAAGAAGAAGAAGAAGATGCCGGGGAAGCTGAAGGTCAAGATCGTGGCGGGGCGCCATTTGCCGGTGATGGACCGCGCCAGCGACCTGACCGATGCCTTCGTGGAGGTTGGTGGCGGGGGGAGCGGGATGGGCGCGCCGGGCCCGCGCGGCGGAGGCACCTGCCGGGCCCGTCCCGCGCCTCCGTGCTCCCGGGAACCAGTGGCAGGGCGAGGGGACAGCGCCCTGAGCTGCACCGGGGCGGGTTTAGGTGGGACATCAGCAGGAATTTCTTCATGGAAAGGGCGATCGGACATTGAACGGGCTGCCCGGGGAGGCGGAGGAGTCGCCGTCCCTGGAGGTATTTAAGGAAAGACTGGACCTGGCGCTCAGTGCCGTGGTGTGGTTGTTATGGTGGTGGTCGGTCATAGCTTGGACTCGGTGATCTCAGAGGTCTTTTCCAACCTAATTGAGTCTGTGATTAGGCAGACGTGTTGTAAGGAGGAAGGAGAAGTAATAAGATCATCTTTAAATCAGTTGTATTGCTAAATATATGAGTGGCTGTACAGGCTTTACTTTTAAGGCCAATATTAATCTTTCTATTTAAAATGTTCGAAATACTAAAATATTTTCCAAGGGGACTTTTAGTCAACAAATATTTTATATTATTTGCGTGTTTAAATCACTTTATTGCACCCAAAGTATCTAACTTCAACCTTTTTTGCAGTCATATAGTTAATAGGCAATATGTAGGGTGTTTCTGAGGAAGGGATTGTAAAATAAGTTGAAGTGCAAAATACGTGGAATTATTTAAGGCCCAGGTTGGAGGGGGTTCTGAGCAACGTGATCCAGTGGGTGACATCCCTGCCCATGCAGAGGGGTTTGAATGAGATGGACTTTAAGGTCCCTTCCAACACAAGCCTTTCTATGATTTCTGTTGTTTTTGTTACATGATCCTTATGTTTTTTGATTCATTATTTCCAATATTGATGACTTAGAACATTTCAGAAGCATTCCATAGATTCAGGAATCATACTCTCAGAAAAACCAGAGCTATTTTAAAATGATGTGCTGTGAAAATGTGTGTCTTCTACCACAAATAGTGATTGAGGTTGGCACAAAACTGGAATTAAGGTAGGAAGACAGAATGCCTTTCTAGAACGGTATACACTGAAAAATATGATAATATTAATATAAAAATAAAATTGGGGTATATAAGTCCTGATTTCGTTTGGTGCTTAAAAATTTGGTTGACATTAGACTCTAAGGACATTGCTTAATGGGAGAGTAAGCTGGTAATAAAGTGAAGATGCATTTCAGCTTTTCAGTGGAGCTGAAATAGTACATAATTCTATTTTATTACATGCAACTTAGCATTTCACTGTTTTTCACCGGCCAGGTTTTAATTTACAAAAGCTTCTCTTGTAGGTTGCCTATTAATCCACTTTAAAGTTACAACAACTCTGATGCTTGCTACCAGGAGACAGGGAAAACAGAACTAGGAAATACAGTTCACTGAGTTTCATGTGTCCTGTTTTTACTCTGTTAGGAGAAACAGCTCTCCTCTTCTGTGGGTTACTTGTTCCTAACCATACTGTCTGTGTAGCAAAGTAGATTTTTGAAATTCATATAGTAAAATACTAGCGTAGCAAAAAAGGAAAATAAAAATTTTCATCAAGACCAGTTTGCTTAACTGGGTTAACATGCTGTTCCATGAGTGTCTTGGCTCAAATAAGGCTAAAGGAATACACAGATGGGGGCCTTTTAGGATTGTTACTTAGGAACAGTGTGGAGTAACTACCCTTTCCATGTGTGGAGTAGGCAATACAGCAGGTGAGATTTATTTCAAAATAAATTGAGCTTGGAACTGTTATTTTATTTTTCTGTGTGAGATTGCTGAAGAACTTTACAATGTGTTTTTCCTTAAATAAAAACAAAAAGCACATGTTAAAGTTCTGGTTGTTTACTAGCCTTAAATTTCCTTGTTACATATTGCAATATAAACTTAGAATTAGAAAAGAAAATGAGAAGAGACTTGAGAGCTCTTACTTGGCTCAAGTTATGCAAAACTTGGACTTCACCAGCATGAGCACAATGATCCTTGTCCCAACTCAGAATATTTTGTTACAATTTCTTCCATAAACGTGCTTTTAATTTTGCACAGTGGACAGCAGTGTGGTGTTTGATTATCTCTACAAGCTTCAATGAAGTAGCTGGAGTACTGGGGAAATTCAGTTATAACTGCCTGGAACTCTAAGGGAACTGATTTACTCCCAGGATAACACGTTCAAATAGGTGGGGTGGAGCTCAGGACTGTTGCGTCCTGGCAGCTTCTGGAGTCAGAACTGGTGTTTAACTGGTAGCTCCCTTACAGCCAGTGCTAACATCACTTTATTGTACTTAAGCAAGTGCAAAATCTCTTCAGAGTTGGGATATGCACTTGTGCAAAATAATCACTATATTATTGAAATGTACGAAGTGGTTACTTAATACTGTCTTGAGCAGAAGTGTTAAAAGAATTACTACGCAGTTTTCCAATCCAGGCCTAAATTTAGTCTCCAAAATGCATTTTGACTTTTAAAAGGTAACAGCTGTCAAAATCTACACACGTCTAACCCCAGCATTTCTTTTCTATCAGTGTACTCATTATTTTCCTTAAGATTCTTGAATAAACTTAAAATGTAACTTTAAGTATTTGTAAGTACCATCAGATACTTGGTATGAGATGAAGTGCTCATTTTTTTGAGAGGCAGCATTCAGAGAACTGCAAGTGTTTGTGAATGGTTTGGAATGAAAGCTGCGGTGAAATAAAGGTTCTTACATGGTGCTGTGTGGTTTCCTGATGTATGGAGCATCACAGAAATTCAGTTTCACTTTAAAAAAAGCAAACAAGAAACCCCCACAAAACCCAAATGGGCTTTGCCTGAAGTAGATGCCTGTGGAGATCGTATGGGTACTGCTGAAATAGGTTATTATGTGGTTGAAGGCACAATAAGCAATAAAAGTTTGGAAAATATTTAATTTTTAGTAGTCCTCTCTATTTCTCAAATCCAATTTGGTTTTATATTTATTTTATCAATTGTCTATGAAGCTGATTGGGAAATACTAGAGAGAAGAGTAATAGGACATAAACTATCAATATTTTTAATATTTTTCCTTATAGAAGGCAAGGAGAGTATGCCAAGTGACTTTGAAAAGCCAATATAAGTGATATTTTTGCCTCTCAAATGATTGAGGAGGAGAAGAAACCATTTTAGTAATATAAAAGTATGAGAGAGAGATTGATTGGAAATGTCATTGATACATGGATACTGATATATGTAAATTGATTTTAAAAGCCACTCTCAGAAGAAAATAATTTGTTGAAATGTGTATTTAAAATATGTCAGTTTATGTATTTGCATATGTCAATTTAATGAGTTTCAAAATTTCTTTATTATTTGTAATTGATAATTGAATGTTTGTATTTCTAGGTGAAATTTGGAAATACAACATTTAAGACAGACGTGTATCCCAAATCACTTAATCCTCAGTGGAATTCTGAGTGGTTCAAATTTGAAGTAAGTATTTTTTAAGAGTTTGCCTGTAATTATATGGACACTCTGGTTTAGCTGCCCTTAATGAAATAATTGCAATTCAGGCAGAAAATGAGTTTTGAGCACTGAAGTGTATTTGTGTTTAAATACGCAACACAGCCTTTTCAGCAAACCCAGCTCCAGTCAGACCTTGTTTGCTGAGGGTGTCTCATTGGCTTTTTAGGAGTGTTTGTGGAGATAAAAGCTTGCCAGATTGGCTTCAACTTAAATGTTCTATTAGAAAAGAGAATACTGCAGTGGAGGTGGGGGGAATGTAGCAGGGATTAGGCTTTTTCAGTACAGTTATCAGTACAAGTATGTATAAATAATGAAAGTACAGGTGTTCTTGTGTTTTTTCTTCATTTTGAGCAAGGACAGTTAATTGGTATTTGAAGTTTTACATTTGATTGCAAAGATAATGCTCTTGTCAAAGGAGAAAAAGGAAAATTCCTATGTGAAGATTACAAAATAAAGAGCTTGGACAACAATTATTGGACACTTTATGTTCCCATTTCCTTATGTAATAATGAGGGCACTCAGCATTTTCCTGTAATTGCTTGTTGCTTTCCAGGATTTAATTTGTTGATGTCCTTTGACATTATGCCCTGAACAAGTGTTAACACGTTCCTTTTTTGTTACTATATCTTTTTTACTACTTAAAAAATGAGGATGATGTTTAGAATAAATTAATTATTGAAACACTTGAATGTGTAGTTCTGGTTCATTTACCGTGTTCTAAGGCAATATCACAATTCTGCAAATACTTACATGAGTCATCCCATTGCAGTTAGCAAACTTAATTCTTCGTTTGTGACATTCAACACAAAAAGTTGTGAAATGTCTGTCTTAGTCCTAAAAGAAAATAGCTGAGTTATGTGTAGATGGATTATTGCTTTTGTTTAGGAAATTGCATATGTAGAATTACTGAATTTTTACTGCAGACTGTGTAAAATATCTTCTTTTAAGCCACTGACCCGTGATGAGAACACCATAATCTTAACTTCAGAGGATAATAGTCCTCTGAGATATTTTATCTTAAATTTTCTTTTCTTTTTTTTAATTTATCAGTACGTATTGTGGAGAGGTGTGGACAATCTAAGAAGCGTGACTTAAAACATCGTGGAATTTAAAAATGAATAATCACTGTAATCTTGCTTTTCTGTTCTTCCTCCAGTGATAACTCTGTTTCCAGGATCTCATCAGTCTCTGAAGGATAAAATCAAAATACATGAATGTGGTGTTTAGCTTCAGGAAACTGAAATTACAGATTTATCTGTGTCAGGTTCCTAACTAACTCTCTTCTCTTCTGTGTTTGTTTTTCAGCAGTGTTTCCCTGCACATTTTTAAATAGTCAGATTCCATGTTAATATTTGTTTTCCAGGTAGATGACGAAGAGCTCCAAGATGAGCCTCTCCAGATCACAGTTCTTGATCATGATACATACAGTGCCAATGATGCCATTGGCAAAGTGTACATAGATATCGATCCTCTGCTCTATAGTGAAGCAGCCACGGTTATTTCAGGGTGGTTTCCAATTTATGATACCATTCATGGTAAGATTTGCTAATTTAAAACAGTCTTCTTTGAAATGTAATCTGCTTCTTATAATCTTGTAAGCTGTCTTCAGAAATTTGTAATAATTTTATCTTCGGAGTTGGAAAACTACTTTCCTGGCTTTTTTTTTTATTCCTGTTATTTTCTGGCATGAGAAAACTTCTGGCATAGGGGTTCAGACCAGTGCTTGGCAGAATGCCTTCCACAGGACTTGTGGAAAAAAATCTTCACTAGTTACTGCAAAATTCAGATTTAAAAAAAAAAAAAAAAAAGAGTCAGACATATTTGTACAATTACCACGTGTTTGCTAAATGAGTGTAACTTTGCTGGACTTATTTGGGGTGTGCCTTCCTGGGACTTGGGATAAACTTCAATTGAGATGAAAGGACAGGATGTGAGATACCTTCAACAGGATGAAATTCCTTTTCCCTGCAGTAAGTGCTCTCAGCGGTAGGTGGATTTCATCAAAATGTCTTGAAGGTATGAGAAAATGAAGTTAATGATATTTTTGCTTTTGATTTTAATGAAACAGCTTTTGTCTCAGAGAGCCAATGTCAGTTTAGAGCAATTAACTTGCTGATTGAATACCTTAGCGCAGAACATCTCTGTGGTTGCCATTATCCCCCTTGTTCATTATTCAGGATGAATTAAATGACCTAACAATGTTAAAAGCTAATTATAAATCATTGTTGGGAAATGATTTATGGTGTTTACCAGATGCTCATCATAACTGATGCAAAGTATTTTTTGCATCTAAACCAGTTATAGCAAACAGAAATATCGAGAAATATTGCATGTGGTTTTTAAATTACCTTTTTGTCCTATGTACATTTTCCTATCACACGTTTTCTTCTGGAGCTAAATTATGCAAATCTTTGTTTCAGGGTGTGTACAGCTGGTAGGTTAGAGAGAGTTAGATTTCTCTATATTTTCCCAGATATGTTGGTATTTCACAGCTTTTTTCTATTTAAGTAAAATTGGAATTCTTATATTTTCATGCTCAAAGCACTAGATTCCAATTATCTTGACTCTTGGCAAACATTAATTGATACTTCCTTAAAAAATAGTAAATATAATGTTCATAAGTTTGTATTAAAATTTTTTTCTTTCACCTCAACATTTGTGAAAATACATAACCCTGAGGCATTTCGTGTTATAGTAACTGAAGGCTTCTTTCTGTTGGCATTTTGGAAGGGAGATGTGGCTGGTTTTATTGCAGTAATATCTGAGTTGAACAACAAATCCAGTGCTGCTCTTTGAGTTTCATGTACTGATGTGATAAAGGCTTCTGAAGACACTAGAGATCAGACTCATCAAGAAGTTTATACTCACCAGAACCTATAATATGTGAAATGATTTTGTTACTGGGTGGGGAAAAAGTAGAAAAAGCTCAGAACAGGAAAGTAGAGAAGTCAAAAAGGAATGGTTGTGTGTTAGAAAATATTCCATTTCTAGTAAGGTTTAGTCATAGTTGAAAATTAAGCTTTGTCTAGAAGGTCTACAATACCTTATTTTTTATATATTTTTTGTCACAGTTAAAGTATTTTGCAGACACTTCCTGTGCCACTTTGTGGTTCTAGAAAGAACCATAAATCTTTCTCCTTTGGTTAACTTCAGAGAGGAGTTTTACTTGCAATTTTGAAATTGTTTCAGGGAGGAAATTCAGCAGAGAAAGCACCCTGCAGCAGAGGCCACTGCAGCATCAAGAGGCTGATGGCTTCTCTTTGCCCAGTCCCATCTTTCTTATAAAGTCTTGTTTGGTGCAAGCAGGCATTTGAGGAGTGTTGCTTTCATTGCTTCAGCCTCAAAGGCTTGGCAGAACTAAAAACTTCTTCTGAGTCAGTGTCTCTGCAGCAGACCTGACAGGCAAGGATATGGCTTCCTGCTCCTCTGGCATTAATTACTAGTAATAGGAAATAATTTATAGGTCTAGTTTTGTATTAATACTGTTATATTGTTATAACTTCTGGTGTTTAATGTTTTTTTATTGATAGGTATACGTGGGGAGATCAATGTGGTGGTGAAAGTAGATCTCTTCAATGATTTAAACAGATTTAGGCAGTCATCCTGTGGAGTCAAATTTTTTTGCAGTAAGTAGAGGAAAAAAGTTTATTTGAACAAAAGCCCTTTTTCCTCCTTTCCTTTCTTTGCCTCTTCTGTTGGTCTTTCTTCTCTTACCACCTCATTGCATAAACCGAGTGGAAATAACATTGAAGCAAAATGCATAGAGTAGTTTAGTTTGCTTTTCTTTTTTAACACATTTTTACTGTTCATATCTCAAAACAATGTAAGTAATTGATGGGATGTTTTAATCTCCATAAGTTGCATTTCAGTGTCTGTGCATACACAGGTGGTGTTATTTTGGGTCCATATCCTTTTAAAGAGGCACAAAGTGAAAAGGTTTCATAATGGTACATACTGTAACTGGTACATTGGACAGTTATCTTATCCGCGTTCCATGATCTCACAAACAAAACTGCCTGGGTATGTCCACATTTTCACAGAAAATTGAATGGAAAACTTTCTGAAATCATTTTTATGTGTAATTTTTTGTTTTTCTTGCTATTCTTGGCTATGTCTTACATCTTTTACGTATATATTTTTTAACAGCCACATCTATTCCTAAGTGTTACAGAGCAGTAATAATTCATGGATTTGTGGAAGAACTTGTAGTTAATGAAGACCCAGAGTACCAGTGGATAGACAGAATCCGTACTCCCAGGGCATCAAATGAGGCTCGGCAAAGACTCATTTCACTCATGTCAGGTATGAAACATGTGGGCTGTAATGGTTATTGCTACTTCTAAAAATGTTCAGGATTTAAATAAGTGCCTTGCTTAAGATTGCACGAGTTTTGTTGTTAATTATGTTGATTTTTTTTCAGTTCACAGTGTCTTCTGTTTCTGAGGATTATGTTTTTCTAATTGATGGACAGGGTGACAGATTTTTTTTTTTTTTTCCCTTCCTGGTGAGGCCATGCTGCTGCCGAATTTTTTGGTTGCTTTTAGCAAGGTCAAACCTGTGAAACTTTTTTGAAGATGTTTTTAACCCATATGAGGAGTATCACTAGAATTTTGACTCAAACAATTAAAGTAATGAACTTCACCCTCTTTGAACTGTTTCGAAGTATGTGAACAATTACACACTATCTTAGATACAGTGTACATCAATACTTATGTTACTCATCCCATCTCTTTGAAGTCAGGCTTGGTTCATTGTTTCTCAAGCATCTCCTGTGAGGAAAGGCTGAGAGAATTGGGATTATTTAGCCTGGAGAAGAGAAGGCTTTGGGGTGACCTCATGGTGGCCTTCCAGTGCCTGAAAGGAGGTAGAAGAAAGATGGGGAGGGGCTATTTACAAGGGCCTGGAGTGACAGGACAAGGGGAATGGCTTCAAACTGACAGTAGGTTTAGATTGGATATTGGGAAGAAATTCTTCCCTGTGAGAATGGTAAGGCCCTGGCACAGGTTGCCCAGAGAAGCTGTGGCTGCCCCATCCCTGGAAGAGTTCAAGGCCGGGTTGGGTGGGGCTTGGAGCAACCTGGTCTAGTGGAAGGTGTCCTCGAGATCCTCAGTAAGTAGTGCAACATAAAAGATTATAGAGATGTTAGTACCTTCATCGGGAAGGCCAGCACGTTGTGAGGGAAAAAAAGAAATAAACTGTTGTCATAACTAGTATGAAGACACTTTTTAAATATAGCCCCTGTATTAGTTTACAGAATTCACATTTGCATATTTCTTGCCATGCATAAGTAGTGCAGGGGGATAAAGTATTCTGCTAGATTTTATTCATGGCAATAGATAAGAGGATAAAAACCCAAAAGAACTCACAACAATACTGTTTCATCTCATGTAATAAAATGTGTGATATTGCAATACTGTTATTGGTAGTCACACATAAAGAATCTTGAAGAAATCTATAACTTCTGAGAGTGAGCCAGGCTGTTTCACAGATCTCTGTCATACTATGTGTTATGTTAAAAAGAAACTTTCATACTCTATCTCAACCTTAGAACTTTTTCAAGACAGATACAGGCATGGTTTCAGTTAAGAAGTTTACAGTAGTAACCTGTACTGGTAATTTTAAAATCAAGGTTCCAGAAAGCAATAGGAACCAGAGCTAGGAGTTGGACTTAGGTGATCCTTGTGGGTCCCTTCCAACTCAGGAGATTTTATGATTCTGTGACCATTTCATTCCACTTGATTTCTCATCAGCAGTGACATTAGGACTGTTAGGCCATCCTTTGTGACAGTGAGGATTTTTCCGTATAAGAGGATTTTGGAAATCTTTCATTTTCATAAGAAGAGAGATGATATTTTCCACCTTACTTATTACCAAGGCAATCCAACTACATAGATCAATTAATTTTTTTATGATATCCTCCTAAATAAGCATCAATGGCAGACCAGTCTTTCAGCCCTTGTATGCAGCTAATAGCAGTGGTAGTCTTTGGTTTGCAGTAGAGGGGCAAAAAGTATGAATTAAGTTGAAATATGCTTAAATAAATTGCTAAATGAAGAAATTATAGATGCCTGTTCATGTAGATTTCAAAGATGTTGCATTGTCTTGAACTATATGAAGTGTTTAGAAACTTACGTGAGTTCCAGAACACATCTTGACCTCTGTCTCTCTCTGAATAAGTAGATAAAAGGAAAAAAGCCTACTGAAAATAAAGACTAGTGGAAAAAAACCTCTGAAATAACATGTTGTTTTGGCAGTCAGAATGGATTTGGAGAAAAAAGAAAAAAGCTGTGTAAGTCATTAGTATCACACAATGTTATAGGAGGCAGAAGTTGTGACTGGCTCCTTGGCCTGGCTATGTAGGATTGGATTTATTACCTGTTCTACTGACTCGGTTGGCACTCCAAAAGCAGAGGTCAAAGACCACAAAAGAGAATAGAAGTAGTTCACTGCAATTATGAGTTCTTTACCTTTTGTTTTGTAGGTGAATTGCAAAGGAAGATTGGCTTGAAGGTGCTTGAAATGAGAGGAAATGCTGTTGTTGGTTATTTGCAGTGTTTTGATTTGGAGGGAGAGTCCGGACTCGTAGTGAGAGCCATAGGAACAGCCTGCACGTTGGATAAAATAAGTAACACATCAGCATTTTTACCTGCATGTAACTCCCCATCCAAAGAAATGAAGGAGTAAGTATGAATTAGTAGCTTGTAGGGAAATAAGTTTCACCTCTCTTCTTTTCATACGCATTCAGTTTTTCATAACCGGTGTGATTTCTTTTTTTCCCAGAATTTGTTTTTCTTTTGTAGTTTTATTTGTCTGCAACCCAGTTTTATATTCTGCAATTCTAAAATGTTTTAAGTTGGATGACTTGTTGTTTCAGTAGAAGCTGGAGTGGTAATTCTTATTTAAGATGACTTTCTTTGAATTTATGTAGTAATAGTACTACATATCCTTGGCTTGTAATCCACCAGTTTAACTGTAATTAGTTCTGCTTTGATGCTGTGTTTGTGCGATGAACATTTTTGTGAGTTCCTCTCACAAATGCACCTTTGGTTCAAGTTTAAATGTTTGAGCATATAAGAGAAGATAAATTTTGAATTCTGATGATTCTGTCAGTGATTTAGACGATGACCCCAAAGAGGTTTCATCTTTCATTGTGTGCTTTGCTTTTTACTGTTGTAAAACAAGTAGGACTGTGGCAAAACAGGTAGACAGTGAGCTTGCAGAGCAATATTTATGATGAGAAGTAGAATTTTGTGATTTTTGTCATATGTACTGCAGCACCAAGAAGTTTAAATGCAATATTTTGATATTAATAGAAATTATTAGAAATATACTTGCAGTCTTCTTCTAACTGTTGCTACTTTTTTGCTTGGATATTTTATTTTCTGTTTGGTAGAGCAATCCAGGAAGGAAAAAACTGCACCAGGAAGTGTATTACATATCCTGTATTTCTAGCTGTATTAATTAAAGTAGCCATTTTCATTAACTTGAACTGTTGTGTCACTACAATAGAGATGAGGCATTTTTGTTGTGCAAGCGTCAATTGCTCTGCAAAATATTCCAAAATATGAACTGACTTTTAAAAATTACTGGTTTCTATTTCACAGCATAGCTTATTTGACTCGTCTTGATTTTAAAAAATTGCCTTTAAAAGGATTTCTGGATACAGTGCAGCATAGAACAACAGCATGGTGTTTAGAAACAAAAAAGGTAGACCTGGTAATTATCAACTTAGAAAGCGTCCATAAATAAACCAGTGGCTTTCACTCTGCAGCAATATGTGGAAATTCCACCTCCCAAATTATCCATGTTCAGCTTGGTGATGGATATTGTCTCAGTTCAAAAAATGTGAATGTTTCTCTAAGGCAGCAAAATCAACTAATTTGATTCTTCTTATTCTTGGCTTTACTAACTTTACGACTAGTTGCCAAAGAATCAATGATGCAGTCACAAGCAAGTGCTTAAGCTGTTCCTTTCCCTCCTTTTATTTCATCTGGACTCTTGCATGCTAGGAAGTGAAATTCTTAGAGTCTGCTTAGAGTAAGAGATCTCCTCTAGCTAAACTTCCCTGAAATCATTGATAACATAACTTTGCAACCTGTTTGTATGTATTGTTTTCTTTTCTTCCACCTTGGCTGCAAACTCTCTCAGGTCTCCGCTGGTTCATCCGCCAAGCCATGGATGCCGCTCGACTCACAACAGCCCAATTCACACTGCTACTGGCTCACGACTTACTCAGAACTTCTCTGTGTCTGTTCCCACTCTCATCTACACTGGTACGAGACTGCTCACACTCCAGAGCTGGGGAGAGGCAGCCCACAGGCACAGTGGTCCCAAAGGGCAGGCAGGCAGGCAGTGTAGGCAGGTACCACCCATCTTTCCTCCCTCATTTTCTCATGGACACACCTTCTGTTATCAGGGAAGAAGCACGCAGGGTGCAGCTGCTCAAAAAAAGGCAGAATAGTTTCTTGGAGATGCCTCAGACTCTCTTCCACAAAGCCACACTCTTCACTTTAACATGCTCTTGCTTCCTGTGAAATTAAGTGAAAAATAAGATGGTGTATCTGGGGAACATTGATTTGAGCTCATAATTACTTTCAAACATAATTCAGATACAGTAGGTTTTAAAATGGTTCTAGGAAGGGTCTGTGCCATTTGTGGAAGAGATGGTTTTAGAGAGCAGGTAAGTCAAGCTGTGCATAAGTAAACTGTTTGTCAATAGAGTTGCTCCCATAAAGATTCTCCTGTTTGCTCTGTTTTTAGCTGTGGCATGCTGCTGATGCTATAGGATAAGGAAACATATCTTTTTTTTTTACCTTAAAATGCGTATGTGTATATACATAAGTGTATAAATATGTATAAACACAACTATAATTTGAAATCATTTTTTCTTTATTAAACTAACTCAAAGCATTGTGTATTTGACCAGATTTTTAAGCCATAAACTTTTCAATTTTTTTCTTTTGCATATATATATATATATATATATATATGTAGTTTTTTTGTCACATCTCATGCCTTTCATTTGGCTTAATTGTTTCATTGTAGATGACGAGCATCTCTCTGTAGGGTGCTGAGAGGGTAAAACAGCATTTCTTTGCCTCTGGCCTCATTCCCAGTCTCGCATCTAAGGAATAGCTGCTGGCCCTGCCCCAATCCCATCCTGGTGTTTGGATCATGCTGCTGTCAGCCAGGTCCTTTGGCACAGGATTACTGAATATGTTTCCACCTTCTTCTGGCAGGATTCCTTTCAATGAAGATCCCAATCCCAATACTCATTCATCAGGACCCTCCACCCCTCTGAAAAACCAAACCTATTCCTTTTCACCTTCCAAGTCCTACAGTCGACAGTCCTCTTCTTCTGACACAGATTTGAGTTTGACACCCAAAACTGGTAAGGCGCTTCCACCCACTTTTTGTTTAAGTTGTGTTTCTCTTTTTATATTTTCATTCTACCCCTTTTTGCTTTTTGGCATTTAAGTTATCAAAATGATGTGAAAATTGGAGACCTCACATAGCACACCTCAAGCCTCGAAAGGGTTTCTGTAGGGTCAGAATTTCAATCCTGCCTGTATTTCCACTGTCCTGGATAACCTGAAAATGGCTCTTGTGCCACAACTGTATTCGAGTCAAAATAAAACATTTCAGAGCACTAAGGGAGTCCTAAGTAATTGCCTTTTTCTTATTTCCTCCATTTCATATCACAGATCATAGGAGTGTATTTCTCACCACAATATGTTAAGGATGGTGTTACTAAAACTACGTAGCCTTCAAGCGTACTGTGTTGTGCTCTAAGTTTACTGCATGCATTTATCTAATTTTTTAACTCATTTTTTGCAAATGCAATACTAGAAATGTAGCAGCCATTGTCTTTTTATTCTCTTGGTATATGGAAATAGCTTTACATACACAGTATACACTTTCAAAGTAACTTAAATTACATTAGAGGTAATCCAGCCATCTTCAGAAAGCATTTTTCTTTCTCTATTGCTTTATCATAATTTTTTCAACTTGTTGTTTCCTCCCTCCTTATTTTTTTAGTCTGTTGTTAGAATCATGTCAGTAATAATGTCAGCATAACTCAAAGAATTATTGTCTGTTTATTCTTCATTATGTGACCAATGCCCTGAATTTTGCTACCATAGGGCAAAGTATTCTGCAGAATTGTTTACAGAAGTGTGGTTAGTTTTTAAATGATGCTTTAAATTGTGGTATTTGAAGCTCAGAACATTCTTGTCTCCATCTAATTAGACAATTTTTAAGCACAATAAAGTAGTTGATTCAGCTTTACTTGATAGCACCCCTTTCAAGAATTTTTCCTAGCAGATAAACTGAATATTGCATTCAAATGGAGTTGTATTAAATATTTTATGCAGTTTAGTCCCTAGATATGTTAAAAATATTCCCAATTAGGAAGCTGTCTTTCTTAGTCCTGTCTTCTCTGTCCCATTTTTAAAACAAACAAGCAAAAGAAAGCACACTTTATTTTTTTGTCTTTTTTAAAGGATAGCTGTCCTGTGGGTAACCTATGTTGGTCACTCATTTAAAGGACCTACAGATATAACTGGATGCTTATTGCTTAGGAGCACCCCAAATTCGTGTGCTTGGTTTACTGAATATTTGAAAACCTGTTTCTTTTGATCAGATTTTCCACGGTAAAGATCATGTCATGTAAAGGAGTTAAATGTAACATATGTAGTCATCTTTATAGATGTAAGTGTTCTGAATTTAGGCATGTGGCAAGTCACTGTGAATATGTTCAGGTTTTAAAGCAGCAGCCTTATATATTTCCTGGCAATATTATGTGGGTGGATAAACCCTGTTGTCTTTAGTCAGTTCATTCAGAACTGAAACAGATGGTGTATTTGGTGCCTCTTATTTGTAGGGATTTTTCAAGTATGTTAAGATATTTTTTAGCTATCTTTCTAGTATTAAAGCAAACTGGGGGCATAGTTTTGCTTATTAGCACTATCTTTTTGGCAGCTTTTAACTCTGCTACTGAAACTTGTCCAAAGAGGATTTGCTGCTTACATTTAAAACTTATGTATCTTGTTATGACAAATTTGATTTTGAATCTTTGTAGATTAAAAGGACAATATCTCATGAGTCATTTGTTTTACCTTTTACCCAAAATTTGATGATGTGCAGAAGACACTTCCATAACATACTGAATTCAGTATGTTGTTCTTAACAATTACTGTATATGTTTAGACCTCTGTTTTCATTTCCCAAGGCTATTACCAAGTTGAAATATTTCAGTGTGTAAGTTGATGGTCTTAGTGGTTAAACAAAGTTAAAGAAATGCAGACTTCCCATGTGACGCATCAACCATTATCAAATTTGAGATGCCCATTACTCAGATTGGCTGATGTGAAAAACAAAGTATTTTCTGCTATTTCTGCAGTATATTATATTCTTCTTTATTTCTCAGTCAGGTGGTTATTGTGCTGACGTGTCTGAGATGGAGACTAACCTGGAGAAACAGTGCAGATACCACAATTTCACAGTATGAGTAACAAAACACTGGAGGTTTAAACTTGGATCTGCTTAAGCATCTAGTTTTCAATAGCTGCAAATCTGAAAATACTACTTTGATGTCTTCTATGAAAGACAATTGTGCTTGTGTTATGCATTCTGGTCTATAAACACATTCTCTGAGAAAGCTTGTTTGTGTTTGAAGTTAGACTTCTGGGAGTAGGCATATATTTTATACCACTGCAAATGAATAGAATCAGGCGGACAAAAAGCATGATGTATTTTAATCAGATAATACATTTTGATATGCCATAGCATATGTTTGGAGGAAATGGAGAAGGTGGGAACTCCTTTTCTTGGTGGGAACTTAAAATTCTACAGGATTTATTACTCTAGAAAATCATAAAACAAATCCATTACCTCTTTGGAAACAAAACTTTTTCTACTGAGATAACAAAAGTAATCAGATTAAGTGTGTGCAAAGACTCTGTTGTTTGGGTTTTACTCCATACTATTTGCTATCAAATTTTGTTTGATGTTTAAAATAATGTTAAATTACCATGTCTCTAAAAGATTAATTTCAAAATAAAGTTAATCAGGTCATGATTTTTAAAAACATGCTTCTCATGCACATTGTGGAGCTGCATTGTCATTCCGTTTCTTTGTATGTCGAGAAATTATTTGCAGTGAGTGTTGATTCATTTAGAGAAAACAAAAATGCTTCATTTTGATTTCTTTTGTCCATTTCTTAGTCATCTTCTGAATCTACATCTTTGTCTCTATTACTTTCCTCCACAGCACCTTTCCCACAGGAACCTAGGATTTTCCTGTTTCCCAGCTCCCCTACACTCTCTTGTGATTCCCCACATCTTAAAAAGTCCTGTCTCCTCCTCTCGGGGTCTAGCATTAAACCTCTACACTCTAGCCATGTCAGCCCAGTTGTTCTGAGGAAAAGTGTTTCTTTCACTGAAGAGCTGCTTCTGGCTGCTTCTGGTAGGATCTATCTATTATGGCCTTTTAAACAAACTTTTAAGGAAATGTTGTTATTTGATTAACACACAGATGCTTCTATAACCCTGGGTTTGCTCAGTTAGCCTCTGAAAACTGCTGGCTACATGACTATTCATTCCATCTCTCACCTCTGCCCCAGAAGCTTGAAACACCTTCAGAACTTCTTAGAGGATTTGAAACAATGTCATTTATGCTACAGAATTTCTTCTTTACCCTTGCAAAATATCCTTTGGTAATTGGACTGAAATAATTTACTTGATTTGTAATCCCACACATTCTCTTCACTTTGTTGTTCCTGTGTTTTGCGTGGAGCAAATGCTCATTGCACTTGTTCATGAATTCATTCATAATTTGTTGAAATAATGGTTATCAGACGGCTACGAACTCTGCTTTTTAATTTAACCTTTTAAACAAAGCCCATGTTTTTTATTTTTACTGCCCACTTTTTCATTTCACTGACATGGATTATTTTCATAGATTTCAATTAAATAGTTGATATTACTGCTTTTTTTTTTGTAGAAACTCTTTTGGTTAGTTTGTATTTTTTGAGTTTGTTTCATGTATAGTATTTATGCTGTTTGTCTGTATTTAATATTGTATAGTCCCTGACAATGATGCTTAGAATCAATGCCAAATAGTAAAACCAATTTAATCTTGTTTAATGGGACTATACAGATACTAATATTTTTGTTTCCTTATCCAAGAACAGCTAAAAATACTTGTTGAAAATTGTAGTGTTTTTATATCTAATTATATGGTAATGATAGCCTAGTAATGCTTGAAAATGACTGAATGTATTTAGGAATGAATTTACATACATTATTAAGTCTGATATTATTTCTAGATCTCCCAGTCTTTGGTTAAAACAAGTAACTACAGTTTGATGTGTATTTAGAGTCTTGTTCATCTTTATCAGATGTTTGATAAGAAGAAAAAATGAAAGTAGCAGGGAATTGTTATGTTGAATTAGTTACAAATTCTGTAAAAGAAAATCTTGGCTTCATTTCTAACTGTTTGCACTGTGGTGTTTGTATTTCATTCTGCTTCTGACACCTTTTTGTTCTTTATGCTCTGCTTTCCTCTACTACTTAGGGGCTTATTTTTGCTTGGTCATGTTAGCCCTCATGGCTTTAGATGCAAGGAATAGCAATGATAATGTGTTTGTAGGCATGAAATATTACCAAGAAAATCTGATTCACTAGCATTGTGTTTACTTTAGGAAAAACACAATCTTGGTATGTGTTTACTTTAGTGATTTTTAACCACAGAGCCCATAATTTACTGTCAGACACATAACCTGCATCTCAACATGCTCTGTTAAGGGGACAGGTCCTTGATAGCAAATAATTCAACATCAAAGAAATTAGGGAACCTAATAAGCTTTCTCTGCAGAAAAACTCCTGTGGTTAGGGAGTAAGGCTGGAGGTAAAAATCTGAAAGAAGGAAAGAGAGAAATTATCACGTTATGCAAAATTGGAGTTTATCTCATGTTCATTTACAGATAATCTGCAGGTTATGTGTGTGCAAATATAGTAATCAAATAAGTGTAGTTTTAAATGCTGAACAGTAGCCCTTAGCTTATTTGAATGAATCACATGAGTATTTAATCCTGTAAAATAATTTGTAATTTTTTTCACAGTTTATATTTCAAATCAAAGGATGTGCATTGCCTTTATATTTTCTTCTTGTTCCTAATCATGCATTGTGTAACTGCTGCTGTAATTATGTGTACAGTCTCCCACTAGTAGTTACGAAAGGTGGTTTAGTTACCTGAAACTCTCTGAAAACCAGATTTTTATTACTTCTATTAAGAAAAAATATTGCAATAATATTATTGAAAGATACATAACTATAGAGTAGTCTGACAGAGAGACTGTTTTTCATAAGGGCAGAAAATCTGGTTATGTAAAAACTTTATGTGAAAAGTAGATCTATATTTAAATCATAGGCAAAAAGTTGTAACAAGAAAATAAAAAAAAGTTATATGTCACAGGAAAGAATTTTAAATCTACATCTTAAAATTTTTCTATTTTAAAGTTGATTTTAATTTAGGTTGACAGCATAAAAAAATTTTAGATCACGGGGGTTTGTCCAAATAACTGTAAAATAACTGCTAGTCGTGTGAAAATGAAAACACAGAACAACCCCCAAACCAAAATTAAATTTTGATGCTCATTATTTTTTTTCTTAAAAATTAAAATTATGGGGATAATTTGACTATTTTCAGTGACTCAGTTTTATCTATTTTGAAATCACCCTTTGATTGCAAATTATAATATATGTTTCTTTGAATGTCATTTGTACTGATACTCTTCAGGAATGGGCAGTGGGAGTGCTGGAAAAGAAGGGGGGCCATTTAAAACTCTTTTAAGACAACAGACTCAGCCAGCTCTGGAACAAAGGGTAAGGCATTTTATACTTCCATTTCTAATCTACTGAAGTGAAAATTTATCTTGTAGTAAGTTAAATGTTTGCTGTTACTTTTTGTTTGAAAACGTGTAATTTTAGGTCTGAACTTAATACAAATGTTGGCTGTTTAATAACCCTTTTATACACAAATTATTTAAATATTAATATATTACTAAAGCATTAAGGAAAGTGGAGCAATTAACTGTGCACAGCACTCAAGTAGTTCCAGTGGTATTAAGAAGTTATAGGAGAAATTACTGTTGTGTGGTCTCTGTAAGGTACTGATGCATGTTAAGTTTAATACTTGAGTAAATACATGATTGATAAAGTTTTTACATAAGCCAAATTCAGAAACATTGGCATAGCTTTAAACAAGTTGAAAATGCTATTTGGAATTGGGAAAACTTTCAGTTTTTGGAAATTGAGTTGGTACATTGCGCCCCATTTTGTGGAGTAGAAGGTAGCCTTTAATTGGGAACTTGCATCTGAACTACTTGCCAAGCAGTAAAAGACATTTATAGATTTAAACTTTTCCTCTACAGGACTAAAAATGCCATCTGTCATTATATTGCATACACTATATGATGAAAATAGTGGTTTTAATTAATTGTTTACATTTGGAATACATAATTGCAACTTTTTAATATAAATTATATACTGCTTTCATCAAAATGTTGATAATGAGGTGTCTTGAAGGAAGAAATTTCCTACTCAGATATAAATTTATATGCAATTTCTGACTACCTAAACTAGTGGCATAGGAGCATGTAAGTTAGTTGAGAACAAGATCACTTACATCAGCGAAATATAAGTGCCCAGCTGCTGTTTTGAGTAAGTGGATGATTCTCTTTTCATTTCTTGTGTTATCCATGGCTAAGGGAGGATCTCCTCATAGGTTCTGTAGAAGGCGGGTATGTGAAAAACACTGCGTGACTCTTTCTAGCCCTTTCTTCTTTTATTGGGGAATCCTAAAGCATTATTTGAAATATTTTCCTTTTTTTTTTTGTGTGTGAGGCTTTGCAGATTTTTTTGTAATCTTGTTTACGCAGAATTTTTTTAATTTGTTGTTTTTAAGAGAATTTTTAAAATCAGTGTACTTTGCATGTTGATAAAATTTTTATTAAGGTATGAATACAAATCCATGGGTTTTTGCTTTTAATTTTTTAATTTGGAAGAAAGAATGCTTTAAAATGAGCCTTTTTTCTGCTTACCTTTGATTTGACATTCCATGGCTGATCTTTTTATTTCCTTAGGAAGTTTTTTAAAGACAATAAAAATGTAAATTAAGAGCCCTTAATGTATTTTTGGAGCTTGAATTATTTGCACATTATTTTGATAAGGTCTGTGTATTGTCTAGTAGAAAAAAAGTACTGTAAAATAGGATGGAGACATGTTGAGTCTGTTATTGATGATGATTATAATGTAGCATGTGGACAGTTAATTGATATAAAATATGTTCATTCTGTCTTCTGAAAATTTCATATTAGATGTGTTTTTGCTATGGTGTTACCTCTTCTGGTTGCCTTAAAGTGGAGTTAACTAGAATTAATAACATCTGTAAGTTTTGTCTGTTTTAATATTACACACATAAGCAGTGCACTCTACTTGTCTGGATTACTTAGGATAGCAAGTATTTGGGAAAACCAAGAATAAATTCAATACTTCGAGTTTAAGGGACCTTAAAGATCATCTTATTCCAACTACCCTGCCATGGGCAGGGACACCTTCCACGAGACCAGGTTTCTCAAATAGTTCTTTTGAGTCTTTGTTTAGGTATATGGTAATGCTAAGGTACCTTAAAATAAGTTCATTTAATTGCATGTCTCAACAGCTTTATTTAATCAAATGTGTTTTTGGTGTATTACTTAAATAACCCTAACTGTAAACAGAAGAGAGTTAGAAGGGTAATATTCCTCAATTTCTTCCCTGAAAATAAACCTGTGGAAAATACAGCTGTGGAAAACTCATGTACATATTACATTGTACCTTAATAGCTGTTAGCAATTCCCTGTACGTCTGTAGATAGCAAGAGTAACTGTAGCACAGCTGTCTTTCTATATATTTTTAACTAAAAATGTGTGTGTTGTGTTTCCATCAGTAGGAAAATTTGAGGTTATCTTACTCCTAAAAAATTAGCCTATGTTTTTGTAGAAATGGCCAAATGCTGCTCTCAATGGTATTTTGTGTCTCTGACTTCCACTTGGACAAATTCTGTTTTCTTCCTGTTTTTACATTCTGCAAGTGCTTGAGAGGTCTTTTCTGCTGCCTTTTCAGAATGGGGATCTGTTGGCCTTCATTTCTGAAGGGCACTGGAGGAAATCTGTTGTGTTAAGAGTGCAGTTCTCTGAGAGATTCATTTGGCTGACTTAAATCCTGACTTAAGCATCTTTTCTTTCCAGTGACTTCTTATCCACCCATTCCCTCAGTTCAGGTCAAGAAATGGCACAGTAAATGTGCTTAGAATAAAAATAATTAGCCAGGAAATGAACAAGATCATAATGTGGACCAGTTCCCTGCTCTGGTTCAGCCCCAAAAGCTCTGTGAGCACACCTGAGCATTACCTGGGGGAGTGGTTTAATGAGATGGGAATGAGTGAATGGCTGGAAGGGAATCAGAGAACTGCTTCAGCTGGCACTTACACCAAAGGATGTGTGTGTAGCCTTGTTCCATGTGCTTCTTCATTGTTTTGTGTGTCTTTGAATGAAATGTACTTTAAAAAGAGCACTAGCAATACATGTATGTGTATATACATTTTTAAACATTGTATTAAGCAAATATTTGAGGATTTGATTGTAACCTTATCAAACTTCCCCCCAAAAAATCTCTGTGCAGTTGCAAGGATTAAAACAGTGACAGTTCTTTCATGGTCTATGCAATCAATGACTGTCAAGTGGAATAGTGAATTGGTATTGGTAAAATGATTGACCATCTTCAGTTGTAGCTTGGAAATCATCCTTGTTTGTCATACACTGAAATACCTTGTGGTTGCATCTACTTGATGTAAAGGTAGTCCTTTGCAAACTGCAGTAATAGAGGGGATTTATAATATGGGAACTGCATCTGGTTCTTATGAATTCTCTGTTTTCCCTGAAATAACTGTAGATTTATAATTTTGAACTATTACAGTTTACAACATGTAATTGAGGCTGGAACTTGTATTTGAGTAATACAATAATAAAATTCAAAAAAATCTCTAAATGAGATTAAAAAAGAAAAAGGAAAGTCATCACATGAAGTGATGGAGTTCTTTCTGTGTCAGAACGAATGACAGATTGTTAACAGAATCGTGTCAGAATGGTTCAGTGAGTCTGTGACCCAGATTTTGTCCGTGGCTCAAATTAATTGATAGAACACCTTATTTTATAATATATCATAATACAAGCTTGTGAGTATTGATATATTGATTGAGATAAAACCATGTTATTATTTGAGGTTTTACTCCTGGTTTCTAGTGTAGGGAATCAGGCAAACTGGAAGTCTGAACATGTTAAAATTACTTGCAGTACACAGCTTTATGGAAATTAATAAAAAATGAAAAAACTTCTGAATTTCCATATAGATTAAAAAACATTGGATTTGCTTAAGCTTTAGAGCATGGCGTGTTGTTTATTTTGTTCACTCCATACTGCTTCAGCACAGTGTAAATGTGAGTATGTGTATACATAAAATGTAAATGTAGTATAGGCTTAATGGAATTTCATATAGCTGGCACATTGAGTAAACTTTTTTATTGATTTCTGTGGTCCTGGGAAAGCAAATATTTTGAGTATTTCAACTATTCTGATAACTTGCAAAGCACTTGGCAATCTGTTAGAACCTTCTGGGGGAATCTTTACTGTATCCCTCTCTAGAGATCCATCACTGCTTCTGAAGACCCATCAGTCAAGCAGGTTTGCAGAATCCTGCGGTGAAGTCTTCCTGCTTTTTAATTGCATCATAAGGCAAAACTTCAGGGTTTGGGTTTTGGGATTGTTTTTCTTCTGGTTATTGATACTATGGTTGCTGATTTCAAAGTTTGCCTCTTAATTTTGAATGTTTAAACCAAATGAAAATCCAGAAAAGTGAAGTTTGTAGGACCTTTTAAAAGTTTTAAGAGTTCCTGTAACAAGGGTGGTAAGAATCCTGAAGTATTCATTTTTAAACCTACATTGGACTTTAGTTTAAGATGATTTTTCATGCCATGTATTGCTGGAAGAACCTGATCCTCATTGAATCTGCAGCATGTGTGCTGTTCAGGCAGAAGCTCAGTTGAATTGTACTGTTTCCAAGTATGTGAGAAAGGAATCTATCCTGTACTTTCTCTCATATAAAATGATGGTATTTATTTGTTCCATTTAATCAGTTATGATTATACAACACATGATTGCATGCTTTTTATGCTTTTTTTTTTTGGTTTCTGTGCTTAGAATTGCTGAACATGAATTATTGCCTTTCCCCCATAAGTGTGCTATTATGTATATATTAGACATATCGCAGAACATCTCTGGAGAAATTAAAATCTTGTTTTGGGCTCAGCTTCTTTGAATATGACTTTTGTTTCATCTGTGTCTTGAAAAATTGCTGTTATTACTTACTTTGCCTCTTTTATGAATTACAAGCTGGAGTAGTTGCTGAAACTTAACTCTTCATTTTACTTATAAACTGGTAAAAAGTAACTTATGCAAATTCATTGGGAGTGAATTACCTTAGTTTAAGAACTTACAGTTGTGTTTCAAGACCTCTGCTTTATTTTAAAAGATGGATATTTACTTGTTTTATTGAGAGCTTATGAGCAGAGTCCTTTGATTTTTTTTGGTATGTTTTCCTGTAATAAGACATTCATCATTCTTGCAAGACTTCAGTTTGTTTCACCCTGTGCTTCAGAATCAAACTGCAGTCAGTTGTAACAAGAATACCTAAAAATAGAGAAAAACATTTATTTTTTATCAGCTAATGAAAGTAGAATTCTGGTGTTTAGCAGCCATGGTAAAAGTGGATCAATAGAGGTTTTGTTAACACAAGTATGTAAAGTTTTGATTATTTCTCACTGTTGTGCTGAGAAACAACCCTATGGGGGAAAAGTATTCTTTCACTGTGTAAAACCTCTGCTTTTCTGATATAGTGGGTCCATGAGGACACATGGTTCTGTAGTGCTCAGTAAGCCTGAAGGACGTCTGGCCCAGTGTAACTGCTTTGCTTGTATTTCAGGGAAATGATCAATTCATTGCATGTTAATTGGCACTCAGCAGTGGTTGATAAGCAGTCATTTAATGTTTGTTTTTAATCATAACAGGAATTCCCATTTTTTACCTTGACGACCTTCCCACCAGGCTTTCTTGTCCACGTTGGGGGTGTTGTCAGTGCTCGCTCAGTGAAGCTCCTGGATCGCATCCACAATCCTGGTATGTCAGCACAGGAGTGACTTCCTTGCACAAGGCCTGTCATCTAACCTTTATAACATATCAGTGCTTGCATAGATACAGATCTATTCTAACAATGTATATCAAAAGCAGTGTATTTCAGACAATCATTTAAGCTCGAAAAATAAGTTACTCAATGGTTATGTTTTTAGTGAGAAATATTTCAGCAAGTTAAAGTAGTAATAAAAGTACTTTGAATCAGTAGCTTTGCACTGCAAATTGTCTTTGAATTATTAAGGTGTTAATTAATTTTTTTGCCATTTTTTGGTATTAAAACTTGATGCAAGTTTTCCATTCAAACAAAAATGAGGTTAAATACTTGATCTTAACTATGAATGTTTTCTCATTTTCAGCTCCTTGAAATCCTTAAGGACTAATGGCTACAATTTAGCTCACAACATGGTTTTTAACCTTTACAGCGTTGTTTCTGTTCTTAGAAACCTTCACTGAACAGTACTTCAAGATTTTTATTATTTTCCTGGGAACCCCAGTACGAGAACACATATTTTGCATGTCCTAGTTCTAATGTTAGAACTAAGTGACTTTTGACTCTGAAGACTTGGTTGGTTTAGTCACTGAGACCAGATGAGGAATGCTTTGCAAAACATTGGAGTTGACAGTGCACTTAAAAATGCAGAGGAGAGTAAAAATAGCACCTGTAGTGGTTTTGCATGCACTAGTCAGGAGTAATAAAAGGAAGGTTAGGCAACTACATCCATAAAAACAAGTACAAAAAACTAATTATTTTCCTTTTCCTCCTATGGCCCAAGGCAAGCAATTCTCCAAGCAGGTAGATCAGATTGTTGCTGATCTAAAGACTCAGTAAACTGGCAACATGAAATTAAATCTAAAACTTAATTTAAATTAGATCCTTCTACTTTAAGGGATTTTTTCAAGTATATTAGTACACAATATTGCTCTTTTGTTTTCCTATTTTTAGATCTATTTACACAGTGAAGAGAAGATTAAAAGTGTAATTTATATGTGAGTCTTTCCTCTCTTTGCCACAAAGTTATTTTAGGATTCTGTATTTTCAACAGATTTCTGATACAGGTCTCTTATGTGCAAAATTTAGTGTGTGATAGATGTAAGACAGAATGGGAAAAAAATTAATTTTGGTCAGAAGTTTTAAAAAGTAATTTCTTGCATTATGCACTCCTTCATTTTTAGCAGCCGACTGGAAGCGGTATAAGACATAAGGCAAGATAGAGATGTATGTTTGCACAGCTGCAGTGTTTCTGTGAGACTTGCAGATTGCTCCTGACAAGTGTATGTAAAATGCATGATCCTTGGAACTCAGTATATTGCAAAATAGTGAGAACAAAAGTGGGAACGAAGGCACATGGCTGTGGGAGGGAAGGTGGAGAATTAGAAAAAAATTCTGATATAGTTATTATTGTGAAACATTTGAGTCAAGTAAGTCTGTAAAATATTAAAGGAAGCAAATAAACTGGCCAGTGAATAAATCAGGAAAACATGGAAGAGGAGAGAACATTTGAAGGTGGATTAGGAACTTGCCAATAAGACAAAATTGCCATATACTGTCCACTTTGGTCACCTAGTGCCAGATTGCTATAGAATGCTCCTTTTTCCGTTTCTATTTCAGCCTCTTATTAACTCTGCTGTCTGTGTCTTTCCAGTTCCTGTGGAGTGGTGTTGTCAATTGTGTTCTTGTTGGTAGTTTTTTTTCACTATTCTGCTTCTATAACTGATCTACTAATTTGCTGTTTTGAACTCAGCCTTTGTCGGAATTATGGGTAACACAAGATCATACAAACTGCTAGACTGGAATAGTTTCAATTCAGGTATTTTATTAGTCATTCAGTACTACATATGCTGACAGAAATTATGGCAGCTCAGTGAAGTTATTAGAAATGCTCTAGTATATTTAGGTTAATGCTTCAAATTCAAATCTATCTAATCATCAAATGCCTAAATGTTATGCTTTCATGCTGTTAAAGACTTTCTTTAAAATTAAAAACCATTGTTTTAGTATAAAATAGTAATGCTAAGAATAATTTAATATCAAGCTGGAAAGGTGAATGTTCAGATGTTTATTTGGTAGTCACTTTCAGCTCAGCATCCATGAAGGAAGTAATTTAGGGAAAGGGAATGGATTCTTCCTTACACAGTTGGGATTGTGTCAGGTGTGATTTATTTTTTTTGTTGTTGTTGTTGTTGTTGTTTTTTGGTTTTTGTTTGGGTTGGCTTTTTTTATGTAATGGGTTGGGGATTTTTTTGGCTTATTGGTTTGATTTGGGGGGACTGTTGGTTTTGTTTTATTTTGTTTTGTTTTGCATGAGCTTGCACTTTCTTCAACAAAGGCTTTTCTCCTGTTAATTTCAGGAAATCGATGAATGTGTTTATTTTTAATAATAGCTCTAAAATAATAGATGTATTATAGATAATAATAGATGTAAAAATTGTCCAAGAAAAAGAGAGAACTATCAGTTTAAAGAGAAGGGTATTATGTAGCCCAGGATTTGTTGTTTCATAAATATTGCATTGTAAAATGCAGCCAGTTTTTAATATTTATTTCAAACATAATTATTTGAACTTTTTAATCACTTCATTACCTAGCTTGAAAAAAGCCCCAATATTCTTATTTTTTAATGCAGTTTTAGTAATCAAAGTGTGTAATTTCCTTATACAGCTGTAGAAGGAATAGATGAATTGATGCAGTCTAGATGAAATAAAGATTTATCCCTCTCATGTTTTCCCTCTGGAAGGATAACATGCTGTGGAAGAGAGGCAGGCGTAGCTTCTCTGCATATAACATCCAAGCCAGCAGACCTTGTCAGGCCTTGATGTTTCTAAAGCTGGCACAATAAAAAGGTACAAAGCTGACCTCTGAGGACTTCTTTCCCCCAGAAACAAACTTACTTTCTTGGTAATTCAGTGTTGCCATGCAGCTCTGTGTCATGCTCTAAAATTCAGTTTAAATGTACAGTTATTAAAAAGGAGACATTTTTCATTTTGCAAATTGTTCAAAAGTAGGGAGAGCCTAAATCTATTGGCTTATTTTTATTGTTCCTTGTTACAGTAAGCATCTTTTAATATTATGATAATGAGCTTTTCTGATTTTGTTGGTTTGCTTTGCTTGTTCTAAAGTGATAATCTTTTAAAATTAACTTCCAGTATGAAAAGAATATTATAAAATTCTCAGGTCTGTGACTGGTACAGCTTAGTCTGATCCAAGGTGTTAAAAACGTGTCTAAATTTTTGTATATTGTGTGCGACCTTGAAAAGTTGGAATTCATTGTTGCTTCTTCCAGATTGTTTAGTAGGATGTTTTTATTGAAAGAATTTTATTGGAATAATGGAGTAAATGAGTTATGTACAGGCACTAAACATGCCTTGAACTAGGCTAGAAAGTGATCCACAATGTAAGATTAGGAAGCTAAGTGGAAGTCAGGAATTCAGTTCTTGACAGAATATCCAAAACTGTTGTCTAAATTTTTTAGAGATTACAGGAAAATGAATGTGCATATATATATAAAAAACATTTTACCCAAAGGTGCTTGTTACCTAAAAGTGTTGGTTGGAGTAGAGAGGTCTAAACCAAACAGTAATTGTAGAGTTAATACCGCCCTGAGAACTGGCTGTGTTTCTGTAGCCTAGATGTGTCAGTAGGTCTGTAGGAAGAGCTGATTAATCCTACTGGTTTGGGACTCAGCAGGTTACATTCATATTCCTGGAAGTATGGGGTTTTTGCAGTACTAGGTTTGCTGCTGAACAGAGAATGTAATCACAGCCATAAGTGGGCTAAAATTATTCTCCTTTTGGAGAATATTCAGGCTTCATTTCAGCTTGCTTAGTAACCTGTGTAGTGCAGAAAGATATTTCTTTTTTTTTTTCTTCTTGCCAGTGGTTTAATTGTGTGTAAGATACAACAGGAGCACCCAGTAGTAGTGAAAAGTCAAGAGATTTGGAGATGCTTGAAAATCAGACACAGAAGTAAAGACTGACTATTTAATGAATGGAAAAGAAGCTGCTTAAACATCTGAGAATTGCCTATAGTTCAATGAAGAATTGTTTAAATGTTTGTAAAATACAAAAAGGTGAATATGAAGATGAATTAGAAAAAAAAAAAGAGGGAGTTGAGCAAAAATTCATAGAAAAGAGAGCACATAATATAGTGGAAAATACACTCTGGTGCTGTCTCTGAGAAAGAATGTACTTACTATAATTATACAAACATGCAAAGAATCCTCAATCCAGAAAGCTAGATCTTTGTTAAAAGTTTGGCACTGAGGTTAAACATGGAGCAGAAAGGTAGTCAGTGCAAGCACTTGTTGAATAGAGGCTACTTTTCCATATGGCCATTTCATAGCACCAACATATAGTTTCTCACATAATTAAATTTTAAACTCCTCATTCAGGAAGCTGTTCCAGCAGTGCATCTTCAGCTCCAGTAGTCAGAAAAAAACATGGAAAGATAAAAGATTGTTAAAAATTTCCTAAGCATCTCCTGAGCTTCATGTGTGATATCCAGTCTTGCTGTTGGAGTATGAAATTCTCCAGAGTTAGTTTTGCATATGAGGAAATGCAAGAGGAAAGCTTGGCTATGTTTTGGTTCTGTAACTGAATGTTTTTCTTTCACAGAAATACAAACAGAGAATGTGCAAATTACATTTCAAGCTGCTTTCTGGAGTGTAAGTGTGGTCCATTTGTAGGAACACAGTAGGAAATGTCAGGATGTTCCTGTTAGTGTCGGATGTGTGGTTATCCTTCAGAACTAGTAGGAAAAGACCCAACATTTTAAGGTAGACCTCTTGCCTTTTCTTTGAGAATTTCCAGGTTGACTTCTTGTCCATCGGTGTGTGTTGATATGAAAATGGGAGGTTAAGGCAGTTGTCAGAGGCTTTTTCCGGAAAGAGTGAGGGGTGTGATGTTCTCGAGTAATAATATACTCCAGTTTTCTGCAGCCTTTCCAGAGGAGTGAATGTTCCTAAGTAATTTCTGTGGTTAGTGTGAATGGTGTTTGAATATTCTTTCTGGAAGCAGATAGACCCTTACGTTAATGAAATAATTTTCATTGGGACTGTGCATTAATTTTTTTTTCTGAGAGTTCTAAGTAGATATTTATGTAACTGAACAAAGGGTGGTCACTGTCAGTGAGCACAGAATAGTATTCACATGTTCTGTTAGAGATTAATAAATAAACTTGGCCTTTAAAATCCTTCTTTAGAATTCTTTGCCTACCTAAGTAATGCTATTTAATCTGTTCATACTGATTTAAAACTCTCCCTAAATTCTGGCTAATGGTGTGAAAGCCGATATAAACTTTTCCTTGCACAAGTGCTCCAAAAAAGCTGTTGCTTATTGCACAACTACACTTTGGTTTTGAATTGATGGTACACAAGAGAGAGGGCCTTGGTCTTGCAGAAAATTGTTATTTTTTGCACATAACTCATCCTAATTTTAAAATACGGGGCTTGACTAAAACTATGGTCTTCATAAAATTTCCTTCATGGATTTCATTGAGTTTTTTCAGCCTTCTGATGTTTGCTTCGGTGGTTGCAAACATTCAGTTGTAGAACTATTTGCCTGGGTCAAAATATATCATTGTTAGAAGAAAACTGGAATGATTCTGGTTGAATCAACTCCTTCCTAACTGCTACATAATTACAGCTAAACATGGCCTTGTAAAATGCCTATAGACAGTTTTGTAGGAAAATATACAGGCAGAGAACACAAGTTCTAACTGACTGTAACAGGATTATAGGAATTGCTGATAAATATCAGTGGATAATATGAGGCACAAGAGATTTTCTTTTTAAGTCTCCTTGGATCCAGAAGTTAAAAGAGGCTTCTCTGCCTAGTTTGTCTTAAAATAAACAGTTGTGAGTGTATAGAAATAATGAATGCAGAGGTTCTGCATTCCTGAGGAGTGCAAACAAGGAATAGGAAATTAAGAGAGAGTATCATTTCATGCCAGATAGTACCATCCCTTTCCTGCAGCAATAAAATAGATAAAATGTGGTTTAGGAAGCCCAGTCTTGTTACAGCAAAGTGTCCCCAGCTTTGGGTAACAGCCCCTTTGTTGTAGTCATTTGAAGCTTTTCTTTGAAGACTGCTCATGTTTTAAAATAGGTTGTTTTTATTGTGTCAGGGTGACAAAGCAACAGAGACACAAAATAGAATAAGTAGTTTCTTTATTACCTGCTGAGTCACCATTCTAGGATGAATGACTGTTTGAAATAATCAGTAAAAGCTGGATTAACAAAGGCGCATATTTATGCATGGAACTGATTTTCCAGAGGCAAATTTGTTTCCTATATTTAACGTTTTTTTTATTTCTGGGCAGTATTTTTGGGCATGTATAATTTTAAGTGTGATGCAATTTAAACCTTCATTTTTAAGTATTTTAAAGTGTTAATTAATAGTTTAATGTATTCTGAATTTTTTTTTCTTCAAATGCCTTATCTTTTGACATTACATTTTTAATTTTATTTAAGTTGTATCACATGGTGGTTTCTTTTCCTTTAGCTCTACATGAAATTATTTCTGCTGCTTTGACATTATTGGAAGATTTTTTTTTAGACGATACTTTTTTCAGCTTGTGCTGTTTCTATCAGACCTTCATCTACAATTGATAGAAAAAGTTATAGCCACTGTTGTGGCTGTATTAAGCCATAAGGGGAACACCCTTCTCCATCTTGGAGTGTATTTTGGGATTAAAGCTAACACTCCTCAACAGTAAGCTGCCAACTGAAAGGAATGATGTGTGGAATTTTCTGTATGGTTTCTCTTGGAGTCTTTTGGTGGTCATGTAGTGTTTTGGCCTGACTGACCCAGTAGAAAACTGCCCTGCTCATGAAAGGGTTTGTGTTTAATCAGCCAGCCAATATCTCATTCTGTAAATGCAGTTTTAATCCTAAATGTTCTTAAAATTGTCTCCTTAGTAATTGAAGAATTCCTTCAACTTTCCAAGTATTTTTTTGCTCATTCAGCAGTTTGGGCTAAAGAAGTGAGATGTGTGCTGCTCTCTGACTTCATCTGGTAGAAAAGCACTGGTTATCAATGATATTTTGCAGGCTGGGTGTTTTATTTGGAGTTTTATTTTGTAAGAGTAAGGGTACCTGTTTTCTTTGAGTGTGGTTACACTGTTTCCTGCTGGTTTAGCGTATCCTAGTTTTCCTTTGATATATCCCAATAATCTACTTCCTTCACTTTTTGTAACAAAGTTTTCATTTGTACATCTTTTGGTCTTAAAGATGAATATAGGGAGTAGTTTTTTTAAACAAGGATGGAGTGGCTTAGAAACTTTTTTGAAAGTTTTAGGTTAATCTGCTGTAGGTTTAGTTATTTGCTACCTGAATTTGTGTTAATCTTTACAGACCAGAGGATTTATGTTTCTGTACAGTTATTTAGTTGTTAAATATTTTAGAAAATTGATAATGTCAGTGTTTATGGGGTAACCAGAAAGGATTAAATAGAACTTCAAGGTCCAGGGAAGGTTGCCTAACAAAGGTGTCAAAAAAACCCAACCAGCCAAACCTACAGAAAAATACCACACTTCTTTCTGTATAAGCTGTTATTAGGTTTTTCATTAAGAAGATACAAAAATAAGGGAATATTGAAGGTGTGGATAATGGCTTTGCTTAATGAAAGACTCAAAGATTGAATCTGAAAGAATATTATTGGCCTCCATTGCCATTTTTGAAACAACAGTGAGTCATTTATAGATGGTGAAAATTTTCCTCAGATGATTGTCCTCCTGTCAGAGTATTGTGTTATACATGTAAATATTTACTAAATGATACAATATAAAATTGGTTGAAATTAATCAGACTGTTTATACTTTGGAGTAATTTCCTCAGGATGTCTAAGGATTCAGCTTTAAGGATACATCAACTCTTGGGTATGAACTGTGTCATCAAGAGACCAGTCTTCTTAATCTTTCTTCAGTTTTAAAAAAATCTGTATGGACTAGCAAAATGCAGCTTCTGGCTAAATCTTGAAAGAGCCTGTACAAGTGAACCTCTAGCAAATAACTTGGGGAAGATGTTGCTTCTTATTAATCAGAAAGTAATAGTGTCTAGGTGAAAGATTTACACAGGATATTGTCCCATGGATAGTACAGCTCAACCTTGTGTTTTAAAGGAGATATGGGTGACTTGGTTGTGGATAGAGCTAATTCAAAGAACATTCTGGGTACAAAAGTGCTGTTTGTATCTTATAAAACTGCTGAATAAAATCAGTTTGGAAAGTTTCAGTTGCAGGAGGTTTGAGTTGGCACGATTTTTATAGAACACTGTACTGTTGACAACATTGTTTCTCGAGTCCTCAGCTATAGAAACAGTGTGCTTTGCTTCCACTTGGTTATAAATATCCTGCCAATTTGGAAACATTAATAAAGTAAGTTTAATATTCAGCCTTTGGTTTCTCATAAAGGGTGCATAATTAGCAGTGGAATTTCCTGTGAACTTTTCTGCTTAAAGTTGTAGAGAAACCTTGGTCCAAACTACTCGGTACATTTGCTAGAAAAGCTTGTGACTGAGTGCTCTGTATGCTTGCCTTTTTGCTTCCACCTAGAATCCAGGGCCATTACTTTCTGTAACCATTTCAGTGAGCTGCCATAGTTTTCAGTCTGTACTGTCACCTGATCCAAGCATGCGCCAAAATACCCACTGTTTCTGGCTCCTGTCTGCTGAATCTGCTTTGCAAACCCTTAGTTCTTAAGCTTTTGCGTTAGCAAAAAAACCAACAGGCACTCGTATGGAGTGTGCTGGACACATGCCATCCTGCTTCCCTAACTCCTCTAATTGTTTATGTAAATCCTTAGCTTTACTAAACTTGTAAATGCTACGACGGCATCCCCATGTGAAATTGTGTGGCTCATGTGTCAAAAAAGGCTGCTTGTGAAAATATTTGTCAGAAGAATATGAATGCTACACATTGCACTGCATTCAGTGTTTTGTATCAATTTATTATTGCAATGTCATGGTGTTTGATTTTAATTGTAGACAATTATTTTGTGTTTTAATATGCAAAGGTAAGTTCATGTAAACTGTGAATGTACAATATTTATATATAAACATAATTGTTATTTTTTGGCCTCTTTCTGGAACAAAAAATAGTCAAGTATCTGAAACAGAGATCCCAGTCTTCTTTACAAACACTTGTTCATGCATGACTCTTATGGAAATATTTGTTCTCGTGCAATAAGAAATTGTTGGATTCTTTGAAAGATATTGGGCCTGATCTGGTTAACTCTGAAGACAATGGCTGGAAATCTAATAAGAATGAAAATGATCCATTACATTTCTGTAATTAATAGTTTTGGTAGTGCTGATGTTGAACAGATTCTAGAATACAGGGTTAAATGTTATTTTAGCAGGACATAGTTTTGAGCAACTTCACAACAGTATGTGTTTGCCATAATGATAAGGTGTTCTTGTAGATGTTAGGTAAGAAAATTGTTAAGTCTCTTAATAACTTCAATAGTTTAAACTATAAATTTTGGTGGAGGAAAGCTGAATGTTTGCATAGAGTTTGGGACCCGTCATGATTTCTACTTTTTCTGTTCACTTAAAGGATCCCTGTTTCCTTTCAACATCTCATTCCATTTCAGTTTTCACTGTGGCTACATTCCTTTTCAACGTCATTCTTGTCTGTAATCTTACCTTTATTTCACAGCACTTTTTCTGTTTATCCTTAGCCACTTCACCTGTTGCTAGCTCTCACATCCTCATCACAACTTCACATTTTCTTGCTCTTTGTCATAGAAATGTCACTGGTGAAAAGTAGAAGCAGTTTTTGCCACATGGAACCAAAAGGTGTAAAAAGTTATGGTTTTGAAAATTGGCGTTTTTTTGTGCAGAAAAAAAGGGTACTTCTCCTTTGCAGGTGTTTTTCTGTGAAGTACAAGAATTTGTGTGCATGGTCAGAGAACCACTTTCGCTACTACTTAGACTTTTCATCTATAGAGAGAAACACATTGCTTATCAAAACAATCTCTGGCCTACGACTGGAGGGGGAAAGGGGGAATTGCTCCCAAGATCCTTGTCCATTCCACCAAAAAGAGTTGAGAGAACTTTCACAGAATGTGCTTGTGGTCTCACATCTTCCATACACTCTGAATTTGTCAGATATTTTAGCCTGGCCTTACAATCCATTTCCAAAGATTCTCCTTCGATTCAACTACTCCTACTGCTGTTACCTGGTGGCAGCAGAAGCAGCCTCTGTCCAGAGGTGCACATGCAAAGAGAAGACATTTCCCACTTTTTGTACCACAAATGGGTCTGAGAGCTGAGCTGGGGAGCTCCAACCCTGTGTTGTGATGGATTATTTCTGTAGGAGTCTCAGTTTCCAAAGCTGAGAAGAGCAGGTGCTCTAGGAATCTGAGTCAGGATTGCTGAGTATCATCTTAAGCATTTATTTTCCCAGTCACTGAGTTAAACAGTGTTTTCACACTGAGAGTGCAGTGCAGCACCTCAAGATTCTGCCAGTAATGCACTGAAACCTGCTGAAGTGAACTTGGATATAACAGAACATGATTGGTACAATTCATAGAAATCCTTTGTTTTGTGCCCTAACGTGTGTATTTTTGTTGACTGCAGAGAACATTCCTAAGAACTCTCACTGTAACGTTTTTTTCTGTTCAGTGTTCATTTCTTAAAGCAAAGGTTGAATAAACTTCATTCTGAGCATCCAGGCTGCTGCTGGATATAATGCTGTGAGTTACACAAGCATTGCCATCTGAAGTTAGGTATAATTGAATATACAGATCTCTGTGTTCTTCCTTTTAATAAAAAAAATATCATTACTTTAGAAAAATGAAATCCTAGTTCTAAATGCAAAGTTGAGGTAAATTCATGAATGAATACATCTTACTTTACAACATTTCTGTTTCAGTAACTTTTAAATTATGTGTATATCTGCATCTTGCATTTTTGTTTGTCATGTTGTCAGAGAACCAAGTGTATGATACTGGGGTTATCATACACCATGTTGATAAATATTCCTGGTAGTAAAAAATTGGTTCCAAATAAATTTCAGGTTTTGACCTTGCTGTTTAAATTATGATTTAGCAAGGAGAACTCAGTGGCCAGAAGTTTGTATCTGTGCTAAGTTCAGTTAATTTCAGGGAAATTCTATAAGGATCTCTCTACTCAGAACCCTTGGTAGCATCTGAGTGCCTGTTTTTTGTTACTGGTTTTCCCTTTTTGTATCAACAATTAACACAGTTGCCAACTACATTCATTCATTGAAACAGGTAAGTTTTGAGAGAAGAAACAGCTGACTAATTCTAGTTGTAAATTCAGTATTTGTTGATCCCATATGTTTTTACAATGTCTTGCAAGACAAGAGCTTTAGTTATAGGAACTAATTGCTGAGTAATTAAAATAAATGGATTGCATGAACTTTTTCTAGCAGCACAGGGTTTTTTTGTATTTTTGTATCTTGTAGTTTTCAAGAAAAGCAGGCAGGATATATTTAACATATAACCTTGAGGACAATAAAGGTAATTTGCATCCATTGGTGGGCATGGAGGGAAGGTGCAGTTTCCAGGATACTGAAGCAAAAAGTACTGACAACATACATCCTGTACTTCTTCATGTTGTAAATGTTGAGGTAGTTTCAAATTCCTATGACTTCTCACAGTTAGAAGTGCCACAGAACTGTCTGATCAGTGATACAGTCTTGAACAAATATTTAAAAAATCTGGTTAACAGAGAGAACTGCTTGCAGTAGGAAAAACTATTGAGGTTTTTCAAAGATATCAAGTGTACAGCAAGTCCATATTTGACCAAAATCAAATATTACTTTACTACTACAAATACTGTTTCACTATTGTTAGTTTTTAAACATTACAGAGTATCTGTGATGCTTTGTTGCAAGTTACACACTGCTCTTGTGTTGTTGGAAACTGATAGTGTGGTTTGGAACTAAAAATGGGTAGAGATTAGAACAGTATATACAGTATTTTGGTGTTATCTGTCATATGGACAACAGTGTGAATGCAGTAATTTGTCAGAACCTGCTCACATGGGGGTGAAACGATAAGTAGTGAAAAAGTCCCATTAGTGTTTGCTTGAAGTGTGATAAATAGGAAGGAAATAAAGTGTCCAGGTACAACAAAATACTTGAATATGAAAAACTCTACTTTTCAGATTAATTGCATGAAGCTTTGTGTTGGCATAGTACAGAATAGTGAACTGATTTATACTTTGTCTTTCAGATGAACCAGAGACACGAGATGCCTGGTGGGCAGAAATCAGACAAGAAATAAAATCCCATGCCAAGGCATTGGGTTGTCATGCTGTAGTGGGCTACAGTGAATCAACCAGCATTTGGTAAATCATGATGATGACTTGATTTTCAAAATGCCACAGAAAACATATTTCATCATCAGTGGATTAAAAATTAACTATTCCAACACAATTGTTGGTACTGTCTATTCTATAACTACTTCAGAGAGTTTAAGTGAGATTATCAAAATTCAGTATTAGGTGTTTTTTATATATATTTAGATCTGGGTTTTAAGTTTTTTCTAATGAATGTTACATTTTTTTCTTTTAAACTAAAGTCTACAATTTGCTTTGTAGTAACAATATTAATTTATCCATGAAGTTTTCTAAACCTAATCTACCTAAGTAATTAAGACTGTTCCTAAAAGTGTATGTGTTGAGGTTTCATTATTGGGTAACAACTGGAAGACCAGAACTTAAATGGAGAACTTCACATTTCAGGCCCAGAAAAAGCTTGTTCTGGGGCCAGGTGTGTCTGATGATATTAAACAGAAAATTACTCTGGTTCCCTATTTTGAATTGCTTTTGGGAAGTAACGAGCAAATTCAAACATCTGAATTTATTTTCTTTCAAGTTGATTTTGCCTAAATATTTTAAGGTAAAAGCACTAAAGATTTGGTTTTTTAAGGAGAGAAGTTGGAAAAGTTCTGGTTTACCATATTTACCTTGTAATTATTCCATCACTGAGGGATGAACACACCAAAATGAAGCATTTATTCCTTTGTTTATTGGTCTCCTTGTAAAAAGCATGAATAGTTTGTATTATCTTTTCTATTAGTTTCTATTATCTTATCTATGGGGAAGGAATGTGCAGAGCATAGGCAATCAGTTATTGGGTTATTTGATGCTTACATTTCTCTAAAGGAATTTAATGTGGTAGTGTTTGATTATTGATAAACTATTTATTGGAATTCCCATGCTTATTGCCAGTTCAGCTTTATTCCATGCTTAAAGCACAAGCCTGTGTGTGTAAGTACTGGTCTGCCAGACATGTTATGTATGAAAAATTATTTTGGGAAGAGAAACAACAACAACAACACAAAAGGCACATGTATCATTCTAGAAAATGTGGGAAAGATTTCTCTATTTTTTCAATATAGTATTTTAAATACCGAATACTAGAGGTTTGTTTCTTACTTGACATCTTGAGAAATATTAAAAGCTCTGTGGTTGTTCTGAGAGCTTTAACTGCTAAATCCTAAGTATAGTTGTTTACTTTACATGCAAAATGTACCATTATTGTAGTTCTTCCTAGCAAAATTTTACTGTTTTGCCACTTCTTATCCTTCAAGAAGCACCTTTGTCAGTGTTGGGTTGTAACTTCATTTTGAAAATTGAATGTTAATAAGATGCTGAGGCTCTCAGCTTCCCTTTTACTTTGGAAAAAAATCATGCCTTGTTTTTTTTAATGTTTGGTGTGCTGTATTTCCTTGCATTGTTAACCATGGAACTGAGATCCATACTTAAACCTGGTTAGCCTTTCTGATGTTGTATTATTTATAACATGAGTCTAAGCTCTTTAGTCTTTCTGTTCAATCCTTCTTCATCTCGTATTTACACAATGGTTATGGTTTAAATACCAGAAGAGGATTGTTTGTGATTGTTTTAATGGATAAAATTGCATAAGTGCACAAAATTAGTGGTGATGTTGAACTTCATTGAGACTTATACTAGCCTTTTAATCTGATAATTTTCTATAAAAGCACCATTAAGTAGTAGGAATTCACTCTGTTGTTATTCTTTTCTCTTATAGTGAAGAGGTCTGTATTTTGTCCGCGTCTGGCACAGCAGCAGTACTGAACCCTCGGTTCCTTCAGGATGGCACCATGGAAGGCTGTTTGGAACAAAGGTTGTCATGGCAGCCTGGCTTCTTTTCCATAGGGTCAGAGAAGGGAGAGGTTGATTTTTTTCCTCAGAGCCAAGATAGTTCTTCTCTATTAGGGTATGTTACAGTGTTACAGTGCAGGATGCGGGACCAACCACTTTACTGCTTTTCACTAACAACAACCACCACAGGAGTATTGGAGCTCTGCACCAAATTAGATACTCTGTTTTTATTTCTAACAGTCTCAATAAGGTAACGCGTTTGATTACTAACACAGATCATGACTCAGCTTTTTCTTTTGCTGCTCTTCAGGTCTCTTTTCTCAACTTTATATCACACTATAAAAAATGACAGATGTTTAATAATTTACATAAGCCAAAAGTGGCTGTGTCTGTAAGATGTGTATATATGCTCCATGAAATACTATTTATGTGTATATGTGGTCTCTAAATATTCTTCAAGAGCTGCATGAGAGATAAAATAGCTTGGTTATAAAACAAATATGATGCCAGATTTTTCCAAAATAGGTATGTGTTAGTTGAAGTTGATGAACAAAATCATGAAACTGAAGGCCAAACATGAAGTTTCCCTTTGTTTCTGCTCTTGCAAATAAGATTTGACAAATGAATATTGCCACAAGGTTATTTTGGGGGGGAAAAAGATTAGTTAATCCATATTGGTGATTTATTATGTATTCATCAGGATAGTAATCAAATATTTCAAGGGATTATTATAGTTGTCAGCAAGGCTATTTACTACATTTTAGCACTTGCATTGCTTTTTCCATAATAAACCAATCAATGTAGTATTATTTGTTATTCTTTTACTTTGTTAGCAGGAGACCATTGTCTTCTAGTGTAGATAGTTTTAAAAACTGTGGCCAGAACTAAAATACTTGTTTTTGTAGTCACTATATGATGGAGAGAAAGAAAAATTATGTTCATAATATAAAGAAAATAGCACTTTTATCAAAATATGTATTTTGGTGCTACTAAGAGTCTTGGCATAGATTAGAAATGCCAGAGGGAAGTAAAACAGGTAAACAGACAAAGTTCACGCTCAACACATAGTCTTATGATAACTAATGTTCCAAATCGTGTCAGATTTGCTTAAGCACCTCTTCAAAATCACTGAGAAGAATTGTTTATGTGAAACAGAATCAATTTGCAGTGATGCAGTTGGCCTGTACTTTCCCTGTGGTCATTCCTGGGTATTGCTCATGGGGGAGAGAGACTAAGTGTTCTAAGCAAATAACAAGTTTTACCTGATACTTTATCTTAGAAAATAATCTTGCTGTTCTTTTCACAATGTTAATATATATTGTGCTACTTCTCAGTAGGATGATTGGTTTGTTGTTTGTATTCTGCTCGTTAAGTTTTTATAGGCTTTTGGACACAATGAATGTAGAAGAGACTTTTTGGTGTGTTTGGTACAGTAAATTCTTTGTACAGCTGTTGTACCATCGATTATATTTAGAAGTCACACTGCTTAAAGTCAGTTCAGTAATGTTACAGATTTATATAAACTGTTGGTCACTGAATGTCCTTTTTCTTAATCCCTGCATAAAGAAGTTTCAAAGCAAGTTTAATTTACAGCATTTTAGCAAGCAGCGTGCAACCTTTTCTTCTTATAATTCATCTATTGCAAAACTTGTCACATTGGTATAATGGAGCAGAGTTTAGCTGTGGTGTATGATTTAAGTAGGTATCTGTAGGTATTTATACACATGTGCACTTACTGATCGTTGTTAACAAGATGCAGATGTTTTAATATGTTCTCCATAATATATTTTTAGGATTGAAGAAGCTTTACCACCAGGTTGTGGATTTTGCCATATCCCATATGATGAGTTGAACATGCCATTCCCTGCTCACCTCACTTACTGTTACAACTGCAGGAAGCAAAAAGTTCCTGATGTCCTTTTCACCACAATTGACCTTCCTGTAGAGGCAGTAGTTATTGGGAAGGGATGTCTTATTCAAGCCAGGTATCTGTCAAAATATTTCCTAAGTCTAGTAAAGTTTTGGAGCTCTTTGAAAGAATTCCTGTTGCTAAAATCCATTGTGTTATCAAACCTTATATTATAAAACTTACAATTGGTATGTGTTATTGAATAAAATTTCTCTCTGAAAGTATCATTGCACTGGTGTGGGCTTTGAATTTCAGCTTGTAGGACTAAACCCAAAGAGTGGAAGATGACTAACGTATAGTCAGATGGGATTGCTATGCTCTTTCTTTTATTCTTTTCAGATAAGTATGGTTAATGCTTTAGCTGTGAGGGCACTTGGGTTTGGTTTGGTTTTAGGGTTGTTCTTCTTCCTTCCAATGTGTGTCTTGAATAACCGTATTAATAGGAATTTTAAAAGTTCTGCCACTAGAAATTACAGTAGTAATTTTCTATGCTTGTACCTGAAGTGTTTGAGGTTTGCAGCAAGAGAAATAGATGTTTGCATTGGGAGTCTTACTAGGAGAAATGCTGAAAATATAAGTTTTCAGATGACACTGTCTCAAGGAGTTCTTGTAAAGAACTGGCATTTTATTTTACTGTTGCAGCAATCTAGAAGAATTGTAAAGAAGCTGTATTAGGTTATACAATGAGGAAAAAAAATTCAAAATATCCTTTGATTCCTTTCAATCTTCACAAATCCATTAAAGTTCTGTCTGTGCTGGTCTGTGTTGCCAGGTTGTGCCGTCTGAAGAAGAAAGCTCAGGCTGAAGCAAATGCAACCTCTATCAGTAACCTCTTGCCATTCATGGAATATGAAGTGCATACACAACTGATGAACAAACTCAAGCTGAGAGGAATGAATGCCCTTTTTGGGCTGAGAATTCAGATCACTGTGGGGGAAAATATGCTGATGGGTTTGGCAGTAAGTACAGTTGGAATCCTGGGATTCTTTTGCTTTCTTACAGTATTTTTTCAGGAAGAACATGCAGATGTTGTGGGATTTGGAGTAACCAGACATATTGAAATGTCATTTTAAGAGCAAGGTGTCTTAATTATTGTAAAATCAGGACAGACTTGTCTTTCATAACCAGCAGAAGAAGATTCAAATCTCTTGAAAATGGTAGAAGACAAGATGATTAGAAAAGGGATGAGAGGAAAAGAAACTTTAAACAGTTTTAATGGCACAAATTGTAGAAGAATGATGGTATTCTTTAAAGGTCCTGTCAGAGATCCATGTTCCTCAAATTGAATTGCAGTTCCATGACAAATAAGGTCAATTAAGTCAGTAAATCTTTTGGTTATTTGCCAACAAGGGGAAGGTCTGTTGCCTCTTCTTTGATGGAACTGAAGAAATAAGTGATAGATTTGAAGTGTGTTAGAGAAAGTCAAGAAATGTTCATTAACAACCCTTTCTAACCCCATTCTGTCATGCTAGGTTAGAATAGTGAAATACGCTGTGTCTTCCTGCATCAGAGGGTGCTTGGGTAATTCTGGCTGGCATCTTTTGTCTTTCATGATCTGCTTCCTGTAAATAGAAATCAGGTTATCACAACCTCAGTGATGCTGTAAATGGTTTGGCCAAGTTCTAAGTCTTCAAAAACTGTAAAAAACTATTTGCTTATGCAAAACATATTGGGGCAGAGGCTTTAATTTTTAGTTTGTTTCGAATTTTTAGACAAGATTAAGAGTTCCACCATGAAAAATGAGAAGGAGGGAGTTTTTTAAAAGAAGAGTGAAGTTTTTTCATAAGTGAACAGAAGAGAGAGATCCATTTATTTATTTGCAAGAGATGATGCTGTAATTTGCATGTTACAATGCTGTTTTAGCATAAGCATTATGGAAAGCTTTACATGCAAATATTAGGAATTCATGCTTATATAATAGTCTTTTTCTTTGTGACTTTTTAAAAGTCTGCAACAGGTGTGTATTTAGCAGCTTTGCCAACACCTGGGGGTATTCAGATTGCTGGGAAGACTCCAAATGATGGGACCTATGAGCAGCACATATCCCATATGCAAAAGAAAATAAATGATACAATAGCAAAAAACAAGGAACTTTATGAGATTAATCCTCCAGTAAGTAAATCTTTTATTCTTAAAAATAAAACATTCTGAATCAAATCTATACACTGTATATCCACGTTTTCTTACTGAGTCATTCAGAACATAAGTTTATTTACAGATAGAGATACAGACTTTTTTCACTGTATTTTGGAAAGCTGCTGGAATTTTCAGATCTCTTTAGCCACATAGCCAAATCAGTTTGGTCTTATTTAGATATATTTCTCATTAGAATAATTTTCAGAATTACCTGATTCTTAAAATTGTTAACAAATTGTGTAGAGTTGAAGTTATTTTTAAACTGTGCAGAATATCTGTTAATTCTTACATTGTTTTTAGGAGCTACCTGAAGAAATCATTGGGTCTCCCATTCCAGAGCCAAGACAACGTTCCAGGCTATTGAGATCTCAGTCAGAAAGCTCTGATGAAGTAACAGAGCTTGACCTTTCACATGGGAAGAAGGATGCTTTTGTCTTGGAGGTGATAAACATTTACGCTAGTCATGTTCATACTTTTCTTCTCCTGAAATATATATTTTAAAAAAAAAAAAGTTTTCTTACTCATCTCCAAGAACAGTTCCTAAATTGTGTATGATTTTTTCCCTTTTGTATCAATAGAAAAAGTGAAGCATTAGATTTTGCTTTCTCTTTCTTACTCTGTGTGCTTAAAGTACAGCTCTATTATGTCTACAGACAATATCTGAAAAATGATTGCCCTGCTGTTCATGAACATGTAGCAATCTCTAGAACAATAATTAAGAGCTGTTAAGAAATGTCCTTCTGCCTGCTTCAAGCAGCAGATCAGACTAATCAAAAACTTAAGATCTATTTTTATAAACACTGAGGTTCTGTGTTGCCACACTTGATATTTAGCAAAGAAAAAGATTGTATTTTCTTCCTGTTTCAAAGCTCTTACTGTTGTAGTTGAACATTCAGAATTATTAGTTTCTAGAATGGGTTGTATTCAAAGCATTCAAAAAACTGCATGTGCCAAGAGAGCACATAAAAGATCTTCTGAATTTCAGCTATTGCTTTTCACAATTTCAGAATTCACAAGTTCTCACAATACCTTCCAGTTCTTTCTACAGCTGCAACTAGAAAGAACACCTATAGATAAATAAAGAACATTGATTTCTTTTACCTCTCTATTCACTAAAAATTCAAAGATGTGATTGAACATTGTCCATTTTGAAGCCTTTAATACTCCAGCAAGTATTAAAGAAGGGCTGGAGTTTTGATCATCCTGTAGTCCAAATACCTATCACTGACTAAAAACTACTTTAAAATGCAGTCTGTAATTGCAGCCTAAGGTACATTTAAGACTTTGTTAATCTTCAAAAATCACCATCTTCATAGAAAATACTCTGGAAGAAAGGTTGTAGATAGGGAAAATGAGGGAGCACTGTAACAGCAGTTTGTTTGAAAACAGAGGTATGAAAGGAGAGTGAAAAAATAACAGGGTGGGAGAAGTTGGGATAATAAATTAAGATTGGGTGGTGCTTTTGCAGAAAGGGTTGAATAGCTATGTAAAAAATGGAGGATTTTGTAAGGCATTTATAGAAAAAAAAGACTTTTTATCTGCGGAACCACTTACTACTGTCTTTTTTGAGAAATTGGATATTTGATTGATGATTAATTGGATATCAGAAACAATATTCCAGAAGATTTACTTAAACTCCTGACTAAGCTTTCAAGGGTAAAATCATTGTTTACTGGAGCTATGTAAGAAAAAGCAGTAAAAATTTCATTGTGATGAGGATATGCTGAAAGAGGCTGGGAAGGCAGTTATGAGTGGCAAAGATATCTGGGTTGGTTTTGTTTAGTTTTTGGGTTGTTTTTTGAAGGAAAAAAAAAAGACAACCCCTTTTACATGGAGAGCAAGAAGGAGACACATTACTTGACATAGAACCCTTCAATACTGGAGTTAAATTATAAACCACTTCTAAAACACTTGATAAGAAAATGTTGGAAGTTAGAGGTAAATTTGGATCTTTTACAGGTCAGTAAGACAGGATGAATGTAAAGACACGACAGAAGTATTTACAGAAGGTAGCAGGGCACTCAGTATGATCTAAAATAAGAGTGTTTAAAGGTTGGATGGAATAGAGGTTATTTTATTTCTTTCTGAAACTCCTTACTGGCACAGCCACATGATTTTCTCAATTATTCCCTTTTCCAGATTGATGATACAGATGCAATGGAAGATGTACATTCTTTACTGACAGATGTTCCACCACCTTCTGGTATAGTTACAACCATGTTTTTGTAATTTATGCTGTAGGCTGCAAAATGACAAAATATGACTAGTTTTATTAAAAACTATTTTAAAAGTTCCAAGAGAACTGACATTATTACTGTTTCTGAAAATTTTTAGACTGAATCATGAATTTGTAGGTTTCAGGTTAATGAAAGTACTAATTATTGTGAATTATTGTGTAATGAAAGAGAACTAATTATTGCCTAGTATCAGTTGTCTTTATGCTATTTATCATTGTATAGATATGTCATACCTTCCCCAACAGAACTCCTGGATCTAGATAAGAGGCAAATGCAGTTGTCCATTATATAGAAAATGCTCTGGACATTTGATTTGTCCTTATCCTCCCTCTTGTCACTGTGAATTTCCCCGTGTTTCTTTTGAGCAAGTCTTAGTTTCCTTCCTAATAACTGGTATCAGTATTAATAATTTAGAGATGTGTTGAACTCAGAACTATCCTTGTAGTTATCTATTACTATCACCATATCTTTTATTCCTCACTGATTATCCAGTCCTCCTGCAGTTGATTTTATTTCCCTAAATTAAGGCCATCAGCAATCATCTTGTTTTACCCTCTTCTGCATATAAGGTATAAATCTGTTTAAAGCATAAAATCCAAAATTACAGATGTCTTCACTGTGAAAATTAAGCATTTTTGTCCCTCTTTTTCTAGTCTTACATTTCCTTTGATGACGCTTCATTCTTAGTTTGTTAAAAGAGACCTTGGTGAAGGATCTTTCCAAATGCTTCCTGATGTCCAAAGTAGATGGTATCAGTCAGGTGCCTTTTGTCTGTGTGCTTTTTGAGAGCTTGTGAGCAGTGACTGTTCCTTAGGAAATTGTTATCAGCTCCTCTGCAGTCTTGTTTTTCCATCTGCCCATGAACTCCCTTTTCTGGAATAGTTGCTATGGATCAGTAATAGAGATAGCTATACTAGGGAAATTAGTAGGACCGGTCACTTTAGCACCTTATTACTTGAAGATTAAAGAGTGTTCTTCTCTGGTAGTGGAGTAAGTTAAGAGTTCAGTGCCAGTTAGCTGTTTGACCTTTTGCCTATTCTGTGGTTTATAGGAATCTTTATTTTTCATTGGCCTTTTTGTTCAGTATCTCCTTCAGACACTTGTTCAAGATTAATAAGCAAGGGACTGGTTTTCTGCTATTGTGGAAACTCTACTATACTGGTATAAAAAGAAAACCATGTTTTCTGCTCTCATGTTATTATTTCTGCATATCCTTTCTAAATCTTACTTGATTCTTCAACAGAATTTCTGCTTTTGATGCTCTGAAAGACAAGCTATTAATATTTATACCCTCTGCAAGCTGATACACAATTTCTTTTCTAGCTTATTTTTTGCTTTTATATAGGCCCTACCAGGATGGCCTCTTTTCTGCTTATTTAACTGTATCTTCAGGCTTTCAGAATTGCTGATTGGCTGTTAATAACTTATTTCACTCTGCTGTTTAGTAATTATACTTCTGTTTTAATTTGCATTCAGTCACTCTGGTAGTTCCTTTACAGCCTTTTCTGTGCTCTTTGTTAAAGGTTGGCTTTTTAGTTTTTCATATCACACCTTTTTAAAAAAATTCCTCATTCGTGCATAGGTTATCTAATAGAAATAGGCGGAGCAGTTGTGCATTTTGGGTATTGGCCCTTCCTGCAAGAATTCTACATTTGTTTTTTGAATGTTGATCTCATTTCTGGTGTATTATTCAATATTCAAAACCACATTAGGGAAAACACTTGCAAAACCTTGTCACATATGTTTCCTTTACAAGTATTTTTATATTGTAGTATATAAAATAGATTTTTTTTCCCAAATATTTTCTTCACAGGTTTTTACAGTTGCAACACAGAAATTATGCCTGGTATAAATAACTGGACACCAGAAATTCAAGTAAGGTTATTCAAAATTGAAACTTTTTGCTAAATTGTAGTGTAGTATGCTGTAGTAATTTAAATGTATATTTTGAAAGATAAATTCAAAAGATACCATGTGACAGAAATAAAAGTAGTATTTTGGTAAGAAAAATGGGGTATGAGAATATGTTTCTTTGTTGTTTTTTTTAATGCTGTTATGTAACAAAGAACCTAATACAGAAATATGAAAGTAATTACAGTAAATATGAATTTCAAGGTTTTGGCTTTTTAAAAAGTTTGGCTAGGTTTGAAGCCCCTTAAAGGAAACAGATTATTGACTGTGTTGCTTAGCTAACATTTTTGTTCCTTAGTTAACATACGTGTTAACATATTTTACATTATTTTCCTTCTTTATGAATTTGCGTTTAAGACACTGGATAAAATATATTGGCATATGTTGACCAAAAAATTAACATGTTTGTTTCTAATTCAGATGTTCACAGCAGTAAGAGTGTCCAGATTAAGCAACATTAACCCAACAAATCAAACACTCAATAAGAACTTTAATGATCTCTGTGAGAATCTGTTGAAGGTAAGAATCTTACTTCAAATACTTTTTTAAGTGTTCAAATGGAAGCCAAGTAAAATTCAGCTATACTGGAAATAACGTGCCTCATCATTTTGAAAATAGACTGCAAAGTGTATGTAATTAGTTTGTGAGTTGCTACAGATTCAGCCTTTTTTAGTATATTAGGGATTTCCAAAGCTTTTGGAATCTGCAGGAGTCCTTTGACTGGCAGTGTACTCTAGAAATAGAAAGACAGCTCCACAGTAGATTGCATCCTGTTCTGACTTTTCACACATGTAATTCTTCAAGAAAAAATTGGTATCATTAGATGACTTCTACTATGAAAAGAGTTTTGATCCTTAATTTCTCTGAAATAAACCACACTTTCTTTTTTTCTGAGTAACACAAAATAATATCCTGTCTTCAACAGAGTTTGTATTTTAAACTCCGGTCTATGATTCCCTGCTGTCTTTGCCATGTAAACTTTACAGTTGCTCTACCAGAGGATGAATTAGTTCAGGTAAGTGAATTGCTGCTTTTAACTTCCAGCACATAGGCATGGCCCTAGTTAACATTTGCTGCTCAGGGTAAACTGGGCTAGGATTTGATTTACTGCTATGTCTGGTGAATTCTTAGATAGCTTTGTTCCCTATTATGTTTCTATGCAAAGAACTGCTTGTTTGCAAAATTATTTTTCAGATTGCACAAGAGAACAATTTACCTAATATGCCAAATATTTCTTATTTGCAGATTGCAGTCACAGCTGTTGCCATTACATACGACAAAAACCAAGCACTACAAGCCAATAAAGCACCTACAGAAAAATCACAGCAAAGAGGTAAATACTGTGAGGCATCTTTTCTTTTTTATCCCCAGTGCCTAATGAGTCTGGATTTTAATTTCAGTTACATACACAGATCACAGACCACAGAATATTCTGAATTGAAAGGGACCCACAAGGATCATCAAGTCCAAATATACATATTTTTGCAGGGAGATTCTTTCAAACATAGAGGTTTTTTAGAGTTCATGTACATCATGGATGGATGACTTACTTACCAAGTATTAGCTATTTATTTTACGTAATCGACAAATTTATAGTACTTTCTTATTCTATCTATGATACTACTTTGATTACTTTTCTCTAAAAGGTTAGTGCAACAGATGATGACATTTCTGTTGTATTTTGGAACATGTGGTAAATCATCAGAGAATACTTGTTCTTATAAGTAAAAATTTTGTCCATACTTCAAGAAGGCAGAAAATACATTATTCATAATACTTAAAAAAACCCCCAACTTCCTTAAAATCCTTGAGTAGGTCATTAATGGTTTTGGAGCTCAGTGAAGCACATGGAGGGAATGGAAGAGACTACTCTGATCTGCATATGTCACCTTGCTAATGAAGTAACATCTTATGCTAGAAATATATGTGTGCAGTCTGGATGTGGGAATTCAGACAGAACTCTGAGGATACTCAATTCTTCAGAATGGGATTAGGTAGTAGAACAGACCCATATGTTTCTAAAACATAAGCTGTAGCTGGCTTCTTCAATAGTAAAAGTGTTTTCTCTCATGTGAAATAAGTGTTAATTTTTATTATGGTAGCTGACTTAGATCCAACTGCAGAATCAAATTTAAAATGCATGAATGGACTTCATTTTTTCCTAAAAACTCCTAATCCTTTTCAGTGGAACACAAGTTCTGTTCAATGTTGCAGTTGGATGTGTTGTCACACACCTCTTTCTGCAGAACTGTATCACTTTATGCACATGCTGAAAGTACCTGTTCAAGTCAGACCTGACTAAATTGACTCTGCTCGTTATTACTGGCAAATCTTATTTTGGGGGTTAATTATCAATTGGCCATGTTTTCTTTGTTGAAGCATCTACAGACAATGAAGAACAGCTACAATTTCCCTTGGAGCTTTGCTCTGATCCCCTTTCTTCTCAACCATTCTCTCCAGCTAAAGGTCAGTTAAGGGGAAGAATGCTAAACTGTTGTTTTTTATTGATTTTGAGTTCCGCTCCTTCATGGTTGCAGAGGCTTTAAAATATTTGTACTTTCACAGGCTTTAAATGTGCTTTGCTGCCTCAGCATAATGGATATATTTACTCATGACATCAAATTTTTTGAGAGTCTCAGAAGATGGCTTGGCTGATCATTCTGTCTGTATTTCCTGTAGAAATTTCTGTCCTGTAGTTCTGTCTTTGCATTTAGAATATTGAAGATGCTGCAAACCACTGGGTGTTGGGTGTCATTTGACATAATTTCAAGTTACCTAATAATTAGGCTTGTCTCATACTGTAAATGGCCCATATAAAATACCTCCATGTTTTCTCAGCCTCACATAATTAATCTCATTGTTTTCATGCTGGGAAATACTTTATCTACTAATTACTGGTTGCATGCAAATTTAATTTAAGTGAAAGGAGCCCAAACTTGTATAGTAAATAATCTGTACAGTGCAGCACATTGTACCTTTTAAACAGCTGCTTTATTTTACCTGAGATAGAGCTGCATTTCAAGAATGGTCACAGTTCTTCTATGATTGCATTAGAAACTCAGTTCATTGAAATCAGCTGTCTTAATTCCTTCTCCCTTGTTGGATTATCTACCAAAATGGTTACTGAGAGGAAATTAAATATCTGGGAATTACTGTAAATGTTTGAGCTCCCTTTTTTGCCTGTTACATCAGTTGTGTAAAGAAGGGTGCCTACCACACTTATTTGTATTTTCAGTGGCCAGATTAATTTCAGCAAAAAGATCCTTATTGTTTTTTATTTATTTTAATGCTTAACTTTTAATTGGCTAATTTTTTTTATTTTCAAAAAGAGAAGATATCCAGAAATTTCTGCTGGTGTTTCTGTACCCATTACTGGACTGTGCTCCCTGTGTGCTGGGCACTGACCAGTGGAGGGCAGCCTGTTCCCATGGATCCCTTTTCCTGATGTTCTCCACATTCCATAATGTTCTGTAGACAGTGCCTTTCAGCCAGAAAATTATTTCATCTGTCATTTCCTCACAACTTCATTATAGTTACATTTACTTAGCAGGTTATTTAATATATAATATATAAAATGTATAATATATATTTTTTTACTTTTCTGTAGGATTGTTGTTTTAAAAATATTTTAAAATATTTGTTTACAATCTTACACAGTTATTTAAAAAATACTGAAATTGCAAGGTAGATTTAGTAAAGTGAATTATTTATACTAACTCTCTTACCAAAGTACATAGTATACTATATAGAGGGTGGGTTTTTTTCATACTTGACTCTAAAATCTTTTATAAGGGTCATAGAATCATGGAGTAGTTTGAGTTGGAAGAGACGTTAAAGATCATCTCATTCCAACCCCCTGCCCTGGGCAGGGACACCTTCCACTAGACCAGGTTGCTCTGAGCCCCGTCCAGCCTGGCCTTGACCACTTCCAGGGATGGGGCAGCCACAACTTCCCTGGTCAACCTCTGCCTCACAGGGAAGAATTCCTTCCTAATATCCAATCTAAACCTACTATCAGTTTGAAGTCATTCCTCCCTGTCCTGTCACTCCAGGCCCTTGTAAATAGCCACTCCCATCTTTCTTGGAAGCTGTTGTTCTGTACTACCTGACTCTGCTTAATAGATTATCTGAACGGAATTAATTTTGTTTTATTAGAAGTCCTGGAGGGTGCAAGTTCCCACACAGGTATTCCTGCTGCTCAGAGAGGTGAGTTTCCTTAATTTAACCATCTGCCAGAACAGAATGAGCATTCTTGGGATATTGGTATACCCTTTTTGGATGTGTCTTAATCCAGGAAGTGTTTACTACTTAACTGAGAATGCATGCTCTGGTGTGGCTTAATGATATCCTAATATTTTGATGTGGTTTTTAATTATAAAAGTTAGATTTGTTAATAATAACAGCCTCTGTGTCAGATACATTGATATAGCTTTATCTGACAGAAAATTAATCCCTGGAAAGAGAGCTGTTTTGCCTGTGTTAATTTGAAGTTAGCATGAGTTCCTCCCGTTTCTTCAGAATAATGAAGAAACAGTGTTTGCAACCCCCCTTTTTTTTTAAAGATATGCAAACACCCCTGCAACTAATACCAAAAGTCATAGCAGAAACAACTCTTACTACTTTTGTAATGATAATGGGAAGGGTGTTGGAGAGAGGATGTTGGGGCAAGGAAGACTGTTGTGTAAGGAAAATTCGTTTGTATTTTAAACAGAGGTGTTGTTTCAGCTTGTGACTCTTATCCTCATCACCAAAGCTTTTTTTTTTTCAGTTTGTAGGTTAGTTATTGATAAAGACAGTTGGGAAGTTTAAATCCTGATCAGCAACTCTTTGTAAGGAAAAAAAAAGTAATGAAAATTAAAATTAAAAAAGGCTTAAATAAAGTTTAAAAAGCCATAACTTAAAACCTAAATTGAGATTAAAAAAAGTAATCTAGCATAAGTCCTTAATGACTGTATTTGCATGTTTTTTCAGTGCTGAAGTCCCACTCAGGCAGTTGGTTCAGAGCTGGGACATCACCAGAAATCGGTACTTCGGTTTGGACAAGTCCAAACCTATCCTGTAACTTTTCCTTTTAAACAGACCTGCAAAAGGATGGTTGTTCTCTCTCAGACAGGAATCATTGCTTCCTCAAAAAGGAGCATTGAGATGAGCAAGAGACATCATCCATATATTTTTTTTCTGTTTTTTTTTCTTTTGTTTTTCTGTGTGTGTTTCCAGCAACGTCAGTTGATTACAGTTCCTTTGCAGACAGATGCAACAGCTGGATAGAGCTCATTAAACTGAAAGCTCAGACCATAAGGCGCGGATCAATTAAGACAAGTAGGCGGCTGTTTCTACCACGTTCTGATAATCTGAGACATATCTCTGATTTCCCAGTGGTGACTTAGTGGAGTGCCCCGCCCAGCAGTAGCATTGCAGATCACATACAGAATGACTTCCTGAGTGTGAAAACTGCCGACATTGTTCTGTAAGCTCACGTAGGGTTGATGAACCAGTAGCATAAAAAGCAAAATAAAGTCTTGCTGTAATTAGTTCTCCATACATGTGTACGCCTACTAATTGTGTAACATCCACTGCATGGATGTAGGTGTATATATGATCTTGGAAAATTGGGGGTGAGAAACAGGAAGCAATCACCAAGGGGACAGTCAAGGCAATGGTCACTAAATTAGCAAGTGGTGAGTTGGTTTTTAGTAGTTCTTTGGCCACAGGTCTGACTATCTTGCTTAAATTAGCAGAGATTAATACCTGTTTTAATGGAAAATGCTGCACTGGAGAAACACAACAACTTTCACACTTCCTATAATTTGTTCCTCCAGCAGAATACATGTTTCAAAATGTTGGCACTTTTTTCTTTACCTTCACATTATAACTGATTGTTGTATGTGCAGCTGCTCGCCTCAATGTTTTCCTTTTGCAGGAATGCCACTCTTCCAAATAAATGCCATTTCAGCTTCTTGTTTCCTTTTGCATGCTTTGCATGATGATTTCCTTTCTCATGTATATGGCTGAGCATCACAGGCAGCTGAATGTTGTCACCAAGCTATTTGGAAAACCATAAAGAAGAGATTTTGTGTTTTGGGGAACGATGATGGATCTTGATAGTTATTTTCTCCTGTTTTTTTCCCATTTTTCAGCTACTTCCCTTGAAAAAGCAAGTCCATTGGCTGAGGGATACTTACGGCACCGTTCTGTCCCGTCATGCACCAATTCCACTGTCTCAGTTGTTAAGATGACACCTCTTTCCTTTCTCCCTGGGGCAAAAATAACCAAATATCTCGGGATAATCAATATGTTTTTTATACGAGAAACCACTTCTTTGCGTGAGGTGAGCTGTGTGGCAGGGATTCATTTTATGTCAGGGAATAATTTTTTGTTAATTGTAAGAATCAGAAGTTTGAGTTGAGGTGTGGCACAGCCAGGGAAGAATTTGTGTCACTTGTGGGAAGGTGCTGAGTGCAGAGCAAGTTACATTGTACTGCACTTGTCATGGAGCACACAAAGCTGTTTTGTGTTTGGCACTGTTAGGAAGGGGTTACTTAACAATTGCCATTCCTGTTGAATTGGATAGAACACGAAACCAGTGAGTTCTTAAACAGAACTGTATGGAAAAAATGGGTCTTTGACCAACAGTGGTAGAAGTTGGGATCATTTGAACCCAAATTAAATGCTAAAGGAAAAAAAAAAATCATCCATTCTTCTCTCATTTAGCAAGCTCAGTGATGAACTTTCACAGTGTATTTGGATTTTTAAATTCTTTGTTTAATATAACATTGCCCATATCATAGATAGTGTTATGCTAATTTTAAACATTACATTCTGTGCATTCTCTGTAACAAAACTTTGTGTGATGAGCATCAAAAATTACACCATGGAGACCATGACCACACAACCAACTTAGAGGTGATGTTCAAACCATGATCTCCAGTCTGCATCTGGAAAACAAATAATCCTCTGAGCGTGCCAAAATGCAAGCCATGTTCCTTATAATTTTCCTGTCCTTTTGGGAAGGAACTGCACCTTTGCTTTTGGCCACACAAATAGAGTGTATCTCTTGCCTGGTGCTGAAGAGTGCTGTTTTTTCCTAATTACACATTGCTAAAATTGCAGAGCAGATGTTAATAAAAATGATCAGGCTTCCTGAAAATGGGCTGTGAGCTCTCTAGAGAAACTTGGATCAGACAAACATTTTGTCTGCATCTTGCAAGTCACTTTTAACTTTCTCTTTTAACTTGAGAAATCCATGTCTGAAAAGGACCATGTTTTCAAAAGGATGTCAGAGCAGGGAAATGGTTGCAGGACATTTCTGTACTAAGTGCAGATTCTGTATGTACAAATTCAATAGCTGATAAGCTTTGGTATCTGTGATAGCAGATCCCAACAAGGATAGGTCACTCAAGTGTTTGATTCACAGCTTTCCTCCATGAAGCTGGAATGTTGCACAGTCCCTGGGATGCTGTCACTGTGCTCTTTCCAGCACCTGGAGGAGCTAATTTAAATTATTTCAGCTACATAGGCTGTCGCAAACTACTCTTACTACAGGATTGCCTTGAGTTATAATGGAGTCAGAACAGAGCAGTCATATCCAACTCCAGCAATGTGGTTCAGGTCCTACAAGAAAGTAATTATCAGCATTTGTGTTTCTATTGCTTTATGTTTTGCTTGTGGTAATGCTGAAATACATACCTGAATCAAAAATTAATGATAATTTCAAGTCAGATTAATCCATTGTTCTTAGGCTTTGCTGTTTACCGGTGGGTTTTGTTACCCATTGTCATCCAATGTTGTATTAGGTTTATAATGCATATTTTTTCCCCCATCACTTGCTGTACGTTTAAAAGACTTGGACAAAATCCCGTGAGAATTATGAACTTGTATTGAATTTTGGTTTCTTGCTGCAGTTGACTTCATTCTTGCTTTATGCTGGGTTTGATAAAATTATACCTGTCCTTTTTGTTTGTAAATTTTCATCCAAGATTTTTTTTAATGCCTTTATGAGTCTGTTCAGGGTACATTATACTTTTAGGAATGAGTACAGACCTTAGAAATTCAGCTTAGTTCAATCTCTTCTTCTACCTGCCTCTTCCATTTCTTCCAGTGGCGCATGCACACAGAAACATGTGGGAAGACTACTGGTCTTGCCTTTCACTTGAATTCTGAAATTTTATATGTATTTTGAACCAACTGTGAGCTCTGTTTTGTTCAGTTTCTTTTCTCAGCATTTTCTGTGGATTTTTATTTCTTTGGTTGATTGCCTGGTTTGGGTGCAATAGGTTTTTCCCTGCAATGTACTTGCTCACATTCTTTCATAAGGATTTTCTAGGAAAACCCATACTTGGTTGTTTTCCTTCTCCTTTCACATTAATTTAAATTCCTCAGTTTCACACCAAAGAAGTAAAAATGCCCCACAAGCACCATCAAGTCAAAAAGAAAAAAATGAAATGAGATAGCTAGAGGTTCCTTTGGGCTTCAAGGGGGAAAATAAAATAAATAGCTTGAATAGCTCAAGTCTCTGCTCTGTCCCTTGCTTACTTTTTATTTTGAGGGATCATTTCTTTAGAGTGTTGAGAACTAATGACAGTCATTAATATACGTGAAGTTGCAGTGATCAAAGATAATGGTCACTCCTTACTGGGGATTTCCAAGAATTTCATAGAACCATAGAATGATTTGGATTGGAAAGGACCTTAAAGCCCCTCTCGTTCCCCCCCCCTGCCACAGGTAGGGACACCTTCCACTAGACTGGGGTGCTCCAAGCCCTGTCCCTGGCCTTGGACACTTTCAGGGATCCAGGGGCAGCCACAGCTTCTCTGGGTGGGCAACCTGTGCCAGGGCCTCACCACCCTCACAGGGAAGAATTTCTTCCCAATATCCAATCTATACCTGTCAGTTTGAAGCTATTCCCCCTTGTCCTGTCACTCCAGGCCCCTGTAAATGATCTCTCTCCATCTGATTTGTAACTGTGACCCCTTAAACAGTGAATGGCTTTAAAGTTCTCCACACCATTTAGGATTCACTAAATTATTCAGCTGATAAATATGTAAGAGGAGCACTCAGCATCTTGTAGCTAGACTTAATGTAACATATAATGTTTATTTTTTCCATTCTAGGAGGGTGGTGTCAGTGGTTTCCTCCATGCTTTTATTGCTGAAGTGTTTGCCATGGTGAGAGCTCATGTTGCAGCTCTGGGAGGGAATGCAGTTGTGTCATACATAATGAAGCAGTGTGTTTTCATGGAGAACCCAAACAAAAATCAGGTACATTAGGATGTGAAATAACAAGTGCTGTTGTGGTTAGTATGATACAAATATGCATTTCATGTCTTTAAAAACTTGCAGTGCTGTAGAGCCGTATGTGCACAACATTTCTTGGTATCTCGGGATAATGTTTGAAGAATCCAAGAGTGTTCTTGTATTAACACAAAATTATGAGGATGCTTTGTAAATACCCAGATGGGTAAAAGAACTGAGATTGCTAGAATGAAGTAAATTGCAGGAAATAGTTGCACAGTAGTGCAGAACTTACTCAGTATTTCTGATGTTGCAGTGTAGGATTTCCATCCTAACTCCACGTAAAAATACCTGGAGCTGCTGATGTAAAATGCTCCATTTTGTACATAAAGGGACAAACCTTAATTTGTAAACACAATAACAGAATATCCAGTAAATTAAATATTTTAAAAACAGTAATGAAAGCAAGTACAGATATCCAGATATTTCATCTGTGGTGGTCTTCCAGGAATCCATCTGCATGTTTGGTAGCACACAATTGAGCAGATAGAAAAGAAAAGGTGGCACAGGTTGCCTCACAGATAAATTCAAATAATTTGTCCTTTTACCAATCTCTGTTGATTTTTCTGTGTAGTTATATCTAGCAGATATAAGTAAACATAAAATATATTATTGTTTCATGTTTGGTAACTGGGTATTGTCTTTTTTTCCAGGCTCAGTGTTTGATAAATGTCAGTGGTGATGCCGTCATCTTTGTCCGTGAATCCGAGCTAGAAATGCTGCCAGTGCAGCCTTCTGCAACTGCTCCTCATTCCACAAGTTCTGCAGGAGATGTCACAACGTGAAGGCAGAACAAGTGAAGTAGTCTCTGCTAAATATAAAGATTATTTAAAATGTGGGAATGTTTAGGTTTGCATCTTCAAAGTCAGTATCTCTCCATGACATTCATAGCCAAAATCCAAGACAATCACTTTTTTTTTTTGTTGTCATATAACTTACATAAGTCAGAGCAGTGAACTGGCAGGTGTGCTCTGGTTGTTTTGTTATTATTTCTGGCCTCTTGTGAAACCAGGAAGCAGGTGAAGCACTGATAGGAGAACATGGATTAGAATAGCAGGCATCACATGGAACTGTGGAAGGAAGCAAAAATTGTGTTGCATTTTTGAGCTGTTCAGTGGGACCATATTGTCATTCACAACCATTTCTGAGTTTGAGTGTTGTCAGAGCTGATTCTCAGGTCAGGGTGGGAGGGAGGTGACTGGGAAGTCCGTGTTGGAAACCTTTGACGAAGAAGGGAGAGATTTGTGTGCAGGCCAAGAAAACATGGGCTGGACTCTGAAATTCCCTTACATCCTAGAGTGTGAAGAGGAAAAAGCAGTACCAAAAAGTTACAGTTTGAATTTCTGCACATTAAAAGTATTTCTTCTTGTTTTGTTGTTTTTATATTTGGGGGATGGGGAGTGTTATTTGTTTTTTTCATTGTCTTTTAAAAGCTGCCAGGCCACAATGCTGTGATCCTGGGCATCCCTATGGTGGGAAAAAAAACCAAAACAACAGAATACAACAAAAAGTTCCAGGTTGTGTCTGGTGCTATTACAAGATGTTCACTTCAGTATTGAACAAGCGGGTCTTCTTGTTATTTAGGACTTTGTGAAAGAATTGTCCTGAGGTTCATTTTCTTAAGGCAGGATCTGTTTCAATGATGGCATAAACAGTCCCCAAAAATCAGTTGTGCAGAGGTTATTCTGCAGCCTCCTTCTTGTTTAAATGCCTGGCTAATTGGAGATTGATGTATGTGTGTGACAGTGGTTTCTGCAGGTTGCTTTTGTGTTTGGGGTTTTGTCTGGGGTTTTTTGTGGGTTTTGTTCTTTTCCAGTGCTGTAGCTGGGAAATAATTCCTGTCTTTGTCTACTGCAAAGACAGGAAATTTGTCATTTCCAGTAAATGTCTGAAAGGTGGTGATTATTGAAAAAAAAACAAAAAAAACAAAAAAACAAAACTTTGATTTGAAGATGCATTCTTAATTAATTCTGACAATATTGTACATGGAACTTGAACAAAGATGTAAACTTGAATGTAAATATTATGTTTAGTGTTGAAATTAAGCAATGGCATGATTATTTGTTAAAACTGGTTATTTCATTGTAAATGAGCATGAAAATCATTCTTGCACAATAAATCTCTTTATAAAATTCACTGTCTTAATATATGTGCAAAAGGTAAATGTGTGAGCTGGAGGTACTAAAGATGTCCCACCCCCATTCTCCTCATAGGAGTATTTTTTGTATAGAATGTTACAACCTCATCTGTATCCTGGGCTGCATCCAAAGCCCTGTGGGCAGCAGGGGAGGAGGGGATTCTGCTCCTCTGCCCCACTCTGGTGAGACCTCACCTGCAATGCTGCATCCAGCCAGGGGGGTCCCAGAACAGGAAGGACATGGAGCTGCTGGAGTGAATCCAGAGGAGGGGACACCAAGGTAATCAGAGGGATGGAGCAGCTCTGCTGTGAGGAAAGGCTGAGAGAATTTGGATTGTTCGGCCTGGAGAAGAGAAGGCTTTGGGGTGACCTCATGGTGGCCTTCCAGTGCCTGAAGAGAGCCTACAAGAAACATGAAGAGACTATTTACAAGGGCCTGGAGTGACAGGATGAGGGGAAATGGCTTCAAACTTACAGAGAGTAGTTTATTTAGGATATTAGGAAGTAATTCCTCTCTGTGAGGGTAATGAGGTCCTGGCACAGGTTGGCCAGGGAAATTGTGGCTGCTTCATCCCTGAAAAAGTTCAAGGCCAGGTTGGATGGGTCTCCAAGCAATCTGGTCTGGTGGAAGGTCTCCACTCCCAACATGCACCCAGCAATCCCTGAACCCCCTCCTCAACACCTCCCCTGTCCTTCCAATAGATGAACTTTTAACCAACCCAACCATTCTATGATCCTGCAATTCTGGTATTTTGGAAGTTAATTATCCTTTATATTTGAAGTGTTTGAATTTGGCCCTTACATCACCAACACAGTTAATCATCTTGCTAAATTCTGTAGCTGTTGCAACCAAAGCTGCCATGAATTAATTTGCCTGTCAGTTGCAGCTCTTTCGATTATTTTGCACGGCAGATCTTGTTCCCCTTTGAAGCTAAATGCAGAATGTAAATAGAATGTAAATAACTTCAAAAGGTCTTGGATCTGGCACAAAAATTTGTTTCCAGTGTAAGTATTCAGCATGAAATATATGAAGTAGCACAGTAAAGTAGCTGGTTCTGATTATTTTCCCTTTTGGGGAAAAGGAAAAAAAAAAGTTGCTTCTGTGGAAGCATTAATGCCATCTTTTCATTTGTAGCTGTTTAAATGTCTCAGCTTCCTCTAGTGTGTTTCTTTAGACATAGAGCAGCTTTCTCATCTAGAAATTTTAATTCTTCTCCAATTATTATTCCAGAAGTGACAGACAGTTTTTAACTGTTACTAATTGGGATTTAACTTTTCTTAATTGGTCCAGCTGAATAAATGTAACCTGTAGAGAGGTGTACACTTGAGTTTCATTGATTGCCTTTTTTTTTTCTTTCCTATATTAAGAAAGGCATAAGTATGTTGCATCTGGACAACAAGGAAGAGCCTCTGCAGATGATGCTGGTGCTCCTTAGTGGTTCTTTCCACACCTTGCTCTAACCACCTCTATTTTAGGAGCTGTGTAGTTCTTGCTAAGCTTGGAGTTGAGCAGGAATAAACTTGAAAGCAACTGTTGGCTTCATGTTGAAGTCCAATGAGTTGTGCTTTAGGAATGAATCTTCTGGAATAACCATTTTCTCAGCTAAAAGCTTGTTTTCAGAGCAGGTTGGGAAGTTCTCAGTTTGCTTTTTTTTTTTTTTCCCCATGTTAACCTTTGAGTCTGTGAATTCTGATGTGCACATGTGAAAGGTGCAAAGTGAGAGCACATCTCCCCTAGTGAATGGTGTGTGGTTGATTGTTCCCCTCTTCCCCAGGTGGAACCAAATTTTTTTCTTGATGTTCAGTTGGAATCAAAATTTCCTTGGAAATGAATCTTGAGGGTCTGGTTCACTTTTGTCAGACTGGAAGGCAGCCCTGCACTTGAAGACTTGCTGGGAGGCAGATACATGAAAAGAGGAGCAGGACAGATGCAGGGAATTACAAACAGTTGCAAAGAGTGAAACATCACTGACTTTGAGGTTTTTGGAGAGTTCTCAGTTCCCTTTAGGTATTCATATAAGGATGGATGGAAGTTTTGATGACTGATCTGAATAACAAATTTTTTTTGTGAGGAACAACTGTGCTGCTGTGGCATCTGCAGGATCTGAAAGTTTCCAGTGGCAGGAAAGGACTCTCAGGGTCTTCCCCAGGCTCTCTTCCATGCACAAGCTGGCTTTCTTCCCAGGTGTTTGAGAAGTCAGGTGCATAAATCCTTCATGGTGTGAGAGCAAGCCAGGCTCCTGCTCCTCATTGTACAGACAAGTGTTACTCACTAGGTAACATTTCCCATGAGTGACACCTCTAGTGTTTCACTAAATGGCGTAGTGGCATTTCTCCATTTCACAGCTACATTAACTGAGATGGAGACGGGAGAATCAATGTGCCAAGGATGTATTGGGAGCTAGGGGAGAAGCCAGTCTTGCTCCAGGCATCGAAACAACATCCTTATGAGTAGTGTGACAAATGACATCAGCCAAAGATAGATCTGTGGTGTGCTGGGTCTGCTGTCATTGCACCTACGTCATGAACACATCTGAAAAACAGTCTGCACCAATACAGCTGGAGTTTAGGATGTACTACTATTAATTTACTGTGTGTATCAGTCAATGGGCAAATTGCTGAGTGAAAGGCAGAGTCTGAATTTTTTTGTTTAATTTTTGGAAATAGGAATAATATCCCAATTCATTTGCACGTTTTTAGCATAAACATGCACACACTTATTAAATGTCACACATTTATTTTTGTTGCAAAAACATTTCCATTAATGTGTACAGATATTTCTCCTTAAATTGTAGGAAGAAGAGGACCTGGGGTGATTCCAGTTTTGGCTTAATTTTCTTAAAATCAGATGTTTGTAACACTTCAATCAAGGTGAAGCTTTGCCTGGAAACCTTGTGATTTTTCAAAATGCCAGAGTAATTACAACCTTGTGAGCTGAATATTAACCCCTAAAGAGCTCTTAAATTTTGAGGGAGTGCAACAGAGAGCCTGGGAAGCTTTGCAGAGATGACATTATCTCCTGGCATGCACTGTAAAAGCTAGAGAAGCAAGTGAAAGCACTTAGAGAAAGAAACCCTTTCTTTTCCTGCCTTCCCTCTCTGCCCAATCTATCCATGCCTGTCCTCTCCCTACTAGGCACCTCCCTTCCTCCTGTCTCTGGAGAGTTTGGTCAACCAAAATTAGGCAACAACACATGCACTTACCTTTTACTGAGCACAGGGGAGAAGAATTTGCCATGTTTCCATGGGGAAATGATGGATTCTGTTCACACCTCTTGTGGGACAGCAGAGTTCTCTGCATTGCAGAGCTGTAATTCAATTCCCAATCTTTTACTGAAATTGGTCATCTATTTGTACTTTGGCCTCAGACCAAGTGCAATTCTCTATGCAAGTGCTGTTTGCATGAGTGGGAATGGTTGAGAGGAGATGAAAGATGACGAGTTGCTTGTTAAATTGTCCTTCCTCTGTGTCCCCCAGTGATCAGCTCCTGCCCTGGTGCTATGAGCTGCGAGCTCAGCACCAATTCACTCTATCACTTGGAGCTCTGTGTGCAAAGTGATCAGAGCATGGTGCTCCAGAGAAATCTTTTTCATGTCAGAAACCTGAAAACAGTCACTGAATTGTCACTTCTACTTTACATAGTGTCTTGGTTTAAAAGACGGGTGTCTGCTAAGGAAGGCAGGAGCCTCCCTTGGAATGGAGAATATAAGCCCCTTCCCTCTGAATTATTATAACTTTGAAATTAAGGGCCTTTCAGGCAAAGAAATGGGAAAAGGAATAACAGTTTGTTACTAGTATGAATATGTATAACAAGGCAAACAAACAACAACAATGGCAGCAACAAAGCAGAACCAGGAACCCAGTGCCAGCCTCTCTCGGCCACAGGCCCTTTCCCCTCAGGTGCAGTTCCGCTCACAGCCGGCAGGGGCGCTGGTGGCTCCCGGCCGGGCAGGGCGGGTGCGGTGATTCCCCCGCGCCTGCAGGGGGCGCTGTGGCGCGAGCTCAGGGACCACGTGGTGATGGCGGACGGGCTGAATGGCCAAGATGGGCTGCAGCAGGAAACTTCAGAGCAGTGTCTAGAATGGCCAGGTGGGCTCGCCCAGGGTAGCAAGCAAGAGGTAGCAGAAGCTCCGTAGCTGTAACTGGAACCACTGGGTGTCCCAGCAAGGCAGGGGGTGCAGAGCTACAGTGTAGCGAAAACTCAGAGCAGTGGCAAAAACACCAGCGGGGGCTGGGCAGCTGCAGCCTGGCTCCTGAACACAGGAGGGAGAGGCTCCCTGGGAGAGGAAATGGCTTGGGATCCTGGGGATTTCCCCTGAGGCACCCCAAAAGATGGTGAAAGTCTTTTTTTCTAGTGAGATAGGGCATTAATAAGGTCCCCATTCAGTGGCTGCTTTCACAAGCAAAGGCTCATCCCCCAGTAGAAGAAGCAGGACCGGGCTGGGCTCCGGCGGTGGCAGCAAATTCCCCCCCACAACCAGCAGCTCAACTGTTCTCCTCCAAAGCCAAGAGAGCAAGAGGGAGCTAGCAGCAGATAAAAGAAGGTGCTGTGGGCAGGAAAAACAAGGAAAAAGCACAACATGATGTTGATGAGGTTTAAAAGACAGGTGTCTTTTTCCCCAGCCCAATTCTTGAGGTATCTCTGCCCCTCCAAGAGAAACCATGGAGATAAGAGGAGTGCAGCCAAGTGCCCTCCCACCCTGAGCTTGGCAACTTCTTTTGTCTCTCTTAGTACCCAGTCGTTATTGCCTCCTAGCAACACATATAGGACAAAATTCCCTGAGAGAAAGAACCAAAAGGAAGAATCCTAAACTCCAACAATACGTCAGTTGTTCAACTCACCTGGGGGGCCTGGGAAGGGAGTGAACATCTTGCAGTAATTGTCCATGCCACCACTTTGTGGGGGTTTTTTTGCAATGTTTTTGCAATGTTTTGTAATGGTTTTTTTTTTGCTGGGTTTGACTGACCCGCAGCTATCAGCAGAGCACATCTGACAGCCAGCTAACAGCCCAGAAGAGTTTGTTGCCTCCAGATTATTTCCCTGTTTCCTCTGCAGAAGATAAAGAAAGGAAAGGCAGGAGATGGGGTAGATAAAAGAAGGTGCTGTGGGCAGGAAAAACAAGGAAAGAGCACAGTATGATATTGAGTGTTCACCAACAAAAAATGACAGGAAGGAAAACAGGTAATTTGAGACACAGATGTGTGATGGTTCCCCAACCAAAATAAGCAAGAAATACTGGAAATAAAGTAGGATAATGCATTGTTACAGCAATCCCGACCTCCTCCTCGCTCCTAGGACTTCATGCTCTATCAATTTACACAGATTTGGTTTTGTACTGAGAAAAAGATCTGTCTTCCCAAGTTACTGGGATCTGGCCTGATCTGCTCCTCCTAACCCATGTTCTGGTGACTTCCTGGCAGGAAACAATGAACTTAATTATATATAGGGAGACACAGTGTTTTGGTTTAAAAGACATGTGTCTTGCCAAGGAAGGCAGGAACCTTCCTGAGATGGAAAACATAACCCCCTTCCCTCCAAATTATTGTAATTTTGAAATTATGGTGCTTTCAGGCAAACTTCTAAGAAAATTAATACCAGTTCTTTACTAATATATATATATATCTAACAACACAAACAAACAACAAACACCGGCAGCAACAACAACAAAACCAGAAACCCAGTGCCAGCCTCTCTTGGCCACAGGCCCTTTCCCCTCAGGTGCAGTTCCGCTCACAGCCGGCAGGGGCGCTGGTGGCTCCCGGCCGGGCAGGGCGGGTGCGGTGATTCCCCCCGCACCTGCAGGGGGCGCTGTGGTGCAAGCTCTGTCACCTCTCTGCACATGGCGATGGCGGCTCAGGCAGCAGGAGAGAGCGAGAAAAGGGGCTCACCTTGCAAAATCCGTGGGGAGCAGCCGGTCTCAGTGCCACTCTGGGTGGCCAGCAGGGCTGTAGCATGAACCTCGGAGCAGCAGGCTGGAACAGCAGAGGTGAGCACACCTGGGCTGGCAAACGAAGTATAGCAAAAATGCCAAAGTGGTGGGAGAAACAGCAGGAGTCTGGGTGGACATGGGGTGTCAAGTTAAAGTGTAGCAAAAACCCCCAATCAGCAGCAGAAAACAGCAGGGCTGGGCAGTGGCAGCCAGGCTCCCACAAGCAGCAGACACTCCCTCCAGAGAGGGGGAGGGGGTCGGAGTCCCGGGTTTCCCTCTAGGCACCCAAGCAGATAGTGAGGGTCCCTCCTAGTAAGGTCGGGGGTAGAAAAGGTCTCAGTTCAATGACTGCTGTTGCGAGCAGAAGCTCACCCTCGGTAAGGAGAAGCAGTGAAGGGCAAAACTCTACAGTGGCAGTGAATCCTCTGGGCAGAAGCAGTCTGGCACCAAAACCACGAAACTGTCTCCACTCCGATCCCGAGAGTGAGAGAGGACTGAGCCCAGCCTGTGAGGAGCCAATTCAGTTTTGTTATGCCTCAACAGTGGTTGTTGGAGGCATGTGGAGGAGGGGTGCACATGTGCCATGTGCAGGAGGCAACTAGAAGAAGACTTGTGTCTGCTAGGCGAGAAGAAGACTCGCCTGGCAACACCTTCCATGAGGCAGTCAGTAGGAGACACTGTGGAGGGGCTTCTCCAATCAGGTTGTGAAAAGGTCTCCACCTGGGCGGCACAGGAAGGTTGGTTCCCTGTTAGCGGGCAGACTTTGGGAGGGGCCAGGGGCGTATAAAAACTAACTGCGTTGCTGCTCGCTGGGGGTCATTATTGTTCGCTGCTCCCGCTCACTTCCTCCTTTGCCCTGGCCCCAGCCTGCCTTCTGGCCCTCCTGTCCTCGCTGGCTCGCCCTCGCACCTGTCTTGCCTTCCTGTGTCCCTGACCGCCGCCTTGCCCCATGTCCTTGCCTGGGCTGCCTGCTTCCTTCCCTGCTGCCCCGATCCAGCCGTCACTGCCCACCCTGCCACCCCGATCCAGCCGCTCGCCACGACCCTGTCCAGGGTCCTGGTCTTCCCATCCAAGCGCCCACTCACTGCACGTCCGGTGCCGTCGCCGGTGTCATTGCGCCTGTGGAGCCGCGCCCCTCCGGGAGCCGCACAGGCTCGGTAAGACCCAGCCTGGCCACAGACAGGCAGCGTGCACGCCCCCCGCCGTGGACGCCGACAGCACTGCCTCGCTGGTGGTAGCGCCCTCTTTTTTCCTCTATCTTCTCTCTCTCCTCTCCCCCAGTCCTTTTCCATTTCCCTTTCTTCTTTTCTGTTTCTTCTAGCCGTCTTTTGCTCGGGCAACTCCTTTTCTTTCTCCTTTTTGTTATCAATAGTTCTCAGATACAACGTTTGCCTCGTTTGGCTTAATTTTGTTCCTGACCATCCGTTTTTAAAAGAACTCCTCGCAGTTCCCCGCAATGGAACGCGACACAGCCCCTGACCCCCAGCCAAATCTCACCGTATTTTTGCACTTTCCAGGAGAAAACCCCTCCAGCTACCAAGCTAACTCTCCAGCTAAGAGACTACAGCCAACTGCACCCCTTCCCCCTCCTCCTCCTCCTGGCCACATCTCTTGTCTCTTTTAAGTACCCATCATTCCCATTTCTTAGGCAACAAATGGGAGAAAAATTCCCTGAGGGAAAGAAAAAAAAGGAAAAATCATAGGCTCCAACACATTGCTTTTTACAGTCACCTGTCCTACAAATAAACTGACGTTATTTTAATAATGTAATGAGAATGGCATCAAATTCAATGAAATTGTTGTTTACTTCCTTGGAAGAAAGGTTTGTTATTTGTCTGAATTCATCATAGAGTTTAGACTTAAAAAAACCCAAGCAGGCTCCTCTGAAGAAAAAGGGGTTTGTATTACAGCAATTAAATCAATGTCCAAACTAAATGGGAGTGTGAAAACAGCTGTCTTGGTTTGAAAGAC